>JAOQGH010000002.1:37368828-37379807 GCA_025769975.1 Gallinago jamesoni
TGTCAAAAGCCATTCTTCAAAATTGGCATCATTTGGGCGGACGTGGAGGCGGCCGCTCCCCGGCTCTGCCTAATGCCAGGAGGGGAGCCCAGTGGCTGGGGAGCCCCCAGTATCCCCATGGGAACCCCAGCATCCCTCCTGGGGACCCCAGTGTCCCCGTGGGAACCCCATTATCCCCATCATCACCCCAGCATCCCCCGTGGGAATCCCAGTATCCCTGCCTGGTCCCACCAACGGCGACATCTGAAAATGCTGCAGGAGGTTTAATTTCCTTTTTTTTTTTTTTTTTTGGCCACGTGAAATCGTGGAGGTGAACTTGGTAAATGAGGCAGAAGAAAAGAAATGAATAGAACTGTGGTTATTTTAATTTTTTTTTTAATTTTTATTTATTTACTGGTTGGACATCTGCCACGGCTTCTCCCCTGTTATAGGGATAACATGATTAACCGCTTGCCTTTTTTAAGAGATTTATTAATTTTTAACAAAATTAAATATGTATATTTTAAAGCTAGAAAAACATTTTGGTACAAGTTCATATTTGAAAAAGCAAGCCCACAGAGACTGTATTTTATGCAGGAAGATGTTAAACTAACCTCAGGAGGCAGATTTTTTTCCGAAGGAAACTTTTGCAATCAGCGTACGGCATCTTTTCCGCGCGCTGTCCTTGCAAATGTGGGATTTTAATAGCTTCCAAAAGAAACCCGAAAAGGATTTTTAAGCCAGACTTGGTCTAAATATATCAAATTACCTTTCTTTTTAGATGTCGCCTCAATTATAACGTGAAGTAATATCATTAAAGGAAACTTATTCTACTATTTATAGGGCTTGATCTTTCATTTTTTTAATGTCAAAATTATTTATTTGGCCTGTTCTGCTCCAGATGTGACTGTTGAGGGCACGTTAATTTATATTCGCTTTCCGTGGGCCTCTGTCCCCATCTGTACATCATTTCTGAATTTCTTTTCCTCCCCGGGGAGTTCACCTTATTCATATCGTGGGTTTCATTTGCTGTGTAAACAGAATAAACAGACAATGCAAAAAATCCCTACAATACTGTAAAATAATTCTTTTCAACAACACAGTGGATCATGTTTAAAAAAACATTGAGAGGGCGATAGGCGCGAGGCAACAATTTCTCTCTTTATTGCACTCCTGAGGGAAGCCTCATCTTACTACGGTGCCTTTCCTCCCGCTTTGAGAAGTTTGATATTTTATTAAAAATGTGTCTAAAACCGCATTTCCAGATAATCTTAAAATACGTGGGCTTTGCTGGGCTTGGCGTTGCAGCAAAAATGCCGTGTGAAGGTGGGACATCCCACGCCATTAAATACACTTGGAGCCTTTTTTAAGTGGAAAAAGGAGAAGAAAAAAAAAAAAAATGCAGAAGGGAGGGGGGGGTTGTGTTTGGTGGGGTTTTTTTATTATTTTTTTGACATTTTGCGAATAAAGAGGGATGCGGGTTATTTATGCCGGGATGTTGCTGCAAAGTCCTTATCTCCGCGTGGCACTAAACAAGGATTTGTTGTGGGATTTGAGAGGGCTGTGTAGTGCTTCAGTGTTAAGCACCCAAAACTCTGGGGGACTGGCACTAATTTCCTCTCTCTCGTAAAACAACATAGTATTCATAACAACTCGAGAGGCTTGACATAAGTAATGATGGCATATGCAGGCGAAGATTACCACCCCACCAGTGTAATCAAGGTGCTAGGTACTAATGCAAGTTAAATTGAGACAATAATGCTGAAACTTGCAGTGTGGGATTAGGAGAGTACTTGAAATGCTGACATCGGCATCTCCGGGAAGAGCGCCCGTCTCCCTTTCAATTCCTGCTTATACTTAATGACCTCAAAAATTTGTATGTCGTTAACACCGCGTACTGAAGTGGGAGAGAACAAGGGCTGGGAGGGAGAGGATCCCTCCCCCCCAAACCCCTCCTGCCTTCGTTGACTTTTGGCTCCGTCGCTAATTGGCGCCCGGGCTCGTCCTCGCCCCGTCGCCCGCCCCGCGGCCGCGGGAGAGCGCGGTGTATTAACATGTGATGCTGGGATCAATATTGAGGCACCCAGGTAATTAAAGCGGGTTTGTTTATTTGGCTCCCTCTAAATAAAAAAGGGCTTAATACAGACTAATTACCCGCAGCCCCTTCCTATGCCGTAGGATCATAATGGCGGCAATTTAAAGTGATATTAAATGAGAATTAATAAAGGAATATTGAGTCGCTTTGACTGCATTAAGCCATGTGAAATGATTTCTTATCTCAATTGAACTTTCTGTCCGCAGTTTAATGATTGATAAGCTCGGAATTTTTACAGAGGTAATCTAAAACAATATTTGATTGCGAGGTTGAATTAATAACAAGCAGCCCCTTCCTTCTTGTTTCTCAGCCCCTCGGAAGAGATGCTCCCTCTCGCTTTAAGGGTCATCGTTTGTATGAACTTCTGCTGGATGTTCTGCCTCGTTACCTGGGCTTTTAAACACTGTTTTGACAATATTTTGTTTGTTTTGTGAAGCCTACCTGTTCTCTGGGCGGTTTGTGCTTGCGTGTAACGCGTGAGGTCAGTGACTTTACCCAAAGAGAGCTAAAGCGGGTTAAAAAAAGGTAAAAGTCATCTGCAAGTGAAAAATTGAAATGACATTTAAATGCTGACAGAAAGCTCGGAGTTAATCGCGTTCCTTTAAAATGACCCCTGGAGAGGTGCGTGACAAAGGAAAACACGGGTTTGAATATTCCCAATTTGAAATGAAGGGACCGGGATTTACTCTCCAAAAACTCTCTGCGGCAACACGGGGCCAGGATAAAACCCGAGCGATGGGAGGGAGAACTTCGAGAAGGTGCTTTTCGTCTCTGAAGTGGCCGAGAGGAAGAGGGGGGGGTTGGAAGCACCAAGTCTCCCCTGTTTCCGTGCAATTAATGCATTTAAATACACTCAGGTTTGGGTCCTGTGGTGGGGCCCGTTAGCACCCCTGCCCTCCGCGGAGCCAGGGGGGAGGTCAGGACCTCGCACAGAATGCTTTTTTTTTAATATATATATATCTATATAACAAATTGCCAGTATTGTTGATTAATTTCCATCTTCGAAATGCCATGTCAAGGCTCCCAAGGAGCTGGCGGTGCCAGTGTCCCCTGGACAGCTTCTCACCATGGTCCAGTGCGAGTTCCTGATGAAATTACAGGTGCAGGGAAATGCAGAATTAGAAATATATCTGATGTTGCAATACTCGCGAAGCTATGGCTTTGTTGATGACAGGACAATTCCGTTTTTGACAGTTTAATTTACTGTTGCCAGTGGACAAGAGCAAAAGGAGAACGCGGGGTTAGCCACCTGCCCCCTCGCACCGTGTTTCACACGCCGGGTTGCAAAATCATGACTCCCCTCAACCTGTCGGGCTCAAATGAGAAGGTTTCCAGCTGGGGAAATGGAATACATCAGTGCAGGTAATATTGCCTGACCTCATAAAACAAAAGGAAAAATTGCAGATTCTGACAGCCATTATGAATCTTGTATCAGCATCCAAAGGGCTGCGGGCCGGGCTGCAGCACGTGTTTGTAATAAGGGGGAGGGAGTGGGAAAAACACAGGTACGGAGCAAAAAATGTCTCGTCAGTAATTCGTTCGGGGTGTTAAAGAGGCTGTTGGATTTCCCAGTGCTTCGGCTGGAGCAGCGTGTGGAAACGGGGGGCTCGGAGGGGGTGGGAGGGGACAGGGACCCATGGAAGGGTGACAGCATCACATATTTTTGGCAAGTTTTGTTGATTCGGACATGGCCAAGCCTTTTGAATCGTGGATGGCATGAAAGTGCATGTTCTCTTGCTCTTAAACTGGCTAATTTGGCGTTTGAAAGCTTTTGGACTACAGTGTTTTTTTCAAAACCCTGAGTGAGGTTTATTATTTCCATTTAAAGAAGTAATTTAATTGATACGGTTGTTCTCTCCAATTCCACGTTAAGTTTTCCTTCTCTCTTAATTTCCTCACCACTCATGGTTTTCCGTCTTTGACGTTGTACATTCATCCATCTCGGTCCTCTTTGGGTTTCTTTGTCTTCTTCATTGCCAGAAAGTTGTGAAAATGAGCGTTACCCGAGTGATTTAGCCAGCCCAGTGAGTGAGGGATGGAGTCGGTCACTGGAGACGTCCCTTTGTGCCCTGGGAACCCCTGGACTTTCTCCTGGGGGGGCTGAGTCTGACGATACAGTCGCTCTGGGTGGGAAAAGTCTGTTAATCGGATGAGTTTACTGTTTTTAAAGTTTGAAACTCCAGTTTAAACGATTTGAAACTGTAGTTTAAACTATTTTAAAGCTTGAAATTCCTCTTTTCTCTAGACTTTTGTTGTTTTTTTGGTTTTTTTTTTAGCCTTTCAGTGTAAAGGTTTCTTGTTGCGGTTTTGAGGAGGCGAGGGCCGTTTCAGCACGTCTGGGGGGGTCTCAGTCGTGCCCAGGCGATGCCGGGTAAAGATGCCTCTTCCTCTGCCCTCGGAGGAGGCTGTTCCCTTCCACGTTTCTCAGGGTTCTAGAGAACCACCCCAGCAATAAAATTCTATTTTCTACTTTTCTACATCTTCTTTTCTTCAAACCTTTTTTTTTTGGGGGGGGGGGGTGATATAGGTTCAGTGCTCGGTGTCTCTGCACAGACCCTGCTGGACGGTGCAGTAGCTCCATCTCAGGCCGGACGATGGAGCGAGCATCGCTGAGGTGGGGTTGGGTGGGTTTTTTTGACTCTTTGGGGAATAAAATCTCTTTTTTTTTTTTCTTTTTTTTTTTTTTTTTTTCCTGGGCTAATTGGGCTGGCGTATGTGCGGGCAGGTTATCCTCGCCCGCCGCCGGGATATTTACCCACCTCCCCTCCTCAGCCGGAGCCCCGCACCGCGCTCTCGGCCGCTTTGGGTTTGCTGGAGCTCGAGTGCTCTTGAATTAAATTGCGGCTCTGACTGCGCCGGGATGTGGAAGGGAGATGATGCCGACGGGGAGGGCACATCCGTGGCACCCATGACCCACCAGGAGCTGGGGACCTCCGGGTCCTCCTCCCCTAAACTGGGGGGAGAAACAATTCAAAAAGGTAAATATAGGAGCTGACTGTAGGAAATTAATTACTTCTTTTTTTTTTTCCCTTCCTAAGTGAAGATTAAGGTCTTAAAAATGTCTAAAATACTAGCTTTTTACATTCCCGAGGATTGTTTGTGCAAACAGGGTGAAATCCATATCTATAGTATGTATAGATACAGTATAGATGTATATCTCTAGTAATGTATAGCGGTTAAGCGTATGTAGTGTATAGCTTTCAAGTGATCTGAAGGGTCTTGGGTAAGACAGCAGCCACGACAAAAAAAAAGTAATTAAAAAAAAGTATTTTAAAAGTACATTTGAATACATATAAGGTGCTAAAATTCAGTGGGACACATGGTAGATTAGAGGAAGAGGTTATCCAAGAGAACTGAAAATAAGCCAGAAAGAATGAAAAACGTTAAATTACAGAAGGATGCGAAAGGCAGGTTTCCATGTTCAAATACTGGGTTTTTAGCCACTCCTATTAAAAATGCCACTCTGTTGTCTACGGGCAGCTCTGCCACCAAGGGCAGACCTGAACTGGTGGTAACTCTGGATTCCATCATTAATTGAGGTTGGTGTTAATTAAAGCACAAAGGTGGGGACATAAAAAAAAAAAAAAAGGTGAAGGCTGGAAATACCCCGTTATGAAGCTGTGCAGGGAGGTGTCCACCTGGGCCGTGTTACCTGCAGGTGGACCCAGGGCTGAGGGTCTCAGCGAGGGTCACGGTCACCATTGGGTGGGTGGGAGGGACACAAACCTTGTTTAATTGTAAATCCACTCGCTTAAGGGGAAAAGGTCTGTGAAAACCAAATTATTCTGGAGGAAGAAAAAAGAATAGAGTTGGGATCCGTGTAGGGCCAAAGACAACTGGAAGCAGGGAGGGTTGTGGTGGGAGCGGAGGGAGGAGGAGGAGGAGGGAGGAGGAGGTGGATGCTCGGAGGTTTGCTGCAGTGCCAGCTGGGACTGCTGCTTTCCTGGTGATCTTGTGGACAATCTCTGCAGTTGTCCGTCCAAAAAGGGGTAAGGCTACTAACTGTAACAGGCTTACGGTGGCAACTTCCATATTTGCAGCTATTAATAAGTCACTTTTCCATAAATTATCATTTAACGTCTTCTGTCAGAGAAGAGCGAGCCTCTCGGCTGAAAATAGCAATAAAGATTTTGAGCTGTTTTAGGAAGGTGTCGCTTTTCTCAAGTGTTCATTTCAGGGGTTTATTTCTAAAAATAAAGCTGGGAGTGGCGAGAGCCACTCTTAAAAATCAGCTATTATTTTTTTTTAATTATTTTTTTTTTTTTTAGAGACTGAATAAATTCCCCCCAGGTTGCCGGGGGTGCTGAGTAATGGGAGGGAGGACGTCCCTTTCCCCTTCAGTCACTTCTGTGGCACCATTGGCATTACCGGGTGACCGCCTCTTCCCTTTTTTAATTTTTTTTCTTTTGTTTTAACGGCTGAAATGGTTTGCAAAGGGGCCACCTCAGGTTTCTGGGCTTTTCACTCCCCTTTTGTGTGAGACTTGTCAGCGCCCGAGCCCCGGCCGTGACATGCACAGACCGGCTGGTTTTTCTCCTTCAGATCAGCGGCTCTGGACAGCTTTTCTTCCTCAACCTGCTCTGTCTTGTCATCTCCGAGCTCGAGATCTGCTGCTCTGAAGGAAGGGGAAAAAAAAAAAAAAAAAAAAAAGAAAAGAAAAAAAAAAGTAAAATATGGGATGGGTTGGACCATTGTATTTGGTCTTTTGACCCTCCATGTTGCCCATGAGCAGTGAAGGATAACTTTTGACAAGCCATGTCAGATGTGACAGGCAATCTAGTTGGGCTGAGTGGAAATGTGCTGTACAAGTTTGAAGCCTTAGTTGGGGGCATTTTCCTGGTGTTCAGTGCATTTAAATTGACACCAGACCTGGGTCGCTGCTGGCTGCAGAGCCCCGTGTCTCCGACGCCGGCGGTTTTAGCCGCTGCAATGGAAGCCTTTTGTAGGTGTTTTGCATCTCATTCCGCCCCCCCAATGCAATATCATCCCCTCCCGTCTTCCTAGTTTCCCCATCCCTCAGGAGCACGCATTAAATTTAGTTTTCATCTGTGAGAATGTTTGATTTTTATTTTCTTGTAGGCGGTGGTGTTTTACCGTTCCGTGCATTTCTGTGTTTCCCGGGGTCGCCTGGGCGTGCTGCGAGAGACAGCTCCGTTCTGCTGGAAATCCCTGAATATTGTGAGTTGTTCAGAGCTGTGGAAGAGCCTTGCTAGCCTTGGAACGGCTTTTATTTCTAAATTAATTATTCAGAAATGGTGATAGTAGAACTTTTGTGGGAAGCACATTTTCTGCAACGTTACGGAGGCTTCGGTGGAGATCCGCTCTTACTGTAGTCTTTCCTTGATGGGCTGTGATGTGGAGTTCTGCTTTGATTTAAATTCTCATCGTAGGTGTGAAAAATTAACAGATAATGTTCTCCTCAGTAGCCTGTTGAAACCCAAAGTCTAGAAGAGCTGGTGCCCTGGCTCACTCTGATTTTTCATGTTCTCTTACCTTCTGGGAGCATCCAAACTGCTGATCTCTTACCCTCTAGCGGCATTTCTAGCGAGGTTCTCCTCTCCCATCAACACCAACGGGCAGCAGCAATAAATTAGGAGAAATTACATTTCAGGTGCTCCAGGTCTCTTCAGCCTGGTCTCCCAAGTGATTCGTTCCCCTCGTTCTGCATCTCCATCCCCGGTGTCCCAGGAGGATGTTGGTTGGAGGGGCTGGGGGTTTCCAGCTGATTCTCCAGCCACAGGGAAGGAAAAAATGCTTCTCTTCTGCCCCTCTCCACTCTCAAGCCACGCTCTTCATCATCTTCTTATCCTTTTTAGCTTGCTGATGAGTAGTTGGATAGTCTGAAGTTTAAAAATGATACAACTTACAGAAATGAGTCTTTGGGCCTCAAATCTCAGCCGCAGAAACTGCTTTTTTCTTGCGCAGCTGCAGGTAGAGGCGATTGGGGCTTTTTCAGCATCTCTATTCAAGCCAGTTTTGAAAACTGATCTCTAACTGTGTTTGGAGAAACCTTAATCTTGTTTAACTTTACATGACTTATTGAACTGCAGTAACGCTTGGCTCCTCTTTCTATTTTCGTAACAGTCCTGACCCACAAGCTTCTGGAAGAGGCAAATCCAAGACCCACACCAGTTCTGGCTTTGAAAGCATTTTTGGAATGTCGTACTGAAAACCCACACAATTTGGAAACAAGTTTGCTTTCTCTTGCTTTACAGAAATTTTGACCAAAGATGTTCCTTGTCTGGAGTGGCTGTGACCGGGGCTTCCCTTTAATCACTGAAGCCCTTCCCAGCTTTCTCCCTAGCATTTTCATTCCCTTAAATCACAATTAATTAAATAATCAGTCATTCATAAGAATAAAGGTTCTTTCTTGCCACGAGCAAATAACAGTCCCTCATTTTTCAGAGCCTCCCTGCCCGACCAACCTGCCCAACGCAGCGGGAGAAGGTGCCGTCATCCGTCCTTGGTGGTTCTCTGCTTTCCTGGTGTTCCCAGAGACACATAGGGAAACCATCTCCAGGTGTCATTCTGTTGAATTTGAAATGGTTTAAAGACAAGTATATTACTGAGAAATGAGTAATTCTTTCATGGATGTTGCTTCAGATGTGGAGCAGTTATTCCTTCTTGCTGTGCCCATCTCTTTCAGTGATTTGTCTTTCAAAAACTTGGTAGGTCCCGGCTCGTGAAGAACTTCAGTGCTTTCAGAGCCTTTAAGTAGCTGAAGGATCATCTCATTCCCTGTGTAAATAGCAGTTTTCATGTAAAACTCCTCTGTGAGGGAAATAATAGTTCCTTACTCAACGTCGAGTTAATGGAAGTCTGTTGTGGTGTCTTGTCTGCTTGTACAGCTCTTCTGCTGATGGGTTTATTGATCCTTTCTGTGGGAATGAGTTAAATCATTTAATGGCATAAAAGAGTTAATGTTACACGAGACGGAAGAAAACGCTCAAAAAAAGCAGATCTTTTTCTTGACTACCTTTCTGGATGAGTATTTTCTTTAGAAAATGAAATGTCTTCCAACAACGGTAGAGTTATTAGAAATTACAGGTGGTGATTTCGCAAAACTTAATTCTTCCTGTGGACCTCTAGAAGACATCTCTCCTGGTCTCCAGACTACAACCTGTGAAACAATTCCAGCATCAGGCAGAGACTGGAAAGGACATGTTTGTTTGTGTAAGAGGAGCTCTGGTGTGGCCGTACGGCAGGTATGCAATTTTCTGTGGGAACCACCTCTACCTACCAAAAGCACAGAAACAATATCATAAAAGGTGCAGGGAAATTCTAAATTTCTCATGAACAAGTCTGTTTTTCTTTTTTTTTTTTTGAAGTTGAGGGGGAAGAATAACAGAGGTTCATCTTTGGGCCGTACGAATTATTCAAGGTGGCTGTGTGAGCAGGAGATGGTGTCCCGCCTCCTGACGTGATAAATGTCTAATTTAGCCTGTACAAAAAAAAAGGTAGGTTTTTTCCCTCAAAACTACCCTTGTTGTGGTAGTAAATACAAACTACGTGTTAATGAAATATAATGCCAAGAAGAAATATAACGCCGAGAAGAGCAGGTCTCTGTGCTGGTACAGTGCTTTTCAGTCATGCCAGCACTTTTGGGCAACACTTCTGGGTGTTGGTTGTTTTTTTTTTTCCTCCAAATATTACTGATTTGTTTATTTTTTGCTTCATACTAGATGTGATTTTCTTCATAGGCCATTCAAGTGTGAATTAAAAACAAATTAGACTGCTGGGTCAGTTAAGTCTTTAAAAAAAAAAAAAAAGACACCGAGTGAGCAGTTGGCAATAAACTTGTCCTTTTTGGCACCTGGAATAAAAACAGTAACATAACAGTACCTTTATATAGCACATAAAAATATAATTCAGGATAAGAATTCAGAGGTCACAGCAAGTGGTTAGCTAAATAGCTCTAGGGAGTTAAAATAGTTTGCTTATACAGAGATAAGGTGATATTTTATGCAGAAAGCCTGTGTGTGCTTCCAGAGCCTGATGGGTTTCTACGCAGTAAAACAACTTTGAAAATAACATGCAGAAAAAGTGAAAGAAAATAATTTTTGCAGGTTGTAAAACACACATACTGAAACTGAGGAGGTGACTAGTTCTGCTCGAAAGCGTCCCTCATCCTTTGCTTTAATTAGTGAATTGTGGCCCTGTTGCTTCCTCCCAACAGCCCCCCTCGTTTCTTGGGCCACACATGGCTTTTGTTGTAAGGTGTCGTTCTGCCCCCGAAGCCCGATGGTGTTTCTTGGCTGCGGAGAACTTGTGGGAGAACATTTTGAAGGTGTAAATTCTACAGGAGGTGAAGTTACTCCCGGAGTATTTCCATTTGACTGCCGGGCTTGGGGCTCATTGGGGTCCCTCGTACCCCTTGCCACCTTCCAGCAGTGGTTATTGGCATGTTGGGGAAAATCCAGGGGGATTCCCAGCAGGATTGTGATATTAGCTTAGGAACAAAAGTCATTCCCATGGCTCTGGTCACAAACCTTTTTCACCACTGAGGGCTGTTAAAAACTCATCCTTGGTAGCGCTCGTAGTGAAGGCGGTGGGATGGGGCTGTGGATTTGGTGGGGTTTGCAGCAGGACTATGAATGGGATGTACCCAACAAAGAGGGTTTTTTGATTTTTTTTTTTTATTTTATTTTTTTACTGCTGTTTGCTGAGCACTGGTACAAGGGGGTGTGTGTCCATTGTAAGAAGGTTTAGTCTTCTGTTCTTGAATAGCTGCTATTGAAAAAGTGTTTGCCAGAATGAATACATATATATATAGAGAGAGAGAGAAATAGAATGGCTTGGGTGGAAGGGAGCTTAAAGCCCCCCCAGTGCCACCCCCTGCCCTGGGCAGGGACACCTCCCACCACACCAGGTTGCTCCAACCTGCCCTTGAACCCCTCCAGGGATG
>JAOQGH010000002.1:37406879-37426879 GCA_025769975.1 Gallinago jamesoni
ACCCCTCCAGGGATGGGGCAGCCACAGCTTCTCTGGCCAACCTGGGCCAGGCTCTCACCACCCTCACACCAAACAATCTCTTCCTATTGTAGGATTTAAGTTATTCTGTCCTAACTTAGGAAAATTAGGAAAATTATTTATTCTTCCCTAATTTAGGAAATAATTCCTAATTTAGCCTGGTGTGCTTGGGACCATGATTTTCATGATGTAAAATGTTCATTCTCTCTGAAAGGAAGCTGAGGTTGCTCTCGACGAGGCTGGCGTGGGCTGGATAGTGATGTTGCCATGCAGATGTGAAAATTCGAGTTCAGAGGGCACAAATGGGGTGTCAGAGTAAACCATCTTTAAATCTGGTTTAGAGAAATTGCTGGGTTTATCTTTGCTTCTTCCCGTATACTTATTTAAATAAACTGGGTTTTAGCATTTAGCTGGTTGGGGCTGTATTTTCAAGGATGCCTTTATTTGGTTTTATCTGTATAGTGTGTGCTATATTAATATAGGTGTTTGCCAAACTAATTTGAAAAACATTCCAATGGTGATTCCAAGTGTTTTTCTGCCCATTGTCTCCAAGAGCAGGCCCTGCCTCCCCTGTGGGGGGACACAACTGGGGTGGGGGGACACAACCTTGTCCCTGTCCCCAGCAGCCAGAGAGGGTCCGGGCAGCCTCAGGCTGGGGGTGTGGGAAGATGGAGCAAAGAGCTCGATTCTCTCCCCCTTTAGCTTCAAACTACAGTTTTTCCAAAGCCAGTGACAATAATTCTGATTAAGACAATTAAAGTTTTTATTCAGTTTGTTTATTGCAGTAATCTGGAAAAGAGATTTGCAATAATAACGCACTTTTCTTTTTTCTACTGTTAAAGAGTTTTATTATTCTGTCCCTGCCAGAAAGCACATTTTAAGAGCTTGGATTCAAAATTAAATATGACCTCAGTGTTTTAAAATACAATTACAATAACTATCCATTTAGTAAGTTTTTTTCTTTTGCTTTTGACATATGGTCAATATACTTATGCCAGTTATTAAAGGCATTATTTTGTGCTATGCTAACTCTTTAGCATAGTGCAGCTGCCGGAGTAGAGGCAGAGCCGTGACAAGGGACGTCGAGGACGCGCGTGACATGAACCGCTCCTTGGGTTAAATTCCTATAGTGTCTGTGCAGGGGTAAAGAAAAAAATCCACCCCGCTTGATAAGAGGAATTTATATTATTTATATGGAACAGAACAAACCAATTTACAAGAAAGGCACTTAAGTGGGGAGCTTATTTATTAATGAGTGTAGTACACAAGCTAATGGGGTTGTAATGCAGATGCACCTAAAGCTCGGAGGACGGTGGTCTCCAGGCGCCGCTCACCACTTCAAAAGAGAGAGGAGAGAAGGCACGCTGGAAAAACATCTCTGCGCAATTCCAAACGGAGTTATGCAAAGTAGATTTGTCTGTCTCCTCTTCCACAGAAGGGTGGTCTGTCTTTGAGAGTCTCCATCACTCCTGCCACGGGTTGTCGGTGGGGTTTCAGAGGAGAAATGGGCTGGTACCAAGGTTGTAAATCACAGCTCTCACTGGATCCCACTTTCTCCACCCCACTTTTTCCTCCTCGGGGGAATTCGGATGCTACTGGAAGGTCCCATCAGGTCCACATCCATCTCCTCTACGTGGAGAAGTCCCAAGGCTCCTGGCTCCCAACAGCGATGCTCCCAGGGCTGGGGGTTGCAGGATGGTGGGAGAAGCAAGGGGACATGGGGGCCAAGGTGGTCCATGAAGGGGGGAGGTTGTTCCTGTTCCAGCTCCTGTTTTCAGTCTTTAACGAGCTTCTTTTGAGGTAGCAGTTTATGGACTCTCATTTCAGTTAATTACAACAGCAGTTTTTTTGAAACGGTATTTTTATTGGTTTTATTGATGTGCCCTACTGTTTTTCCAATCCTCTGATTGGGTTCTGCTTGGTTACCTGGCAGAAGAAAAGGCTTTTCTCTCTGATTCAGAAGATGCAGGGAGGTGGGCGATGGGGGGCAGATGCTTCTGGTTGAGGGGTCCCAGGCAGCCCCATACCCTTCCTGAAGGCTCCTGGGCTTCCCACAGTCCCCCTCCAAAGAGGTGACCTCCGAAGAGGTGACCTCCGAAGAGGTGATCCATGGCACTGCAGTGTGTTGCAAACAAGAAGGGCTGGTGATTCTTGCTTACAGGGAAGGAAAATACTCTGTATTTTTTGTTCTTCCTGCCGTCGTAGGGTTGTGTTTCTGGTTTTGAGGCCTAATTGGTAAGAAGTGAAGCTGATTCTTCATTTTAGGAAAGATCCGCCAGTGCACGTGGGAGACAGTCTCAAAACCCTGTAGAAGAGCTTTGGAGAGAGTATATTTATTAACTGTGCTGGGTTAATTGGCATATATTAGCAGTTTTTTTCTGAGTTCTGTTCTCAGCCTACGTTAACATGGAACTCTGGATGATGAATGCCTACTAGAAACCCAGATCTTGACCAATTTCCTGGTGGTTCCATCTGATGCCAGTGTTCCTGTGGTTTCTGAGTGTTCATACCTGGTTTTAAAAAAACAATTAATTAACGTTTCTTTGTGCTGATATTAGAAGCTTCATGGTAACATGGGGAGGGTCAAAGTGGCCTGAGGAGATTTGTCTGGTGGCTTTCCTTTGTCCCACACAGCTCCTTGGGTGTGAAGTGCATCAGAAAACGCCTCATTCATGAAATTAAAATATTTTTGGCATTTTTTTCATGAGGAAGATGCACAACACCCCTGGTTGTGGCAGGAGTGTCCCTGCACACCCATCTCTGCCCTGATGGGACATGGTTGGTCCTCACAGGAGATGCTCAGACGACACAGACTGCACTGAGACCAGGCTGGGAAGCTGCTTTGAAAAATGTTCTGATGAGCTGAATTCTTAAGAGGTGCCTGATTTATCTCTATCTTAATTCATTTTAATAGACTGGACTATCTGCAGGTGCTGTTGATTACAATTCTTGGCGCTCACTTTCATTTGGAATTCATGCACTAGTGCGCATCAAGGTGGACATCCAAAGTCAGAGCCCACTTCCAATAATTCAGCCTCAAGTTTTCCTCCTTCGATTCTCCCATGCACCAGTGGAGATGGGAGACCCGGCCCTTGCAGTGTAAGGGTTGTAATGTGTATTTTAACTGCCTTATTTTGGGTTTTTTCTTGTTAAATCCATGCACAATTGTCATTATATCTATCTTAGATATGTAGAAAAACATTTAAATTTTACTTCAACACCAGTTAACAACTGGGTTATGGTTATGAGGCGGTAGAGGTGAATTGTGAACAGAGGTGGTGGAGGTGATGCTACGTGGCTGTTGGGCAAATAGTGGGGAGGGCGGTGGTGAACACCCTAAAATGGGAGCTTCGTGGGACACGAGGGGACGCCGGTGCGTGGTGTGAGGGTCCCCTGCAGCCAGCCCCAACACAGTTAATTGCCTGTGATAAAACCAACCTCGCAAGCCTGATGGGAGAGTCCTTTTATATAAGGAAAAAAATGTTTTGTAACAGTTTCTTGTAAGTGCTAAAATTAACTGACTTCCTTTTAACCTAATTCTAGATAGAAGTGATGATATCACCTATGCTTAATGTTGCCGAACATCTCGGGTGAGGCTGTGCTGCAGCTGCCTGGAACTTGGCTGAATCTTTGCTTTTCGCTTTAAAGCCTTTCACGTGAAGCATCTGCTTAATTGTTGCTGGTTGAGGGTCTCCTGGGCATGCGTTTGATTTCCTCCGTTCTCAATCTAGAACTGGTTGGTCCTTTCCAACAAGAAGATACACAGAAATTGGAGGTTTTTTATCTTTTTGAGACAAATATTCCAGTCGTTCTGCTGCCAAACCCACTGATTTGAAACAGAAATACTTAGGAATATTTTTATTCTCTAAATACAGCCCAGCTGTAGGCCTTTCAAAAGCTTCATTCATAGAGAAGGAATGGGTCTCTCTGGGGAAGGAGGTCTCTGGGCTGGTTCTGGGGCTGAGCACCAGGTGATACATCCTCACGGTGCTGATGAGCACCAGAACTAGCTGTAGTTTTGTTGACCTGCCTGAATGACTTCTGCTGGGACAAATGAGGGAGAAACATGCAGGATGAGATCTGGAGAGAACAAGAATTAGTTTGGAAAATATATGGTTGGGAGGCAGGAAGAAAGCACCACTTGAACTGTGACCAGCCCAGAGGTGGACATCACCCTGGAGGTGTTCAAGGCCAGGTTGGACAGGGCTTGGAGCAACCTGGTCTGGTGGGGGATGTCCCTGCCCAGGGCAGGGTGTTGGAACTGGATGGGCTTTAAGGTCCCCTCCAACCCAAACTATTCTGGGATTCTATGAATTCCCTGTAGCACAGTGAGGTTGGAGAACGGGTAGTACTGAGGTGGTCCATACGAGGTGACTCCAGGAGGATAGGTGATGGCCAGGGTAGAAAAAGGTGAGAACACTGAATCTGGGCAATGTAAGGAGAAGGAAGGAGGTTGGCATGGAGTGTACAATGAAGCAGGGCTTGGGGCATTGGGACGCACTGCAGAAGATTGAGGTGGATGAAGAACCATAACTTCTAAGTGGTTGTCCTTGCGCTGTAACCTTGTTTGAACAGAGATCTGTCCCTAATGAGATACAATTCTCTGAAAAAACAATAAATACATTCAGGAAAAATTATCCAAGACCACACACATGCATAGCATTGTTTTCCTTGAAGGTGTTTCTTGTGTCCCTGGGACAGTCGTCACTTGCCGACTGCTGTGTCTCCTCCCCAGTCTCAGGGTACTGCATCCCGGGGCAAGATCTCCTCTGAAATCTGTGTCTCTCTCTATAGGATTCCAATCAAAACCGTAATGGCACAGGGCAGTGAGCAGCATTTAATGACCTCCAGTGCTATCACTTGAGTCTTCGGGGCATTGACATTGATTTTCCTTATCTTGGCATGTGACGACAAGAGTCTCACTCCCTTCCCTGAAGCGTTTGCTGGTGGGCACTGGGAGCTGGGAGTGAGCAGCTTTGCAGGCACCGGGGTTGGCCATGGGATGGGCTACCTGTGCCCCTTCCCTGGGCAACCCCAGCTTGGCACCTGGAGTTAGCATCATTAACTGCCAGAGGCTGGAAAAAAAGGCCTAGGCCGTTTGCCTAGTAAGGTGTAATTGAGTAAATGTATAAAAATGAGTATTGACTAATGTATAAAATTGGGTAAAAGGGTATTTTGCTCAAAAAATGTATCTATTTAATTGGAATTTCTATTTTAAACCCAAATTTTTGTGCAGGTGCTGCTTTTTGGGGGTAAAAGAGAGGGACCGTTTTCATGCGGAATTTCTGGCCAGTCAGATCCATCGGAACTTACATCCTCAGTAACAGATAAAAGCAGAAAGGGGGAAATATTGCAGAGGTTGTATGACAAGAAGTATGTCTTAGTTCTGAGTCCTCGTACTTTTCCATAAATGCATCAATTTGCTCTTAATCAGTCTTAAAAGCGGCTGCGGTGGCGTCGTTCAGCAGGAATTGGGTGTTATTTCTGTTTATTGCAGCTCTCATCCTTTTTTTTTTTTTTTTTCAGTCTCTTACTACTGTCATGCAGGCACTTCATTTGTAAGAAGCTAAATTAAACTATGTGAGGATGCGCTTCCCCATGAATTTTAAACCTAAAAAGCCGCTTTGTTCCCTGATTTGGTTGTGGGGGGGAAAAAAGCTGCGCCGGAGACGTGAGGCTATTTGAACTCTTTATTTGCCACATTTACAATATTAATAACACTGTTTCTAGAAGTTGTCACATCAAGTAAAAGATCTTCATTCCAGGCTGTCTTTTGGGGCCAAATTGAGACTGGATGCATGCATTTAATAAATTGTAGTCTCAAGTAGTCATTTTTGTAAATAATTAGCTTCGGTGAAAGAATAAGTTAGCATATTGTATGCATCTAATGTTGCAAATGTACATACAGCAAACTTTCCTATTAATCAACAGTCAAGCGCCGTAAGTTGGGTCTCATACATAATGAATTGTTCTTAAACCTCCTGGGTTTCATTGATAGAAAAATAAGAGAAAACACAAGTGTAGTAAGCTTTTGAATAAAATTTAACGAGATTGCTCTGCATCCTGTAATCGTTTTGGAATCATTAGAGACCAGATAATTCATCTGCAGTTTTGGGGTGGCTTTAGCCTTCATCTATCAAAGAAAGACTATTTAAATGACATTTAGGTGCTGATAAAATGCATTTTTATTTAATTTCACAATGAAGGCTTCAGTAAAAATGCCAGCCAACTCTACATTTATTATGTAAAGAATAATGCTGCATGACTGAGTCTCATTTTAATGTTAGTTTTTGTGTTGTAATCATTACTGATTCTTCCATTTGAAAAGTGACACGCAGCTATTTCTCTAAGAAAAAAAAAAGAAAGACTTGATAAGACAAGCAGAGGCGTAGATAGGTGTAAGAAGGGACGCTCATCCCTCAGTTTTCAAACAGTGCAACTTTTTATCCAGGCCTAAATTCTGCTGACTTCACACGCGTGAGCATGGTGTGGGGAGTTGTCTTCAGTTGTTTGCTGATAAAATAAGAAAATGCCATTTAAAAAAACCCCACAACCCCAAACCAACAGTATATAACCCTTTAAATTACATTTGTTCCTCGTACCTATTTCATGGCAGGAGTTTACCGTTCGTGTCCTAGAGAATCAGCACTGAATTCTCCTGCAAATGTAGTATTTTAGGTGCTCTTCACGATTAACGGTACTAATGGCCCTAAGCCCTGGAGATGCTTGATCCACCTGATGTTTCCCAGCTGACCAATGGTTTTAATGGTTGCTCACAGCCAGGAGACATCCCAAACCGATGGTGGCTTGGGTTGGCGCAGGAGCCTGTCTGAGAGGCAATATCAGGAGGTCAGGGAAAGGTCCTTGGGCATCAGCTTGGCACCTCCTGGGGAAAATGACCCAAAGACCATTTCTCCTCACTGGTCTTGTACCACTTAGAGACCTTCTGCTGCTGGCTGCTGCTCTGAGGACGGTTTTGTACCTTAGGTAGCTCACAGAAAGGTTATGGCTACATCCTAAATCTAAGTAATTGGGCAATATTCTCAAAAATGTTTTCCTCTCCACCCATGGGCAGATTCACAGTCACAGAATGATGATAGGGGTTGGAAGGGACCTCTGGAGATCATCTAGTCCATCTGCTCCTTCTGTAACGTCCGCTTCCATCAGCCTGATGCCAAAAAAACCCTCTATTTTTTTCTCTTTTTTTATTTTTTTTTTAACCCTGGCACAAGGCTAAAAGCCATGCAGAAGTCCACCCACGCTCCCCATCTTGTCTGAAGCTACGTGGCTCTGCAGCCTCCAGGAGAGCCACGTCTCGACTGCTGTCAGACCACGTCAAGGCAGCTCCGGCCGGCGAGCGGGGCTGCCGGGTCACGTCAGAGCCCATTCGTTACAGCCAGGGCCTCTGGTCTTTGTCCCTTGGCAAGAGGATTAGCGTGACAGCCACATGGAGCTCTTTACGGAGGGTCACCCAACACTTGGGGAGGTTGGGCTTCAATTACCCACCGGGGCGGCCGCCGAGCTGGGGGCGACCTTGGCTCCAGGAGTCTCTCTCATGGGCTCCCCGTTTGGGGAAGGTTTCTATAATCCACACCCTGCCTTTTTTTTTTTTTTTTCTTGTTCATTTTGGGGGAATTTTGAGGGAAAAAGGAACCTTTTAATACAAGATATTTGCAGAGTTTTTTTTTCTTGCTGTTTTATTTCTGTCCCCCTTCCCTCTGTTACTTTATTCCCATCAGAGCCTTTTTCATCCCTACTGGACATAGGGTAATTTTGATGATTTTTTTGGACCTTTTTAAGGCACTGACTGGTAAGAAATCAAACGGCCAAACGCGGATGTGGTCACTCTGAGGGTGGTGAGAGCCTGGCCCAGGTTGGCCAGAGAAGCTGTGGCTGCCCCATCCCTGGAGGGGTTCAAGGGCAGGTTGGAAGGGGCTTGGAGCAACCTGGTGTGGTGGGAGGTGTCCCTGCCCAGGGCAGGGGTTGGCACTGGGGGAGCATTTAAGGTCTTATCCCACCCAAACCATTCCATGGTTCTATGATTCTATGGATTTTGGTGTTGTTTTTGATGAAGGCAGGCCAAGAAAAGGGTTTGGTGGCATTTTGTGCCGTCCGCATCATGAAGAGTATGGCTGATGATTGCTTTTACAGCATCCTGGTTGTAACAGGATCCAAAACCTCTTAATTAGGATGAATTTACTTATGTTTTAATACACAGTTGGTCGTTAGTGGACAAAAGTGCCTATGTTTTTTGTTCAGGGAACACAGTGGAAAAATTATGCATGCCCTTAAAAAACGGAGAGTGATATGTGGTTGAGTGTCCAAATATGTTTATTCTGTACATTCCTGAAGATAATAAGATATTACAAACCCGGAGATCTTCAGTACCATGTGTGCCACGGTGTCAGAACACAGTTCAGTTGGTAACAACCTGGCAAAGACCCTCATTTCCATGAGAAAAGATTGAGGTGTTGTATGTAAAAACATGCATTCCAAATAATATTTTTTTTCTATTTCTTCTTTTTACTTTAGGTCTTTATTCCTGCTGTTATGTGAGTGTTGTGGTTATTAGAGCAGTGTAATAATGAATTATCTGAGTCTGCCCTTAGGTCCCAGTGGCCCTTTGCTGACCACAGGAGGAGTTGCATTGGGAGTTGTGATTTTTGTTTGTGTTGGGGAGGTTTTTTGGTTTTTATCTTAACCAAATTGAAACAAAGGGGACTTTTCATTAGCTGGGCACCTGTAGCAGTCTATAAACTCTCCTTGGGCAAATACTAGAGTTATCAAGGATAAGATATTCAGGTTTGTGTGGCAGAGGCAGAGGAAGTGTCTCGTGTTCAACCAATCGATTATATTTGATATATACAAATATTTTATAAATATACAAATAAATATATAAATATGTTGCAACATTCTCACATTTACCCTGAGAAGCTGCCAGCTCTTTAGCTTTACCCCAAAGAAGTTGCCAGCAGAGCTGTTGTGATATATTCTCTTTATTTTAAACCGTGCTGCCCAAGGTCCATCTTGCAATGTTTTCCGTTAAGGTTTATTAAGGATTTACTGAGGCAAAAAGTAGCGGAGGAATAAAATAAATAATTAAAATCATACCAATTTAGAACATGGCTACCCACTGAGGCTTCTCACAGCATTTCTCTGGTTTTCATAATGGTTAAGCTATTTAGGATGATACCGAAGCCAATCTGCTGCTTACATGTTTGTTTTGGAAGCACGTTAGAAACTTCCAGTTCTTGGCAAGTGGTTTGGAAGGAGCCTGTTAAACTGAAACAGGTGGTGTTTCTGCTTTTCTCCCCCTCTGCTAAAACCAGCTTTTCCTCCATTCCATCCTGTGCAAACATAAGGAGTCACAGAAGAGACCCATCTGGGGTGGAACATCAGGATGACACCTCCCAGCTGCCTGGAGGCACGACCCAGTGGCTTCATCAGTCTGATCAGTCTTAAAAAAGAGCTGTAATGGAAATAAATGTGTAGGATGGCAGTTAAGAATGGCATGGAATAGCTGTCATATGTGTAAGCTGGAGCAGTAGGTCTGCACCTGGGCTGTGGTGGGTTCTTGAACCGGGGTTGACCTTGTGTCTCTCTTGGACATCACCACCACCGAGAGCTGAAGGCACAGGCTGGAGATCTGCAGCAGCAGTCCTTCCCTGGCCGAGAAAAAAATCTTTATTTTGAGATACATCCAACTTAAAAAAAAATATATATATATATGGATGTCTGCTTTTTATAGCTTAAAACAAACATGTTTTTTTCTGTTTGAGGAGTGTGTAGTTTTAATTGAGCATCGCATCGCGAAGCCGTGTAGGTGAGTCAGTCACTTGCAGCTGAACATCCATGAACATCCATTTAACGCCGCCAGAGTCGAGCCAGACATCTGGGTTCCTGCACCTGGGGTAGAGCCTGGCACATTCCCACAAACAGAAAGTTTCAGTTAGAAAAACCCAACCTGAAGTCCCTACATTAACGGTTACACGTTGACCAAGTGAAAATACAAAGAGACCTCCATTTTTCAAGGTGCCTGACAGCACCCAGCACAAGTCGCTGATGAGGACCGTCTCCCATGAAGGTGGAAGTGATTTAAATGAGACTACTGTCTTATTTTTTTTTATTATTTTTATTTTATTATCTTTGAAATAAATGCTTCTCGTTATTCTAGCCACATTGCAAGAAAGGTGTCGGTGCTTTTTAAGGAAAGATAAAGAAATTCTCCAGGGCAGAGGTAAAGCAGTTGAATTTTTCACACCTTCTGTTTAATTTCTTGTATTTTTAGATGAATATGCTTATTTTATTTTCCTGTATAGAAGTAAAAAATTACATCTTGTTGAATGACAGGTTTAAGACCTCAGCTTAAGGCAAAGCACAGAACACATGGACAGTTGGCTATCACTTTGTGTGCTGGTGGCTCTGCAGCGTAGAGCAAGTCCCATCCTCTGGACATCACCAAAGGCAGAACATTAAAAACTGGGGGTCCCCTTTTTCCTGTTATTCATTGGCAAAGATTGGACACAAGGGGTTAATGTGACTCTTAGATGGGTATTTTTCTCTATTGGTGCACAACTAACCTTTTTCCTGTCCATCTTAACGTTAGAGGTGCTCAAAGCTCAATGCATGGAGTAGGGAGTTTAGAGACCTCCCAAGAAGCCTGATGTTGAGCAGAAGAATTTCACACCAGAGGGGAGATTTCCCACGATGGAACTCACCTGCTCTCCTTTTCTTCTCATGAATGTTTGGAGACCACTTTTGCCTTTGCTTTTTGAAACGTCTGTACAGTTTAGTTGGGCCAAAGCATGGCTTTGAAGCCTGAGAAAATCCTTTAAAAGGCTGCTGGTGTTTTAAGTTGAATTTTTAATGCCAAGGTAGTTTGTAGGAGTTCTGCTACGCAGCTTTGGGAGGAGAAAGGGAAGGAGGGCAGGGAGGGGAGGAGGGCTGGCAGAAAATGACACCCACACATAAGTGATTTTCATTCTTTTTTTTTATTAAAAATTCAAATGTCAAATTCCCAGGAATAACTGTTAACATTTCTAGCCAAGCGAAATTAATATGAAGATTTATTTTATTTTTTAACTTTCTGCCAATTTGAAGCTCTCAGCATGAATGTTGGATACAAATTGACTTTGTATCCTAGAGGAAAAGAAGTCAACGCGTTCCTAAAAAGCAAGGCATTTTCCTTTGTGTATTCCTTTTCCTTGCAAGGCTTTTCCTTTCTTGACCAAGGTGGAGGTAGCCATGGAGGTGGCCACAGAGGTGGCGTGCTTTGTGAAAGCACCTGGAGTTGAAGTGGTGGGAGAATGGTCTCACCAAAACCATCCAGAGATGTTCAACAGCGATAAGGCACTATTCTTAAAAGCAGTAATTTAAAAAAAAAAAAATTAAAATTAAGACTTCTATCCAAACAGTCCTGCCAGGGAAGGCCTGGTGGGAGTGAGGAATGTGTGTGTGATGGCAGGAGGAATGTGTCCATGCGTTGGGAAGGCCAAGCCTTGCTACGGTAACGCAGCAGGTTCCTGCAGCCTCCCAGCCATGGAGATGGGCAGAGCAGGTGCTGTATCACATCTTCTGGAAGAGTCTGATGGAGCTTTACTCTGTTCCTTGTATGAAATATGGAGCTAATGGCCTGATGGTTGCCTTGAAGCTCCAGGCAAAGCCCTGATCAGGCCATGGGTCAACCTTGATAGCTCCACACCTCACCAGTGCTGGTGTGCTACTTCCCACCTGGTTTGAGGGGGAGAACCGTGGGGTTTGGGGCCTTTCTGGAGCAGGAGGAAATTCTGATGCCTGCCTGAAATCATCAGGCTGGGGGCTGCTTGCCTGCAGAGCAGCGAGGAGACAAAATCTTTGGGTTTTATGGTGATATTACAGTCCAAATCATTTCCAGACTCCCAAGGATGTGAAACAGGATGATGTGAAAAACATAAGGTTACTGGAGTTTTGAGTGCTTTCTATGCTCTTCTGGATAAATGGAGCAGAAAAGTCTACCAACTTCTCTTGGAGATTTCAGAGGTGTTATTATATTCTGCAGTTATTACATTGTCGTAGCTCTAACAATCCACTGTAAAACTGAGCCATATTCTGCCGAGTGCTGTACATGTGCGGAATAACGGATCGTCCGCGGCGGCGGGAGCTTGGTTTGAGGTCCATGTCGCAGGTATTCATGCAAAAAAATTTATGCACAGATTCTCATTCCTTTTTTTTTTAGCCAAGAGACTATTAAATAGGAAAATACCATAAAGTAGACATCAGTTTTTTAAAGAAAATTGATAGCACTTTACACCCGCACAAACAGAAAAAAAAAAAAAAAAAAGAAAAAAAGAAAAATCAAAAGCATTGATTTGGTAAATAAATGGAGAGAGAGAAATAAAATTACACTTAATTTCTAGCCAACTGGATCCAAAGCGGATTCTTCGTTTTTGTTTTGCCTCTGTTCCAAGCCATCAACCCGTATCCTTGTGCAACCGGAGTGTTTTAGTTGTACATCTCTGTGTCTTCCTCTTCTCCGCCACTTCCTAGTCAGTAATTATGTGCCCCTCGTTAGCGATTAATCAGAAACTCCTTTCAGTGAGTTGTATGATTCCAGTTTGCCTTGATTTGCTTTTCCCCCATTCCTGGGTAGCAGAATTGCTCTGGTTTTCTCTTTTCTTCCATTGTCTCAGCTTCTCCTGTATTTTGGTATTTTCTCTCCCGTCTCTTGCTTTGTGGCACGTCCAACCTCTGACCAGAAGACTCTGCTTGAGTAGGGTTGAGTTGAGTTTTAGCAGCACACTGTTGAGAAACTTCATGCTCTGGGGTCTGGCTGTATTTCTAGCTCAAGGGAAAAAGCTGGAAATACAGCTTTTCTTTTTTCTGGGAAAAACAAAACCTTAGGAGGGCTCATCAGTGATGCTTAAGGTTCTGGACATGGGAAGACGGCTGGCAGGGCTTTCTGGTTTGGCCATCACCCTTGATGTTGTCTCCTTGCTGCTCTTCCCATCGTTTCTCTTGGGTGCATTGCTAACGAGCTCTGGTTTTTTATCACCAGTTGATCATCAGTTACCCTGGAACTGGTCCCTGCAGTTCTGAGAGACACCCACCATACCACAATCTCATAAGGGTTCATGTTTTCATTGCTGTCATACACATGTTGCTCTTCCAGAGGGAAAGAAGAAATAAGTGAGAAGGAAAGAAGTACATTTTTACTTGCAGGTGCTTTCTGTTCGCTTGCTTCGCTCTTCAGTGTCCTG
Organism: Gallinago jamesoni; assembly: GCA_025769975.1. Taxonomy (NCBI): domain Eukaryota; kingdom Metazoa; phylum Chordata; class Aves; order Charadriiformes; family Scolopacidae; genus Gallinago; species Gallinago jamesoni. Next base: position 37,420,133 of record JAOQGH010000002.1, read on the forward strand.
CAAGCACGAGCTGCCATTGAAAATCAAATTGAATTCTCAATTGCTTCCTTCCAATTCAATAAGTGGAGGGAAGCAGAAACCTGCCACCGGCGCTGGAAGGAAACGGGGCAGAGGAAGGCGCGGGATCGGCAGAAAGACACTTCCTTTTCTCCTTTCCCCAGGGAAGGTCCCCGGCAAGACTGGACCGTGCCCTTGGGGGCCACGGAGGAGGACCCTCACCTCCACCCACCCAGGTGGCACAAGGGTGGATTGTCTCCCATGGACTGGGGTGGTTTCCTTGCACCCTGACGTTTCCCACTTACTCTCGGCATTTTCCCCTCAACAATTTTTATGATTTTTCTCACAGGTATGGTCACTGCATTTCTAGAGGTGGTGACGAGGAAGCATTTCTGTTGTTGCTGTGATGAATCCGTTTGCCTTTTTCAGAGCAGAAAAAGGATGGAATGCTTTTGAGATGATATATTTTCCTGCTAGTGTAGAGAGTATGAATATTCATTTTTACAATTTTTATATAATTTTACAATTCTTTCTCTCCTCAGGGCAGAGTCCTCGGCCACCTGGGAGGTGTGTGAAGGCGCGGAGGAGATGACGGAGCCGCTGAAGCAGTGCACAGCCTGGCTGCATGCCTACTTCTGCCAGCCAGCAAGAACGGCGAGCCTGCCCGTGCCATCCACTGCTCCAGCAAGGTCTGTGCCATGGGCCACCCATGTCCCCCCACTCCCATCAGCCAGGGCATTGATGGCTCCCATCTCCATAATTCCTGGTCAATAGCAATCCAAGTCATAGAGTCATAGAATGGTTTAGGTTGGAAGGGACCTTAAAGATCATCTCATTCCAGCCCCCCTGCCCTGGGCAGGGACACCACCCACCACACCAGGTTGCTCCAAGCCCCCTCCAACCTGCCCTTGAACCCCTCCAGGGATGGGGCAGCCACAGCTTCTCGGGGCAACCTGGCCCAGGCTCTCACCACCCTCACACCAAATAAGTTCTTCCCCACATCTCAGCTCCATCTTCCCTCTTTCAGTGTCAAAGCCTTCCCCCTCCTCCTGGGGCTCCCCTCCCTCATGATGTGGTTCAGTTCCTGACACTTGCTGGCTGAAAGGTTTGAGGATGACTACATCTGAAGGGCTCTTCACTGAGGTTGTCGTTCACTGAACTCACCTTCATTTTTCCAGCAATAGGGGGAATGGGGCTGGGACATGTCCATGTCTATCAGCAGGGACACCTCACCACTGCCAGAGAAGCAGTCAGTGACAGGTTGCATAGACTAGCTGTGGCTTGATTTCTCAGAGTTATTAGACTTACTGTTTGGATTTTTCTTTTAAAAAGGAACAAGTATTGTTACAAAAGAGTTATGCTATTTTTTATATGAAAAGAAGTCCCATGAAAAGTCTCTCCTTCCCATTCTCCTCTTACTGGCTGTCTTCCTGAAGACCTCCTGACAGAAGTTAGTCACTTGACATGAAATAGGATCCCATCATTTAAAAAAAATAATCTCAGAAGTCTGCTTTTCACAGTTCCTTCTTGTCTGTCTATGGGTATCATCATTTCCCATGGAATAAAATCTTCAGTTTAAGAGATCTTTCTTTAACTGTATTAGATTCTGTTAGATTCTATAACAATATAACACCAAAAAGGGACTAGTATCCTCTGTGTTACATGAGGTAGGATGGCACTAGTTTTTGTATAAACTCTAAATTACATATATTTTTTTCTGTCTCCTTTTAATTTTAATACAAATATTGTTTATGTCAGCTACTAAGATTTTGTTTAGAGGTTTTAGTGAAACTGTTCCATTAACAGGTGGGAGAATAAGCAATAATGACACGATGATATATCATTTGCCAAAATTGCTAAAATGCTCATGAAGTACAGCCTTCTACATGATTAGATCATCATCCAAGGATTATTTTTTATTAGCTAGGGTGAAATTAAGAGCCATGTTTGAAAACTTTAGGTTGAGTGTGAACATGAGTGGGCAAAGCTGGATGGGAGACCGTTGCTGGTGCTGTTCCTTCCATCTCTCAACAACATCAGGGGAATTCTGCTTCCTAGATTGTCCACCAGAAGATTATAAAACATTTAAAGTAATGCTTTTAGTTTTATTAATTTTCTAAAATTGGCTGCTGAATTTTTTGTAGATTAGCTAATTACATTTTTTTTTCATCGAAGCTGATGTTGGTTTCGCTGTTGTTTTGGGGTTTAGCCCAAAAGTCTTGCCTTCACTTAGAGCCAGAGTTGGTAGGAGACCTAGGGAACAGCCTTGCTGGGCAGGCAACGCTGGGAGAGGCTGAAGATCACTTAAAAGAGGAAAAATAAGTATATTTGTTAATACAAAGCTTCTTGAGGGAAAGCAGTCATTGCCCTGAAAATTTTTGGAGGATGGAAAGAAAGCTCTTCAGCACCTTCAAGTGCAAAACCCAACCAGAAGGTGTCTGTTGGGCTGGGCTGGGATGTGGTGGTGGCCATGGGCATCACTGCTGGCTCTTTTTGTATCACCCGTGGCTTTGTGAAGGATGTGGCTGGTGGTCCCACTGGCCAGGCTGGCCACGTGCTGGGCAGCAGTTGGTCCTCATGGGGTTTGACCTTCGGTACCACTGGTTTGCTGCTGGGGAGGGGCAGGAGTGCAGTTTTCTCGTTATAACACGTGCAGGTTCAGGTTTTCTTAATTTAGTTCAGTCATTTGCTCTTGGCCCGAGACCAGGTGTGTGTGTTTTATGAGGGGAAGGCACGTACGTAATGGAAATGCTAACGAAGAATTAATTGGCACAAATCACAACGATGTGATAGCATTTCTATTCTTCTTTACTTTCTCCTAGTAATACTTTCATAAAATAGAAAAATTTATATTGGAAGGAATGTGGAAATACGTGTCAAAAATTTGAAGAAACTATTTGTAAAGGTTATTTAGTAGAAAGGCAAGGTAAAAACTGCATTCTAATGGATTACATTGTAGATTTCAATTTATCTGTATGTCAGAATCGCAGTAACACTAAATTAGGAATTTGGTATTTATTTACTTTTTCACATTTACATTTGAAAGTGCCTGCTCATTTCTCCAGGCACTTAAAAATGCAGAATAAACACAAGCGAGAGCATGAGGATCCAGAACTATTAAGGTTTTTTCTCATCACAGTGATTTTCTTCCATCTCTGTTCATCGGCAGCTTTTCTAGCGAATCGTCTAAACCTTTGGCCCTTCTTTTCTCCCCTTCCCTCTAAATCTGAGCACAATTCTTAATATTAGGTGAGTTGAGCCCTGTCATCAGTGTTTTTTGCGATAAGGAAAACTGAATTCTGACGTTCACTGTTTCAGCAGCTCCTCTTGGGTCTCGGGTTCTTCTAAAGTGCCATTAATTTTCTAAGTGGCCATTAAAAGGGGGAGGAGTATTTAAAAGCACTCTAAATACTGAATGAACCGCTCCTCCTCAGACCTGGCCAGTGCTAAGGTTTGGATCTGGTGCCGTGAAGCAGGAGAAGGTTGAAGGTGGTTTCTCAACACCTCCAGGAGCTGTCAGTTCACGAGCTGAACAGTTTAGCCTATGCGGCCATATTTTATTTTTATTTTTTGATGTAATTGAAAAACTGGAATTTTCAACAATTTGTGTCATGGCCAGTGCTCAGTGCAGACCTCCGTTGCGCAAAGAAAAAGGTTTTTCCCACTTCTCTGCCGCATTTCAAGGTGTTACCCCTTGGAAAAATCACTGAACTTTCATAATGGGAAATGATTAATTAGTCTTAATGTATCGTGGCCATTAGCCCCCTTCATATATGAAGGAGAAAAATCAAACCAGTGATTGTTTTGAAGCCTGTGCCTGTTTGATTTGTGAGTCTGTGCCATGGAAAAGGCAACGTGGTGAATTTCCTGACTTTCCTTCAGTGGTGCTGTGTGAGGGGGGAGGTCGTGGCTGCAGAAGGGGTTGCGGGGCCGGGCGCTGTGTGTGCAGACCAGATGGCTCATTAGAGCAGCAAGAGCAGAGGAAATTGGAGACACACAAGAGTTTTCTTTTGCCCTGTGACGAGCAGCAGCCCTGGGGCTCTGCTCTTCGCTTGCCGTGCCCTGCCACGCCACCGTCCTCGCCGGATGAAGTCCTTCAGCATCACAAGACCATGCCTTTGTGTTCCTGAGTCTGGAGCTCCTCGGTCGGGTCCCTGTACTGGAGCCATAGACCTCCAGTCTTTGCTTTTCTCTCAGTCTAGCTCAAAAAAATATTTCTTCAAGTAAGGTATGAATTATCATAGAATCATAGAATGGTTTGGGTGGGAAGGGACCTTAAAGCCCTCCCAGTGCCACCCCCTGCCCTGGGCAGGGACACCTCCCAGCAGCCCAGGTTGCTCCAAGCCCCCTCCAGCCTGGCCTTGAACCCCTCCAGGGATGGGGCAGCCACAGCTTCTCTGGCCAACCTGGGCCAGGCTCTCACCACCCTCACACCAAAGGAGTTCTTCCTCACATCTCAGCTCCATCTCCCCTCTTTCAGTGTCAAATCCATCCCCCTTGTCCCATCACTCCCCTCCCTCATCAAGAGTCTCTCCCCATCTCTCCTGGAGCCCTTTGAGGGACTGGAAGGGGCTGTAAGGTCTCCGCAGAGCCTTCTCTTCTCCAGGTTGAACCCCCCAACTCTCTCAGCCCTCCCTCCCAGCAGAGGGGCTCCAGCCCTTGGAGCATCTCTGTGACCTCCTCTGGCCCTGCTACATGTCCATGTCCTTCTGATGTTGGTGGCTCCAGAGTTGGAGCTCCTAGTTATGGTATCAGTGTGAGGGAGGACAGCTCTGCAGGTCTGGAAGTGGTGTTTTCTGTATCATCTTGCAAACCAACAGCAGAGAAAATCTGTGCAAAAAGATTGAGGAGGAGCAACCTGAGGATGAAGAGGTGAGAGGAGAGCTTTGCAAGCCAGATTAGTAGCTGAATTTTCCCCTGCATAATGCATGTCATTCGTCCAAGAAGGGATATTGATGAAACACCTCATACATAATGGGAGCGGAGAGTCTTCAAAGAGGCTGATAGTACCTCCATTCTCCCTTCAAGATGACTTCGCTCCCTGCCCAGGCCTGTAATCAATAATTACCCTGTGATTTCCTGGGAGCCTTCTTGTTCAGAAACTCCAACCAAAGGCTCAAAATCTGGCACGGTCCCCACCAAAGGATGGCAAAACACACTGTGAAATACCAGTGATGGGCTGAAGAAAGGGTGCGCTTTCTGGTGTTACCTCTGTGGGGTCAGACTTGTCCACCCGTCCTTCCATCCTGGTCTGCGGGTGGGGTTGAACCTCTCCCTCTGGAAAGCACCTGTGGAGAAAATCTTTCCATTAATGACATCTCGGTCACTGTTCCACCCTTCTGCCCGTGGCACCTGCTTGCATTTCTTTCTTTTACCGGTTTTGCACATTCTAGACTATTTTGTTTAAAAAAGTCTGCTGCAAATTAAAAGAGAAAAGTAGATTTTATGCAAAGGCCAAAGTCTTTTTTATCCTTTCCGTGGCTGGAATACTCAAATCCAAGAGCAGGTTTTCCAAAGATTGTGGGGCTGTTAATTTGGTAACTTCTGAGACGACAAATTCAGCATCCCAGGAATGCTTACGTTTAAAAATGTTTTTAATCACTGTGCTGCTTACCCTAATTACAGTCTGCACTATAGCCTAAGAGTAAATTTTTATCACGTACGATTCAGCTGAAGACTTTTTCAATATATAAAGATTATTTAAATTAGAAGAGCATTTACAGTATTACGATGAATACTGATCTGTTTTCCCTTGCTTTCAATTACAGACTTAAGAAAAAAAGCCATAAAAATCACTGACTTTGTTGAGATACAGCCAATGAAGGTAGCAAGTTTGAAGCTTCAAGTGCCTGTTTATAAATAATAGGACAGCAACTCTGTACTCACTTTGAGTGGGGAAGAAATGGCTGGTAAAAATGTCATTCTTTAAAAGATAAGAATGATTAAACTACTTCTCAGGAGCCCCAGAAGCAGAGGAGGAAGCACCAGGAGGGGTGCTAAAGCAAGAAAAGTGTTTTTGGGTTTGTCTGGAACTTTTCTAAGATTGTATTTTCATATTGTGGGTAGGTACCTGCTCAGGGACAAAGGTATTCACTCAGCCCCACTGGGATCTTTTTTCTCACGTGTCAGAAAATTGAGACTGTAAATACCAGATGTTTTTTTCCTTTGTTTTAGATTTAAGTGTATATATCTATATTAAAAGACATATATTTATACATTTTTTTATATTTATAAAAATAGGTTTATTTATGTTTTTATATATACTGTATATCTAATTTGTTCTATTTAATTATGTGTGTATATATATATATAATAATAAGTCAGTTTGCCTGGCAGGTTTGGTGCAGTTGACAGCCCGACCTCCCACCGGAGGCCAGGCCTGCCCTTTCCCAGGCAAATGCAAAAATGTCATTCTTGCCATTTATTCTGGTGCAGTTTCTGAAATTCTCTTAATTTTGTCCTAGAGACTCAATTCACTAAAGAAAAAAAAAGTTGAGAAATGTTTCTGACTTTCCCTTTTTCATTCCTGCGGCTTCATCAGACATGCAAATACGTTTCTATTTAGGCTTTCAGAAAGCGTTATTTTAAAGTAATATGAAATAATCTGCTCGAAAACGTTAGTACTTCACATATCTGGACATGGCAGATTCAAGTGCAAAGAGCTGACAAGCTTTCATATTTCTGTCTGCCAGCACAAAATTCAAATTCCAGAGACCGGCGCCTTCTTTTATTAACATTTCATGTGAGAAT
>JAOQGH010000002.1:37431879-37434379 GCA_025769975.1 Gallinago jamesoni
AGCCACCTGGGAGTGGCTATTTGGGGCCACGTTGAAAAATTAAACTGTAAAAACCACCTCATTGATGGAATTCTAAGTGGAATTATAGAGGAAAAGCAATTAGGCCTGAAAACTACAGGAGAGATGATGGGACATCCCAGCCTCCCTCCCCCTGTCCCACCCAGGTCCATCTGCCCACCAGGAGGAAAACTACCAGAATAGCTGTGCTGGCAGAATCCAGCGATAAACCATCGCTCTGAAAGTGCTATGTCAAAGAAAGAGGTGCACAGTTCTCTTCTCCGAAATAACCCGACTTAGTGTTGCCCTGAGATGATAAAAAAAAAATAAAATCTTGTAGAACAAATGCATGAAGTTCAGAGTCTGATGTTTGTTTTGTGGTGATTCTAGGTTTGGTGTGTGGGAACGGAGGGCTGGGGGGATGCAGACTCTCCTTGTTTGGGTTTGTCACTTTCCAAAGCCACCCAGTTTGTGTGTCATCGGCACTCCCAGGTTTAGTTTTAATCCTGATGATCCCGAGCCAAGGCCTCCAGCCAAAGGTCATGATGAGGTTGAGATTTTGATGGTAGTAAAGCTAATTTATAGGTGTGGATTGGAAATCGTGCTTTATCAACACCTCTGAGTGGTTGAATCCTTTTTCTTCACCTTGTATGTTGAGTTCATTGATACCAGAAGGACACTTCCAGCACATCTGTAAATCTTCAGAAGTTTTCTTCAGAACCTCCCAGCCTGTTCCCATCTAACTCTAACCAGGTCGTCCTGCCCACCCTTCTGAATTCCCAGTGTAATTAGGAAACTGCATCTTCTGTGATTTATTTAGGAGCTGTGGGCAGGCTTGTGTGTCTCGATAACAGGACAAATCAGGGAAGGGTTAGATCAGAGTTAGACACTGGAGACTGCATTTTTGTTGGATTCCAACAATACAGATGGAGGTAAATTGAGTTGAATTTTAGTTTTTTCTCCAGAGAAGGAGAGGAGCAACCTTCCCAAACCTGACATCGGCCGTGGGGCTTTCAACACACAATAACAGGAACTACAAGAAATGGGAAAAAACAGGGGTGAGGTCTAAAAAAACGGGAAAAAGAGAATGTGTTCCTGCAGTAATGTCTTGAGTTTTAAGGCAGATAATGGCGAATTGTGGTCTCTTGCCACACATGGCCCTTGGGTGGGGATGGTTATTGCCGTGTGAGAGCAGAGCTCGGTTCCCATACTCGGTCTGCAAATTGCAGCCAACGAGGAGAATTTAGAAGACACCCAGGGAAAGTTCTTGGAGAGTACCAGCTCTGAAAAAATGAAATAGAGACAAGTCCCTCATTTATTTCTATCCTGAATGGAAAAATACAAATTTAATTTTCTGGCCCAGTCACTTAGAAATTGCAGCAGAGCCGGTGCGTGGTGTCTCTGGAAGGACTATTCTGTGTCCTTTGCAGAACAGGAAAGAATGTTGTGTGGCATTAAATAACCATAAAATACAAAAAAATTACCTGTGAATGAGACAATGGCTGATGTTTCTCAGTTGCTCTGATCTGCAAGTCTCTTGTATGTATGCTTATTGTAGTTCTTTTATGTGTTAAAACTATTCATGAAGTATGTAAAAATAACTTTTTAACGACTTTTTACAGTTACTCCTTGCTCCCAAAATTGATGTATTTGCAACAAAGCAAAAATATTTTCTCCTAGAGTGAGATTTTGAATGGTGAGTATAAACCTGGAGCAGATTCCTCTGTCTGAGTGTTAAACCTGTAGGTCTGGGACTATGGAAATGCCAACAGGTCTTTGTTGGTGCCTTGGCAGCGGAGGCAAGGGCAGAGCCTGAAATTGTATAAAAGCAGAATTTTCTCTTAAAACAACAGTATGAAACAATTAGTCGTTTTCAGTGCACCAGGCAATGGGACAAGAGGAAACAGCCTCAAGTTGCACCAGGGGAGGCTGGATATTAGGAAAAAAATTTTATACCAAAGGGTTGTGAAGCCTTGGCAGAGGCTGCCCAGGGCAGTGGTGGAGTCCCCATCCCTTGGGAGTATTTAAAAGCCAGGCAGACGTGGTGCTGAGGGACATGGGTCAGCAGTGGGTTTGTCAGTGTTGGGTTGATGGTTGGACTCAATGATCTGAAAGGTCCCTTCTAACCAGGATAATTCTATGATTCTATGGCATTTTATGGCATTTATACTTATATGGCTTTTTATTGGCCATGTATTTGACGTGGCAGGTGGGCACTGATGGCAAGCCTTCACACCATGCAAGCTACAATTTATATACCATTTATTTTTAAAGTACCTGCAAAGGGGATGCTCAGAGTCTCTTTCGAAAATATGAGCGTTTTGGAGGAACCCAAGGAGCTGCCACCTGAACGTGGGGGTGGTGTCCTGGCCTGAAGGCCCTGCCTCTCCCCAGGTGAGAGAAGGTCCCCTTTTCTGCTTCATCAACAAATACCCCTTGTAGGGCCAGATGTGGTCACAGATGCTGCTGTTGTGCTGTGTAGATCTCTGGCATTCAGTTGGTG
>JAOQGH010000002.1:37436879-37446803 GCA_025769975.1 Gallinago jamesoni
AAGTTTGTTCAATTCTTCCTGTTGAGTAGGCTGTTTCAGGGATATTATTATCACATGTCTATTAAAGTTTGGAGGATTTCACAGAAGCGGGAGAGGCATTTACAAAGCGGAAAATCACCTTTTTTTTTTTTTATTTAGATACAGCTTAAAATGTAGTGAGAAGGGAGCGTCAGACAGAGCAGTTGTTCCTCGCCTGTTGTAATTAGTTTCATTACATCAGGTTATGAGAAACTTCAGTGTTTTTCTCCAGCATTGAACAGTTCACCAGTCGATTACCAACTGTGGAAAGAAGATTCCTTTGGTTACTGCAGGATTAAGGATAACAGTTATTTAAGGAGAAGTTGGTGCATTTTGAATATGTGTGTTTTCAGGCATTTCAGGTCTAGGAACCCTATATAAATCATTTTTTGTGTTCAATTATTTGACTTTTTTAGGCTTCTCCCCCACTTTATAAACTGAGATGTTAAATTAATTGAGTTGAGCGAAACGTCAATAGGGAAGCTGCTGCTGGGGGTGGATTTTCTGCCTGCCCTCCCTCGCCGAGCCCTACCCGGGGAGAGCCCGTGGCTCAGCCCCCAGACACAGTCCTCATTTCTGGAGGTGGATGCTGCGAGACCCCGTTGAGATGAGGGAGGAGACCCTGCCTGAGATCATCAGAGCATTTATAGTCAGGAGGGTGAAGTAACGACCAAGCCTGACTGGGCTTTCGGGGGGCCTTAAGTTGAGCAGATACAGCCTTAACTCTTCATGGTGCCCATTTTCTTAATGGTTGACACGTGGAAAACGGAAGCTGGAGGGTTTTTCACGGCTTGGGTGTTGATTGGAATATCTGTGCCCGTGGAAAACATGGCAGAGTTGGGTCTCGGTGCAGGAGAGATGTGGATGGAGAAGGGGATGGTGCGTGGTGTCGCTACCTCCCCCTGTGTGGGGTTTGGATGGTGAGAAACTCTTGGAGAAACTACTTATTAAACATTTTTGTGGTCTTTTTCATCCAACGTCGCCCTTGTTTGGTTGGCTTCCCAGCGGAGAGAGGTTTAAGTTTTCACTTTGGGTGGGGATGATGAGCGCTGGGCCTCATCACAGCGAGCTCCTGTGGCCGTTCACACTTGGAGCGCGGGGCTTTTGTCCCTCTGAACTTCCTAAGTCAATAATTCATAAGTGCCACAACTTGGGTGATCAAAACAAGAGAGAATAGTTGAAGTGGGAACTCGGGATCTTCCACCCACAGAGACTTGGAGGAGGCTGAGAGATGGGGAGATGCCCCCTGCCTCCATCCCCTCCACTGAGCAGGTCGTTAGTCATCAGTGACAGCAGTTAAATAAAGACACTTCTGGTTTCGGTCTGATTTAGCATCCTTGGGCCCAACAGAAAATGGAAATGCAGGGAGATGACGCTGGGGAGGAGGAGAATCTCCAGGTCTATGAGTACGGGTGTGTTAGGGAAACCTTAGTGTGGGAAGATGGGCTGGATTCCCAGGAATCGGCATAGAACTGGTGGCAGAGAAGAAAATCTGCTCTAAATCCGTTCTGCTCTTGCGAGCCCGTAGCAAACTGCTATTACGGCTACTGCGCCGAAAAAATGGGTCAGAATATCAGTTACTGCTGGAGTGAAAAGACATCCACTGACTTCTGGGGGGTTTAACCTGCAGAAACGCTGCTGGATGAGGTCCAGGGAGAGTTCCTTGCTTCTAAGGATAGAATTTGGCCCCACAAGCCCTTCCGCAGTCTGAAGGGAGTCGCGTTTAAATCTGTGTTAAACTTCGGAGCAGGAACCGCTCCCGTTAATTGGGTTTTAGCGCGGCTCGGCCGCTTAATGCCAGCCAACCTGAACGTTATATAGAATAAAAGAAAGCATATTGGGGCATTTTTCACTTGAGTGATGCGGATGTATAGTATGTTTATAAGTTATAGTTGTGGGCTTTTATTTTATTATATTACATATTGCAAACACGTAGGCACAGAATTGTTTTTAAGGCGCTCCCCAGCCCACGTTTCTGCACTGCTCAGGAAGGGGAACATCACGAGATGATGAGAGAGCATGAGAGACCATCTGAGCCACATCCTCCAACGCTCTTCATCTACCCTGTTGGTCTTCACATGGGCTGCCTAGTGTTTATGAGCTGATGTTTTGGAATGTCATTGGGTATTTACACAACTGTATCTGCAGAAAAATTTGGAAAATAGTAGAAGAGATGGTGCAGGGCTTGCATTGGGGCAAAAAAGGGCACTTCAAGGTTCACCAAAGACATTACGTTGGAGGGAGCGTGCTGGGTTGGGTTGGGTTTTTGAATGCTTTGTTTTGGACACCTATTTGAATGGTCGCTAGTTCTGTAGTCAAAACTCACTGTGGTTGACTTTAATTTATCTACAGATAAATGTAGAATGGATGTCAAATTTTTTTCTCTATCAGGGAAAAATGCAACGTGTTTTCAAAGAGTATCACTCCTTTAGTTGTGCCACAGAAATACACGCTAGAAAAACAACTTTGTCGTTATGATCCATGGTGTAGGGGTGTGCTGGTGAGAAATAATAAGGTAAATAACTGAAAACATTTAAAACTGTGGTATGGCTGCAGTCGAAGTGTGCTGTCCATGACGGTCTGGTGACCCAGCCATGGGGAGGATGGCGTTGAGAGCTCCAACTCCTCCTGCTGGCAGTTCTGTGGGGACAGATCTGAAGGAGATGAAGGTGACACGTTTCAGGTACAAATATTGACAGGATGTGGGGAAATAGTTTTAAACTGGAAGATGGGAGGTTTAGATTAGATATTAGGAAAAAAATTTTCACTCTGAGGGTGGTGAGAGCCTGGCCCAGGTTGCCCAGAGAAGCTGTGGCTGCCCCATCCCTGGAGGGGTTCAAGGCCAGGCTGGAGGGGGCTTGGAGGTGGTTTGGTGGGAGGTGTCCCTGCCCAGGTCAGGGGCTGGCACTGGGGGAGCTTTAAGGTCCCATCCCACCCAAACCATTCTGTGATTCTGTGAAAACCTCCCAACTACTTTTGTGGTCCGTGGGTGCCACGGGCACAGAAGCTGGAGGTCAGCATGGGTCCTCAAGGCTGTTGAGACCTCAAAACCCAACTTAGTTGCAGATGTCTTCCTTCTCCAGCCTTCAGTCCACCTTAATCCTGGCTCTAGCTCCTGGTGGGAATTGGTAGGGGGTGTATTTGGATGTAAAGTCTGATTTAAATGAGAAGTAGCATCTGGCAACACTGGTTGTTGGCCATAACGTATTCCTTGGCAAGAGAGAGGTCTAGAGCCTGGTCACCTGGAAGGAGCATGTTGAGTGCAGGTGGGAGCAGAGGAAGGAGAAGACCTCTGCTATTCCCATTCCCATGGTGTGGTTGAGTCCAGCCGTGGCTCTGCTGGCATCTGCCCCTCTGGAGCGACGTGGGCACCTTCAGCTCATGGAGGGACGAAGTGTTTCTGTGGAACGAGAGAATTTGTGTGCGCATGTGTTAATTTTTATGTGTGTATTTTACAGCGCTTTATACCCATATTTAACAGCATAAAATGTTGGCAGGAGCTGGAGATTGGTGAAAGTTCAGCCATCTAATTCGGGCAGGTTGTGCTTACAGGCACTCACACTTGCAGACAGTTTAATAACAGTCTTTGGCACCATCTCTTAGAGCTGCTTAAACTAATTAATGCATTTGCTCCCTACAGGATGAAATTGAGTTTTCAGATACATTTATAAAATGATGTGCATGGTGGCTGAATATTTCATTCTTCTGAACTCTAACTTGGAGAGGGGTTGGTGTGGGTGCAGAAGACAGTAGGTGTTGTCCCCTGAAAAATGTACAGATAAAGGAGGGGAATCTCTGCCCCGGTTCGTCACGGGGGTGGGGGGACACACCATCTCTGTCCCTCCCTTGGCCTGGGAGAAGGTGCTCAATGATGTGGGCATCGCTGCGCAGGGTGGTGTTATTGCTGGGGATGGGGGGCTCTGGAGCTGCCCCCCCTATTCCAACAGGTTTCAGGAAGTCACGTCCTGCCAAAAATAATGGCCAAAAAAGGGGATTTCTTTGGGCTCAGGGCCCTGGCAACGCGCGGTCACTGTGTGTCATTAATTTGGAAGATGACATCAGGCAGTAATTCCCCGAGACCCCTGAGCGGGTGAGGTTAACGCTCCCCTCGCCGGCTTAAAAAGAAGGTTAAAAAAATAATAAGTAACGATTTGATTTGGAATAAACCTTTCTGAAGGAATCACAGTAAACAAAATCTGTTTGCCTAAGGAAACCCTCCCAGCAATCAGCGAGTAACACAACTGCTTGTGCTAATGAACCCAAAGCTGTTAATGTGGTTTCTTCAGTTAAATTGATTCATGAATTTTGAAGAGAACATTATCTAATGAATTTTCTTTGAATAGAAAGCAATTAAAAGGACAAATCAGTCTGATTAACCCCAAAGTCACCCTACTGCCACAAATGGTGTACAGTTTGAAATTATATCATAAAAAACTAGAGCAGATTTGCTATCTCTTTGCCCTCTACTAATCCATGTAAATTAATGAACAACAAAGTTAATTTCTTTGATGACCCTTTTCTCGTATCACCTGGATTATGCTGATGTTTAATTTGCTTAATGTTATAATAAAGACTAAACAGATTTTTTCAATGAAGTGATTATCATTCTCTTCAGTTAAGAAGTGATTTTTATTATTTAACACACACATAATGGTGTATGGGTTTCCTTTAAGAACAAAATCACATTTCGCTCTGTTCCTACGTAACGTAATCAATGTCCTTTTTTGACAACTAAAGAAAGAAAATGTTTTTAATCAGTTTGTTTCTTTGCCAAAGCAGGAGGCTGAAGCTCTCAGCTGGGGGAAGGGGTCTCTTTTCCTTTTCCTTTTTTTTTTTTTTCCTCCTTTTTTCCTTTTCTTTTTATTCTCCCGCTCGCTCCTCGCAGTAAGTTATTCACTAGTTACATCTTCAAAGCTTTTACAAGCGCCTTGGAAGAGCAATAGGTGTTCAGCCCAGCTGAAACCCGGGCACGGCTGTCTCTTTTCCTTTCCTAAAACACTCCTGGGCTGGGAAGGAAAAACCCTGAGACACCAGAGAGAGCTGGTCCGAGTGCCTTTTGCTTCTCCATTATTTCCGCAATCAGAACACTTCAAAGCAATTTGCTGGCGCATTAAAATTAAAATAATGGGGAGATACATTATTTCTTTCTCTTTTTTTTTTTTTCCTTTTTTTTCTTTTTTTTTTTTTTTTTAAATTTTTTTTCCTGGGTGTCATTAAGGATGTGCCGTAGACTCAAGGTCACAGCTAGTCCTTACGTGTGGGGAGGGCCGTAGCTTGGGGGGGTCTGGGCTACAAACCGCAGTCAGCCGGGATGACACGGGGCCCGCTGGCTCTAGGGCTTCTTCTGCCGCGTCCCAGCTGAAGTTGGAAATTAGCTGGAGATGCCGGGGCTGCGCGAAAATAGGTAGAGCCTATTTTAATTTGACTCTATGCTAATTTATACTCCGCCGATTTAATGGGAAAACCGCATTGTACGAGTTAACGGGATAATTGTACTTGAAGCAAATTAAAAATATAGGAAAACCGAAGCCTTAAATCCTTTTTTTTATAGTGATCGGTTACTCCAAGCGCTCTTCCTAATAATCATGTATTTAAATGTAGTAATGTAGGACACAATAACAGGGCAGTGCAGCGGGGCTGTTTGAATTTAAATCGGAAAGCTGCCATTGAGAGGCTCTGGCTTTGCGTTGGGGGGGGGGGGGATGTTGAGTATTCCATCTTGGGCTGGGTTTTTTTTTTCCCAGTTGCCTGTACCAACAGCGCTGTCTTCTTCTCCTTTGCAGATTCCTTCACCGGGCAAGTGCTGTGGACCCTGTTGAGAGAGGTGAAGTTCGGGGAGGCCGTTTCCTACAAGGGATTAGCGGAGCTGGCGGGCAACAGCCGGGCGGCCAGAGCCGTGGGGGGAGCCATGAGGAGCAACCCCGTAAGTTCACGTCAACTTCTAAGGGAAGTTGGTGGAAGGTAGTGGTGGGGTTAGAGAGCTTTGCGGGCTAGCTGTCGTTAGATTTAAATTTATGTGCTATGAAAACTGGTCTACCATGAGTAATAAGGTCAGTAAGTGTTTTTAATCAGCAATAATGCGCAACCCAGTTTAATATGATTTATTCCCCCCTGTTTGTGCTGCTGGATTTGAGAAAGAAACATCGCGCTTCTTGTGATTCAGCCTAGAACCATAGAATGGTTCTATCAGCCTCTACACATCTTGTTGTTCGCAAACTTTCTTATATATTTTTACGTGAGGGAAGTCTTTTCTGCCCTGACACGGACCTCACTGGGACGGGGGATGAATAGCTTTGGTTGTGTTAACAGCAGTCCATCCTCTCTGGGGTGGAAAAGTTTCTGAAAACGTGGAAGAGGAGATTTTAAGTTCCTGTAGGTACACGTTTGAATCAAATCCCTGATTGTCAATAGGCTTTTTCCCCCCACGTGCTCCAAAGCAGCTGTAAATGGCATCTCCCCATTAGCTGCAGGTGAGTTGCCGGAATTTGAACCAAGTGGAGGGAGCAGTGCTCTAGGTGAGGCCTATTGGTTGGGAAAAACAGTGTGTTTTCCCTCTTTTTTGCCTTCCCAGTCATTATCTCTCCATTTTAGCTGTCCAGGTTTAGATTTGCAGGTGTATTTATGAATCATGGTGGTTGATGTGGAGCCAGAGCTGGAGCCGACGGGTCCCTGTGCAAGGGAAGGGAGAGTCGGTCGAGGCACCCCCTGCCTTCCCTTGCTGCTTGCCTTCAAAAAAATAAAAACCTCTGGCCTTTTTGGCTGTTCTTCAATATTTCCCCTCATTGCTACTTGCCCTGAGCGACATGTGTCTTTTCCATACCCAGATTCCCCTCCTTCTCTCCAGCCTTAGACCTGCCATAATCCTTGAGCTCCTGCCTTGTGGTCCCCTCAATAGTTTCTTTAATAAGGTACAGACAAGACTGCAACATGGAGCTGCAAAGTGGGTTAGAAAATCTGTTTTCAGGTGGCTTTTCATGTAGATATAGTAAACTGTGGGGTTGGGTTTGGTTTTTTTTTCAGTGCTACATATTATCTTTATATTTCACCTAATTCATACAATCAGCCTGTCTATTATGAATAGTCAACCTGTGTATTCTGGCTCATAGGTCCAGAGGACCAGGCAAAGATTTATATGGGGAAAACGAGAAGCACAGCAAATAGGTGCTGACATTGAGACACAAGAGCACGAGGCGTGTGTTTGCGCGTGGGACACGCGTGAAATCACAGATTAACTACAGGAGTGATAAAAATGTGCTTTGGATTGGGCAGAGCTGTCATTACGCTACTGATTATTTTTTATCATCAGCTTTCTATTGTGAAATATTGGGGCAGTATTATATTAATACAGCTCTTTCTTCCCCTAAAGCTATACATTATTATCTATAACGTGCTTAAAAATTTTCTGCTGGGGACAGAAACCACTGCAGCCATAGCACGGGATGGGAAATAACAATAATAAGATAGGACCCCATTAAAAAAAAAAAAAAATTGCAGTAGCTTTGCTGTATATTTTCAGAACTATTTTCATCCTTCCTCACAGGGGAAAAAGCAGGAATTTTCACACCACAACCTGCTGTTACTGCTACTTTGGATGCTGCTGCTCCACTGCAGCCTGAGGGCAAAGCCGGGTACATTCCGAGGCGATAGCAATTACATATCCTTTTGCACAACACTAGATTGTTATTCTTTGAGAACTGCTTCCTGCAGGTTGGCATTGTATTGCCTTATCTTAATGTACACCGTATTCGATCGGAGAGCGTTCCATCACATTAGGACAGTTTGTATTGTCAGGTAGGATACAGCGCGTTGACGAAACGTGGCTTTGTGCTGCTCCTGTGAACTGTTCCGTAGGAAAATGGGATACACACCTCAAATACCAGGGCGTGCTTCCTCATTGAGCTGGGAGGCTTAAACCCCTTAGAGGGACCTGGACAGGCTGGAGAGGTGGGCTCCTGCAAATCCCGTGAAGTTCAACCAAGCCAAGTGCAGGGTCCTGCACCTGGGAGGTGGCAATCCCAGGCACAAATACAGGTTGGGTGGAGAATGGCTGGAGAGCAGCCCTGAGGAGAAGGACTTGGGGGTGTTGGTGGATGAGAAGCTCAACGTGAGCCGGCAGTGGGCACTGGCAGCCCAGAGAGCCAACCCCATCCTGGGCTGCATCAAGAGAAGTGTGGCCAGCAGGTCTCAGGAGGTGATTCTACCCCTCTGCTCTGCTCTCGTGAGACCCCACCTGGAGCTCTGTGTCTAGCTCTGGAGTCCTCAAAACAGGCAGGACATGGATCTGTTGGAACAGGTCCATGGGAGGGCCACGAGGATGATCAGAGGGATGGAGCACCTCTCCTATGAGGACAGGCTGAGAGAGCTGGGGGTGTTCAGGCTGGAGAAGAGAAGGCTCCGGGGAGACCTTATAATGGGTTTTCAATACCTGAAGGGGCTACAGGAGAGCTGGGGAGGGACTCTTTATTGGAGAGTGTAGTGATAGGATGAGGGGTAATGGTTTCAAATTGAAAGAGAGGAGATTAGATTAGACACCAGAAAGAAATTCTTTACAGTGAGGGTGGTGAGACACTGGAACAGGTTGCCCCGAGAAGCTGTGGCTGCCCCATCCCTGGAGGGTTCAAGGCCAGGTTGGAGGGGGCTTTGAGCGACCTGGTGTGGTGGGAGGTATCCCTGCCCAGGGCAGGGGGGTTGGAACTGGATGATCTTTAAGGTCCCTTCCAACCCAAACTATTCCATGATTCTGTGGTTATTTGAGCTTCTGATGGTACTACCTGCCGTAGGGTCCCCCTGCCCCTCGTGCCTGTAGGAAACACCAGGGAGGCTGTTACCAGGTGAGATACGGAGCTCGGGATCTGACTGAGGAGCTCGTGAAGCATCAGACATCCCCCAGGAGGCAACATCGGTGGGGTCTGGGCGCAGGATGTGGGGAGCGGGGTTGTTACCCCCCAGGAGGTGAACACAGGGTCTGGGGAGCGATCCCTTCGGCCCTGGGGCAGAAATGGGGTGTTTTGCTACGTGGCAGAATGGTGATTTGTTTTTGTCCACGGGAGAGAGGCAGAAAGTAGTGAATGCTGTCGTGGGGAACGTGGACTAAAAGAGGATACTTCTGTTGAGGGTTGGTGCGAAGCTGGGCAAAAGGGCGAAATCAGAATGTGTTTGCACCTTGAGATGCTTCCCGTGATTAAAGGACACAATTATAAACATGATGGCTACACCATAAACATGATTTAACGAGGACGGTAATAACAGTAACAGCGAGCATTTGAAATCAACCCGAGCCTGCCGTTGCTTTGTTACTCAAACGTGTTGGGAAAATTCAGTATCTCACCTTTTCCCTCGAAACACCAGAAGATTTCTCCCTTCTCCAGGATCAGGGCTTCGTCTGTGGTTTTGGAAGCGCACATTCCACAGGTTCCCCGCTGCAGTTGGGCTGCTTCACATAATTCATACGGTGACCTTCAACTTTATGAGAAGGTGGAAGAGGTGCCAGCAGCAGCTGAAAGATGCGACGTCTTTGCCTCAATTTATGCCAAGGACGTGGCGGGGACGGCTCACCTTTCGCGAGAAAAACTTCAAATAGTTTACCGCGGCACAGATTGATTGCGAGGTCTGTGGTCCTCAAAGGGAACCCATAAAGTTCAATTAAAAATCTCATTAGACTACTATAGGAGGATCAAAAAGAAATCACAGGGACTCATGGGGAATGGCGAGTGTTGGGCTGATTAGTCCAAGGCCATCCTAAATGACTGTTCTGTGCCTTAAATAAGACGTCTCCAGCGCTCTGTTGACGGCGGTTGTCGTGGCGTATGTTGTTTTTGTGTGGGGAGATACTCTTGATGAGGGAGGGGAGCCCTAGGAGGAGGGGGAAGGGTTTGACCCTGAAAGAGGGGAGATGGAGCTGAGATG
>JAOQGH010000002.1:37454725-37466781 GCA_025769975.1 Gallinago jamesoni
TCAGCAGCCAATTTTAGAAAATTAATAAAACTAAAAGCATTACTTTAAATGTTTTATAATCTTCTGGTGGACAATCTGGGAAGCAGAATCCCCCTGATGTTTTTGAGAGATAGAAGGTTTTTTGAAGTAGTTCTCAAGCCCCGGACACTCTTTCGACCGGCACTTGGTGTGCGCTGCTGCGGGAGAATAAGGGGCAGTGGCAGTTGTGGGACGGTGCTGCCATTTCCACGGGATATTAAGTCAGAGACAAGGAGCAGTAATGTCCAACCGTGCTTTCTGTTAACATCACACCTCGTTATGCCTTCTAGAAATAGCCCGGATTATTACGTTTAATCATTTTTCCCACTGTTTTACCCGACTTTAAAATTAGAATATTTGTGGTTTGTAGTGCACCCAGGCCAGAGAGGTGCGCTCAGTATTAAAATGTTTATTTGCTGTGGAAGGTGGTGCTGATGCTCTGCTTCCTTAAAGGGAGCGCAATGAGAGAGTAAACCTATAGCCAGATTGCTTCAAAACTTAAAGTGCGGTGATCCAAGGGGAGCCCTCTAAGATTTGTGTACTATTTCAAGAGAAATTTCTCACTAAGAATCTTACAGAAATGCAAAAATCCTCCAAGAATTGTGTTTACAGATTTAATTGTGATTCCTTTTCTGCTCTCGCAGAGGTGGGATGGAGGCGTCTCTCCCTGCCCTGGCAGGGCTGGAAAAACAATGGAAAATATTCCTGACAGTTCCCTCACTTGCCATTAAGGCAGAGGGGCTATTTCAGTTGCGTTGATGTGCGCACACAGCCTGTCAGAGGACGCGCTGCTATTTTTGTTTCAAACAGCAATTGGGGGGGGAGGATGAGCAACAAATAAATACACTTAATTTATGCCTTGAAAAAGAAGTGGTTTTTCTAATTTTTCTCTCTTTTTTTTCTTTTTTTTTTCCAGAAGACCTATGCAAGCAAAACCCTTAATCTCTCCCCATCCTTAAATCTGGGATTTCCAGATAATTGGCTTGTAATATCGCTATTTTTGTTGCGCGCCACTTTTAGCAAGGAGCAAATCTGATTTTTTTTAAATTTTTTTTTAATTTTTTTCCCCCCCAGTGTTCAAAACCCATTTTCCTCCTCAAATTATTATTACAGGGGGAGCGAGAAGGGGGTGCCCTCGGCCCCATCGCTGCGGACTGACGGCTGAGGGAGGGAAGCCACCCTCACGTCGCTCCTTCCCAGTCCGGGGTGGGGGGGATGCGGTGATGGAGAGCGACTTACCCCCCCCCCCGCCCCGAGCCTGATCCAGACCAGCCCCCGGTCAGTGTGAATAACGGGCCGGTGGCAGCCACAAGCGGGGCCGGGGGCCAGAGGAGCCTCCCCGGAGCCGGCGGCAGCGGCGGGCGATGGGTCTGGGCTCCATCAGCGGCGGCCGACGGGGCGGGATGCGGTAGCTGGACCACAAGGTGACAATTGACGTGAGCGCGGGGCGCTGGCAGCGCCTTGGGCTGATGAAAGGATGCTGTTAACAAGCCTTTAACGTTTCTCATTAATGGCCGGGTTGGGGCGTTGGGTTTTCTTCCTTGAAAAAAGCCAGAAGACAAAAAATTCCACCTGGGCAGTCATCAAGATCGATCCCGTACTGTAACGTTTAGTTATCAATTTTTAAAACCCCTCTAAGTGCCTTATTTACTTGTTTTAAACAGGGCTTTTTATTTGTTGGGGTGAGTGGTCCGTGGGCACAGCAGAGGGCTGTGGGGAGCGGGGGGGATGACTCCTCAGCTCTTCTCCTTAACCAACATTCACCCGACCTGCAGAGGAGGTCCATCCGTCCTCTCCTCCCCGGCCACGGATGCCGCGAGGAGCCGGGGCCATGGACCTGGATCCATCCTGGTGTGACCTCGGGTGAGTTACTTGATGTGACACTGCTCTTCTTTCGCTGAAATCATCGCTGCAAACGTGGGTACCGGGGAGCTCAGTGAGCAGAGCTCTCGCTGAGCTGGCGTGGGCTCCACGAGGGTCCAGCGTGGAGCGGGGGGGTCTGCCCAGCCCGGCCCCAGGCAGCCCCCCAGGACGGGGTTTAACCCCCGTTAGGCACAAATGGGGGTTTGATGGGGCTGATGGAGGCAGCGTTTAATTAAAATAACCCTCGGCGTGACCCCGAGTGCGGAACTGATGGTGGTTACTGAGCAAAACAGCTGCAACCCGTTTATCTAAGGACGATCAACCTTGGGATGATGTCATTCTCCCTTCCCAACGAGCGCCCTGATGGCCTAATTCCACACAGAAGACGCGTGTCCCAGCTCCAGGAGGGCTGTTGGAGTCACTCTCTGGCCTGGGCACCAGCTCAGCTGAGCCTTCCCACCCGGAGTGGGAATCCCGAGTGGGTTTTGATCCAGACTGGACTTAAATCTTTAAAATCTTCTGGCAACAGAAGGAAAACCCGTTGTATTTCCATCGGTGCAGCCTGTGATGTTTTGAAAAATTATCGCTTTCATTTGTTGACTTTGCTATCAGGGCTGAGCTTCCCTAGGAATTTCGACATTGATTATGGCCCGGGATTTTTAAAGGTGTGAGCCTCGAACTTGGGTGGTTATTTCTGCTTTTATTCAGCAAACATGTTTTCTATGTTTTTGACACTGCCATCAGCCTAAATGCAGGTTTAATTTTAGGGGCCATGGGCAAGCAGAGGTCTTTCGATGGTTAAATTAAGTGATACAAGGAAATGATTTCTTCATAATTCCCAGCAAAAAGAATTAAAAATACTTTTGTCCTTTCTGAACAAAACACTGGGAGAAAAAATTCTAATTACAAAACCATTTTATGTTTTTAGTTATAGATGATTTTCTCATGAGAGACCTGGGGTAGGGCTTCACCCAAAGCGGGCATGCCCTGGAGCTTCTGTAGGTGGAGCCCGCAAGAGATGGGGAGGTTTTTACGAGTTGGTAGAACATTGCGGCGTGAGCTCCCGTACCCAGTTGTTATTTACACTCGGGGTTAAAATGATAACAAATTCCGTGTTCTCCAGCGGGAATGTGGATGATGCCCAGGTTCTCAGCGGGGATGGCTGGAAAGCGACCTGCTGCCCCCGTGCCCCCGGTTCCCCTTTGACAGGGCTGCGTGTCCCCCCCTGGTCCCGGCCAGCCATGGGGCTGCAGTGGGAGGAAGGGGAGCCCAGGAGAGGTGACCCCACAGGCCAGCGCCGTAATTCACAGGAAAACAGGAGAAAGCACGTCCCAGCCCTCGCCCCGGGCAGCCGGGGGGACGCCGGCAAAGGCACGTTGTGTGGCCAAAGGGCTCGGTGGGACCTGGTGGGGTCAGGGCTGTGCGCCAAGGAGAGAGAGAGAGAAAATGCTCTTTATTGTACCTAGAACCTGCAGGAAGGTGTCCTGCACACAGCCCCGTGGGCAGAGCTGCCAAAGCTGTTGTGTCGCTTTGAAAGGCTTCTCTGAAACATCACCTCCTTTCCTACAAGGTAGTTTGGAGGGAGAAGACCACGTGTGTTGGGACCCCTCGTTGTGAGAAGCTTTTTGAGAAGCCAAACCTCCTACCGATGCCAGATTTCCACCAATGGGAGGGTTTATTTGGGCTGGGGTGAGTTTTTTAAACGTTTACTCAAATAGCATCATCCTGCTCAGAAGATCACTGTTCACAAAGTGGAGAGACTGGGCAGTGGCCCAGGTTGCCCAGAGAAGCTGTGACTGCCCCATCCCTGGAGGGGTTCAAGGGCAGGTTGGAGGGGGCTTGGAGCAACCTGGTGTGGTGGGAGGTGTCCCTGCCCAGGACAGGGGGGTGGAATGAGATGGTTTTTAAAGGCCCCTTCCCACCCAAATCATTGTGATTCCATACAGCCACTTCAGGAGGTTTGGAGCTGGACCAGGAGAAGTGGGTTGGTAGAGAAGATCTCAAACTCTACCTGTCAAAATGTCCTGTTTTTGTTAGGACACACAATTCCTGTTTTGGGGGCTATTGGCCTTTTTATTTTCTCTCTGGCCCTGGCAATAGGGCCGGGCAGATGAGGAGGACAAGCCATGGTCCCTTGCAGCAGCTGTGATGGGTCAGCAGCGTAGGGACGGGATTCGCGTCACAGAATATTGGGGACGAAAGAATTAGTTCTGCAGAGAGTTATATTTAACCTGGCCAAAACCAAACTGGGAAGTGAAATCAAAAATGGAAATTAATCTAGTGTGTTGTTCATGAGAGTCACTGCGGCCACCCCCGTTTTGCTGTGTTTTGCAGCAGAGATTATTGTGCAAATACAATCAGGTGTGGAAGGGATGGCCCTGGAATGAGGATGAACCTCCGAAAATCGCTCGAATTGGAGATCGCCTCCTTAGCCGCAGAAGCAATACCAGGGGGCTGCAGGCTAAGGACATGTTTGTATGCTCCAGCAACTGTTTTACAGCACGTTTGTCCTCTAAAATGAGCAAACCAAAGCCATCCTGAGTTATTGAAGAAACCACTGCTTTGAGAACGAGCGGGCCGTTAATTGAGCGCTTTCTCGTCCCCAGCTCGGTCATCAGTCTTCCCGCGCCGCCGCTCCCCATGACCAGCAAACTGTCTCCAACCTTCTGGTTGTCAAGAAAATTGTGACAAGGCAAATGTCAGATCATGTGGAGCCTTCTGAGTTTTTTTTGACCCCTTCAATCTGTTTTCCAACCTGGGTATGGCAAAGAAGCTGTGTTGGACTAATTGGTTGTCTCTCTTCTCCAGGCAGCAGATAAAGTCCAGGTACATAATCGGACTCTTTTCGATGAGCAGCATCCTCTCTTTCACAGCCTTAAGTCCTCACGTCAACCACTGCAGGATTTGCGCTGGAAAAGGTCCCATTTTGCCAAAGCTGGAGCAGAAGATGCTGAGGTCCTACAGCCTTTTATCTGCTGGGGTTCCCGGGCCGCTGGTTTGAGCAGGACACAGCGGCGGCTGCAGAATAAGTTGCCAAAAAATAAAGGTCTGATTTGTCTTCACCAAAACTCAAAATATTGCAGCTGTGGGGAGGAAAGGATGGCTTGAAAATGTGGCACTGCCATTTTTCGTTTTAACCCCCGCGCTGCGCTTTGAGGCAGAACACGCTGTATTTGAAACGACCCACGTAACCATTGACCGTGATTTCACCGAGTTGCCCCGCTCGGTGCTCTGTAGCTGTTAGTCTGAACAGTTGTTTTCTTGGGCTTTCTCTTAAATTGTTTCTTGCCATTAACAGTAAAACAATATAAGATTGTGGAGTTAGATGTGCTTTTTAAACCACAGAGTCCGTTTTCTGTGGAAAAACTGGAAAAATTCTCTTTGGGAACTATCGGGGAAAACTCTATGAAAATTCAGGTTCCGGTCCTCTTCCCAGGGTCCTGTAGCTTGGGGTTGTTTTTCTTTTGGAAAGCAAAAGCAGGTTAGTAACATCAGTTTTGGAAGGAAATTTTATTATTTCTTGAGTGGTTCTTGCCATTTGCCCAATATTTTGGGGTACAGAAGAACCCTGGGGAAAAACCCCCGAAACTCTTGGAGAGAACCAGAACTTTTTTCAGATGATTGCTCATTAATGGGGATTGGAGTGCATTATATTTCCTACATCCTTCTGCCAATTGCAATATTCGATTGGCAGCAATCAATCAGACTTTGGTGCTCTGGGGAAGGAATTCAAATATAGATGCTAAGAAGCAGTAGTTTTGGGTAAAACTGGCTAGAAACCTCAGAGCCAAATTGTCCCCAGACTTCAGAAAATGGTGTAGTTGTGCTTTTTGCCATTTAGTCCCAATAAATGTGGGCCTTTGTGTGTGGATAAGTAATATCTAACAGTAACAGGAAATGTTCTATTTGTTCATTCACTTGTAGGATCCATCCTCCTGCTGAATGTCCTCATGGTGCAAGGAACCTTTCCCATCAATGGAGGTCCCAAGGTACCATCAGCATGGCAGGACACCACTGGAGGTGGAGGCTTCTGATGCCAATGAGCAAAACATGACACAAATCACTGCTCCAGGTGACCAGGCAGAAGAAGTTCCTGTCCATGGCCACATGGTGAACCCATGACCCGCAGCTGGAGGACATTGTTTGAGGTGAGAAGGTGGTAGATACCACCATCTCCTGCCATGCCATCTGTTGGGGTGCTGCAGAGAGCTGCGTGGTGGGTCCATCGGCACCGACACTGGGTGACACACGTCCAGAAGAACCCAGCAGCGGGAGGTCACCTCAGGGCCACCCTCCAGGTCCCACCCTACGTGGAACGGGTCCATTGCTGCAGCCCCTCCTTCACAGGTACCAAACTCGTGGGCTCTCTTTGGGGGCATTTGCCGTAGCGTAGATGTAAACAACAGGAGCCCCATGTGTTTCTCTGTTTTTAAGGGCCATAGGTGTGTTTATGTAAATGCAGGTGGTAATTGATGAGCTTCTGGAGTCACACCCTCCCCAGCAAAGGGCTTGTGCATCCCAGCTTTGGAGGGGGGGGCACAGAAAGGGAGCACCAGGGAGGGGGACAGGATCTGCAGCAACGAATGGAAAAGCTCACGTTTTACCCGAAAATACTACAAAACTCACCTAAGCCTCTTCTACAAACGCAGCAGAACTTTTCTGAGCGTAGAGCCCAGATTATTCCTGCACCGCCTTTTCATTTAAGCATTAAAATTCAAGGTCGAAATCTGTAGTTTGAACGTGGAGAGGAGTGTGTGCACATGGCAAATGTAGATATATCTTGCTGAGTACACAGCCCATAAAATATGTAGTATAAGATCACTCATTTATTTAAAGACGCTTTTTACTTCGGATGGAAAATGACACGAATCTAAATATTACAGTGCAAAGCAACGTGTAACTGTCTGTATGTTATCGCCTTAACACTATACTTTTGATGCAGAAGAGATATAGCAGCTGCACTTTAATTTCAAGCAAGTCGATCCCAGATGTAAATGTTGTTTTGTTCCGTGGAAGATAGTGCCCAGGTAAAGCAAATACCATCGGTTTACAGTCCAACAGAGTGCTGCAGGAGCATCAGCCCCTCTGCCCCGGCACAGATTAAAGCCTGCTGGCGGCGGAGCAGGATGCCTGAAAAGGATGCCATAAAAAGAGACAGCTTTGCTTTCTCCCCTTTAAGAACACAGCCACCTGCGATCGAAGTACCTCGTTTTGAAGCCAGGAAGGCTTCTTGGTTTGTCAATTATCCTGCAGGCAAAAATCTAAATTTGGTTTGTTTTCCATTTCTTTCGCTTCACGTTTTCTAGGAGCTTTTTTTTTTTTCCCCCTCGCTGTATTTATGTTTAGCATAAAAGAAAAAAAGCCAACTCTATTTACTGACTCAGTGAGCCACTCCTTTCAAAGTAAAAATAATAGCAGTGATTGTGCTTCACTTTGCCTGGAGACACCCCGGCGTCAGCGGCACCGTGGGCAATGTATAAACAGCATTAAAGTTTCTTTACCATCCCCTGCGCATAGGGGATAGCCAGCCCCAAACATCCTGCTGTCGCATTTCTTTCTCCGAACAGCATTGGTTTTTTTTCTATTTCTTTTAAAATCGGGCAACCTGCTGGGCTGAGGAGGAGAACCCCCCGAAAGCCACTCACCCCACTGCCGCTTCCCAGTACAAGAGCGGAACCATCACAGCTCCCGGGGCTCAGGAAACCCACCCGGAGGCAACAGAAGGTCTCTCTGGTCAATTATTTCTCCTTTTTTTTCCTTTTTTTTCAAATTGCAGGTGTTGGACTACTTTACCTGCGCAGCATCGGACTGGGCAGTCTTGTCCTGTGCAGGCGGGTTTCATGAAGGCTGTGATTTAGTTAAACTCTTCGGGGAGGGAGGATCCTGTGTTTGGAGACCTCTAAATCAATATAGTTTGAGCTGATGTTCAGGTTGTAGAAGTTAAAGGTTTGGGAGCTCCTTGACTTGACAACTGGGCTGATTTAACTCGATTTCCTTCTGAATGGGTCTAAGCAAATCAGGGCACAAGTTGGGCGCTGGGTGCATTGCCTTTCAAATACCAAAATATCTGAATAAAGCTATATATAAGATACATAAAGGTGTCACTGAGGGGCAGGTATTGGACAAAACCGTGGCGCTTCTGCCCAGAAAGTATTTCCCCAACCAGTGCAGGGGATGGACTGAGTCTGTCACAGCTGTGTCTAAGATGGGCACAACCTTATGTAGTGACTTCTGCAAGTCTTCAGCAGTAAGAGATATCGACCACCTGCTGGAGTCCTTAGTCAGAGGAAACCTGCCCGGAGGTCAGCGCAGATCTCCATTCATCGATTTATTCAGGAGCTGTTCCCTGGTTCTGCCCGGTTTTGAAGAGCCTGCCTTTGTAGGGAACACGAGATTGGAGTTAGAGGCAGGGCAGGACACGGGGAGACACGGCGAAGGTTGGTCCACCCGAGCTGCGGGGTCAGGCCGGGTGCTGCGGGGAAGGAAAGGTGAGTTTTTGGGTGCGGTGGGGTGCGGGGAGGGGGCTGCCGTTGCTGCCAGAGCCGCTGCAGAGCAGCAGGGCACTTACCTCAAATCACAGGTTGTGAGAACTGACATTTCCATTCAAATTACTCCAGTAGCCAACCGTTCCCCGGTGCAGCTTCTTCTGTAAGTGACACAGTGACAGTGATCCCGGAATTTAACTTGCTGTTGTCTCGTTCCAAGTGGAATTATGAAGTTTGTGACATGCATTAGGAGGATGGCTCCCGGTCGCAGCCGGTGCTTTGTGTGTCTGTGCGATTAATCACAGGTCGAGCGCAGAGCCCGGGAAGTTCTGTCAGCTCAGGAGAGCTGTCCCTGCTGTGAACCGACCCTTCTCCTCCTCGTTTCCCACTGTCTGAGCGAACGCCTCCTGCTCCACTGAAGTTTTCCTGGCATCTCCTGGTTCCCTGAGATTTTTTTGCAAGTCCCTCTCTTTAATTACGGTGGGCAGATCATCTGTTCTTGACACCTGGGTTCCTGATGGTCACGTTGCTGTGCTCCCTCCTCCCCTCAGGGATGACTCTTGGATTCTTTTTTTAATTTTTTTTTTTTCCACAACTTGACTTGCGTTGCAAGTTACCTTCTAAATTTCTGTTTAAACTTTTAAGCAGGAAGCCTTTTCTTTCATAAAATAAGCCAGCAGATGTTGTGATTCGAGGTTTTTATCATACACAGGTTGAAATTGCATACAATTTTTGCCCAAGTTTATTTTTTGATTGTTGGACTCGAGGATCTGAAAGGTCCCTTCCAACCTAGACAATTCTGATTCTGTATTACAGGGTCAACCATAAAGCCCCTTTCTTTTGTTGTACTCTGCAGATATCTCCAGACTCCAGTGTTGGCCAGTGGGTTACCTGCCTGTGCCTTAGAGGCTCCTGGACAAATCTCCATCAATCTACTGCCAGGCAAAACTTGAGGTAGATCCGTTGTACGCTGTGGTGGCACCTTTCAGAAGAGGGTCCCAGGACCCACGTCAGGCTGGTATGGCCCCATGGGGCTGTGAGAGATTGGGACGTGGCTCTGGGCCCCCTTTTTCTACCTCGTCCCTCTGCAGAGAAGCTGTACAAGGACGTGGGTCCTACTTGAAGCTCAACGTGCACCTTGTGAACCAAATCCAGCAATGGCCCTGAGCCCCGGTCGCAGATCTGAACATTCTTGAGCTCAAAAACCATCCCTGTGGGGATCTCAACCTGGCTTACCATCGTCTTCCCTCAAAAGTCATTTTTTTAACTTGATAAACAGAAAATATATCAATCAGTTATTAAGGAAAATGTGATTATTAAGTCATGTTTATCTACACTTCTTTGAGAAAAACTAGGCCTCGTGATTGCTATCATAGTCAGAAGAATAATTAATATGTCAAGTTTTTATAGTGAATTCATTGCCTCCTTGGACAGGGAGCAACTCTAACCATATTTTTCAGAAAAGCTTTCAGAAGAAGAAAAAATATAGTGTGTGCTAAGTGCCTGTGAGTCATAGTGTTCACTGCCTGACAACAGAAGTCAATAAACCAAATACATTGACTGTTTGTTGATTCGACTCCATGCACCATCCATGAATGAAGACATTCTGTTAAATTAAGATTATTCCATCATTTTCAAATTAAAGCCTTGTGGAAATATTGCATCTCAAGTGCTCCGCAAAATGATGTACAACCAGTATGCTCAGGGGTCAGTTGTTAGGGACAAAGATGTTATCCTGGCATATCAAACTGCTCCAAGCTTACACTTTGGTCTTACTTCCAAGTTCCTGGAAGTTAATTCTGGTCCCTGGTGAATGCCTGGGTTTGGATGATGTCTGTGCAAAGTATCCACCAGGACTATTCTAAAGGAAGCGTCGGGGTGATGGGTGATGTGCAGGGAGACGAGACGTTTGTCTGCAAAGGATCCACCACGACTATTCTTTTTGTAAGACAAACGTCTCGTCTCCCTGCACATCACCTATCACCCCGACGCTTCCTTTATCCCAGTCTTCTTCTGCACGTGGTTCCCTCTGGGTTTGAGTTAAGTGTTTGAAAGCAACTGGAAGCGTCCCCTGGGGACTGAGACCTCTTGGGGGGCAGACGAGGTGCTCTGCTACTCAGTTTTCATTTCTGCTTTTGGACCTGCAACAGCCCAATCATCTGCAAAAGGTTTAAAAGCCCGTGAAAGCTCCTTCAGTATTCAGAGGTGTCGTGTCCTTACGCTGCGCCATACGTTCCGGCATCAGTTGGCCGAGGTTGGAGCTTTCGATAAATTCCTTTTAAATATGACTTTATGGTTTTCCACCTGCAAAGAAACGTGGCCTCATTCACAGGTTGCTGTTGTGTTTATGTTCATTTTTCGAAGACACATCCATCGGGAAAAGGTCTGACCCAAGACTCTGGAAATTGCAGCTAAAGCAGAGGTGGGGATTCGATATATCCCGAATGAAAACTTTCTAAAATTTTGCTGCTCTAGCCTTAAGAAAGGAAACTGCAGAGTTACCCTCCTGGGGCAGTGCTTCTTAGAAAGTCAAGGTACTTCTGAAAGAGAAAAAAGGTACAATCTTTATTTATTTTTTTACTCTTTTCTGGAATCCCTGAATAATTAATATATGTTTGTTTCCAAGCAGTTCCATGATGCCACAGACAGTGAGCTGTATCTGGGACTGGATACCTGGCTTAGAGCTATTGAGCTGGCTCAAAATATTCTTTTGATACCAAACATTTCATCTAATTTATGGCAGGGTCCTATCAATACAAGCAACCCCAAAACCAGAAAGCAGCATGAGAAGATAATCTGGTTGCTTAATCCCCTGTGGTGGATCTGCTTTGAATGTCCCAACCAAGTCCATAAGAACTTCAATTTCTTGATGTGAGAGGCCCCCTGGAAATGGTTGAGGTGTTGTATTCCCGGGAGAGGAGACGTGCCATCCTCAGGAGGATGAAGGTCCCCGTCTCGTGCAATGCCCTCTGCTCCCAGTGCTGCTGGAAGCACGAAATATTGGGTGATCCTTCCTCCTGGCACGGGCATTTGGAGGCACCACACCACCCTGTGGGGAGCCGCTGGTTGTCTCAAGGCACTTTTAAACTGACCAGAAACACTGAGAAATGTAAGGACCTCCCAAAAAATACTAATGAAGTACGTGCTCAGGGCTGTCAGAGAAAGAGTGAGAAATGGCCAGCGCTCAGAAAAGAAATTTAAAAAGTTTGGGGTGGTGCAGAGTTTGCAATTACCATGGTAGAGACCATCTAGTTTCTTGATGAGATGTAAATAAACCCCAACCAGTTTGGAGAATATTAAGCCACTTATTGAAGTTTCAGAAAACACCACCTCCCTTATTGTGAGCGGCAGCAGCTTTAAATCTCCCGTGGTCTGGCCGAAGAGAGCAGCGTGTGCGCGGGGTTTGGGTGGAAGGAGATACGCTGCAAAACCAGCGCCTTGCAGTAGGATGAATCACAGCAAAAGTAACAAAAAAAAAAAAAAAAGTGCTTTGATACGGCGGTGAATGGAGGATTAACGGCACAATGCTGCCGGGTTTGGAATTCCGCCTGTCTCCTGTTTGTTTTCTGTTTTTGTTCGTGATGCCAGCAATAAAAATAATGTTTGGCTGCTAAGTGAGCAAGTGTGTGAGAAGAGAGCTTTTTCGGGGCCGGCGTCTGGCTGCCAGCCATGGGGGGGGGGGGGGGGTGC
>JAOQGH010000002.1:37470954-37483454 GCA_025769975.1 Gallinago jamesoni
ATCTCCAGAGAAGGGGACTCCACACCCTCCCTGGGCAGCCTCTGCCAGGGCTCTGCCACCCTCACCCCAAAGAATTTTTTCCTCACATTTGAATGGAACTTCCCACGTTCCAGCTTGTGCCCGCTGCCCCTCGTCCTATCACTGGGAACCACTGAAAAGAGTCTGGCTCCAACAGCCTTCAACCCACCCTTTAGATACTTATAAACAAGGTCTCCCCTCAGCCTTCTCTTCTCCAGGCTGAAGAGTCCCAGCTCTCTCAGCCTTTCCTCATCTGGGAGGTGCTCCAACCCCTCCATCATCTCTGTTGCCCTTCACTGGACTCTCTCCAGTAGTTCCCTGTCCCTCTCGAACTGGGGGGGCCCAGAACTGGATGCAGGATTCCAGTTATGGCCTCCCCAGTGCAGAGCAGAGGGGGATCTACTCTACCCTCGCTGAGTCTCACTGCTCCTCATCCTCACACCTGGTGACCTCAAAACACCGAGACCTTGAAACCTGCACCCCAGAACTGGCCAACAAAGTAAATATTTCACAAATTCAGACACCAGACTCTTCTAAAAGTGCAGTTTTTCGCAGGCGTTAGAAGAGAAATGAGTCCTGTGAGGCTCGAAGCAGGACGGGCAGTAGGCCCAGGACACGTGACTTTGGACACCTTCCTCCTTTCCTGATCACCAATTAGTTAAACGAGCAGCCACACGCAGGCTGCCAGCCACGTGTGCAGCATCCCCGCTCAAATGAAGATGTGTTTTAACTCACACACCTCAAAAAAAAAAAAAACAAACCACAAAAAACTTCATCCTTCCCTCCTCCCTCCCTCCCCAGCTTTATTGATTATTGAAAATGTTACATCCCGGGGAGGAAAAATGTCATTGCTTTAAATACCAGCATTAACAGTTGGTAAAAGTTCTTTTTCACCCAGGCGCGTGTGATGAAGAAAAATTAAACAATGGCAAAGACGGAGAAATACGTGGAATTTAAAAGGAAAAACACAATTGTGTTTGTGTGTTAATTCGACCGAGAAGGAGCTTCCCTCCCTGAAGGAAGCGGCTTAAAAGCAAACGTGCCTCGTAGTGGACTTTTTACTGGAACGGTGAAATATATAATGAAATTCAACAAGGAAACTGGAAAAACAGCCAAATTGGTGCAGCAAAGTGGTTAATGGGATCATTAGCCTCCTCGCTGTATTTTTTTGGACATTGTGTGCCTGCACCGCCGTCCTCGGGAGCAGATTGCGGGAACAGGCTGACAGTTCCCCGCTAACTCAGCAGCGCTGGGTGCAAACTGCCATCTTCCTGTGGATTTACAGCTGCCACTTCTGCTACTTCAATTAGTTCTATAGCACACAGATGTTGCTTAAATGTTGCTGCTAATGATACTGCAATAAGCGTAAGATTCATGCCATATTTTGAGGCACGTAAATTTCTCAAGTGGCACAATTAAAGTGGAAATATTAGGTGGGGAGAACTTGGCAGTCTCTCCAACTTGGAAAGCGCACCCGCTATGCAATAATGGGTCAAAAATTCATTCAAGTTTTACTGCTGTTCAGAGTTTTAAAAGACTTTTCACAGTTGAATGCAAAGTAGTAAAAAGCGGAGTATTAGGAAATGAGAATGCTGTTCTGTTATTCAGACATGACTTTTAATTTCAAATTGAAATCACATGCTTACCTTCGCCGCGAGGGCTGCGCGTCGCCCAGACGCACCGCCAGCGTGCAAAAGGAATAAATAAAAAGTTTTCATTAATAATGATTTAATTGCTGCGGCCGCGCGGAGGTTCAGCACGGCGGTTGCATTAGTGAGGAGAAAAAAAAAAAAAAAAAAAAAGAAAAAAAATGTTTTTTTCCCAAATCACACACGCAGAGACAGCATCAATCATTTCCGAAGCCAGATGTAGCCTCCAAACTGCAGCCTGACAACACATCTCCTGTTTGTGCAGCCACCAGGCAATTATTCTTTCCATTATATCTCCCAATGACAGATCTCCAAACCCAGGGCTGTAAAAATTAGAGTTCGGGCTTATACAGTTGTGTCAGGTCTTAAAAAAAAAAAAAAAAAAATAAGAAAACTTATCATGGCTGCAGTGTTTATGAGCTTGTCAAAGTACATGTACATAATTTTCATCAAAATTTCTTTTACCTCATTTCCAGTCCTCCAGGATTAGATTTATCAGCAGCTCACGCGGGGAGAGCTCTGTGCCTGCGCCCGAGCGGCTTTTCCACCTGCCAGGACTCGGGGTGGGGTGGCTCCGCTTGGGAAACGCAGGCGTTTTTCCCTCATCCCAAGTATTTCTCGGGTTCAAATGGTTTTTAACGCGCTGCCCAACCAATTTGAGGTGTCATTTTAAAAACTGGCTTCATGGCTCGGTCTCGTTGGGTCCGTACGTCACCGCCGGTGCCTTTTGGTGGGGAAGAAGCCCCGGCGGCAACACTGAACAGGGAGGCAAACCCAAAGAGAGAGAGCTGGAAATCCAAAGATTATTTCCATTTAATGTTTAATTTATTTATACAGGGGAAAGATTAGCAGGCGAGCGCTGATTTTGAAACTTCCAGTGCAGGCAGTATTGAAAGGATGAAGTTAAATGCTAGGAGAAGCAATCAATAGCAAGCCAAGGGCATGCCAGGCCAGCGAGCGTCAGCGCCTCGTATCTAAATTACTGATTTTTCTACCACGGCGCCCAAACGTTTCCATTTCTCTGGGTGGCCCCGTCCCACTCCTGGTTGGGATTATTTAATAGCAAATCTTCCCGGTGTCAGCTTTGCCTTGCTCCGAGGCAACGAGGACAGTAAGTTCCAGCTGACCCCAGGACAATGCATCTTGCAGGAGCAAGTATTAGCTAAATCATGACTATTTCTGCGAATGGCCGCGATGCCGGGGGTCAGGTGGGTTTGGTTGCTGATTATGGCTACTTGGTTTACACTTGTAAGGCAAGGTGTTGGGCTCCTGAGGTACTCGGTGCACACCAAAGTCCATGACTTTTCTCAGTAGCATGAAAAAAATTACCTTAATCCCACAAACTAATCCTTCTTTGCAGTTTATCAGGATGTGGGGAGCTCACAGTGGGGCAGAGTCTTCTACTGGATATGGAAAAGGTTACACAGAAAATCTTTTGAGCACAATAATGACTGATTCACCCCAACCAGATGCAAACCAACGTACCAGAGCACCCACCAGCTGCGGCGGTGGCCAGTCCCCCCACCATTGCCACCCCCCGCCCCGACCCCTTTTGGGCCTTTAAAGCACTGACACTGAGAACGGCCAGGAAACACCAGGATTTTGGCCAAGGAACAGCGGAGCAGAGCAGGGATGGCCACCACCCTCAGCCTCAGGGCTACCTCTGTGCTTCCCCAGCCCCTCATTTATTTATTTCAGCTCCGCACCCGTTGAACTCCAACCAAAATTCCTGCTCTTCAGTGGCACAAACTGGATCTCAGTTTCCTCAGGATGTGCAGGTATTTAGTAGCTGTGGTGGTTCAAATACATAAGGAGGACACCGATGCTCCTCCTGTTCCCAGGAGAAGATACTCAGCACGTTCAGCCTCACTGTAACCAGCTTGTGTCAAGCTGCCTCTTTAAAAAATGCCCTTATAAACCAGGAGCCCTGGCTGTTAACTATTTTCTTCTCTCAGTATTCATTTCCAAAGAGTTATCCATGATTTTCCCTCTAAAAAAATGGCCAGCATTGATAAGCATGTGCACTCTGGGCTTCACCATGCAGTAAAGTAACTGAAATTTTGTTCCTGCCGAATTAATTTGTTTTAAAACTAAACCTAAAACGGGGAGCAAAGATCAAACAAAACTTTTCATGTCAGTTTTCAGGGGGAAGGCTGCAGAGGTCTCTGATTTCACAGAATCATCTAGGTTGGAAGGGACCTTTTAAGATCATCTAGTCCAACCAGTGAACATGTAATGATGATTTTATGGGATTTCCTAAAAAAGAATGCCCTTTCCCTGTATAATTTATTCTTTCTGTGATTCATCAAAGCTTTTTGTCCTCAAGCATTTGAGTGGTCACCTGTGATTTATGCACCAAAAGAGTAAGCAGGTCCAAAGCGGAGTAGAAAAAAGCAGGTTTGCTCCAAGCATCACATCCAAACTCTCTGCCCGAGTTGCTGCGGCGATACCGGGGCTGGAAGGCAGCACTCCTCAAAGTTGCCAAGGGATTATGCACTGATTCACCCAGCGATGTTATTTCGGAGGTAGGGGAGAGAAAAAAAAAAAAAATCACATCAAATTGGTGTAGTTACCTTAGCAACCACCACCACAAAGTCTTGTGTTTGTGCTCCCCGACAGAGAGGTTGGGCCAGGGCATCCCGGGTGTAAAGCCCTGCAGGGAGGGCTCGGGCAGGGAGGTGGCACCTGAGCTTCCCAGCCTTTGGTGTCACCGGGGCGACACGGAAAGGGCTTCTCTTTGCATTGGCAAAGAATTCCCAACTCCGTCCCGCTCTGACTTTGGCAGTTTGTTTCTCATTTCAAACACCTTCTGTAATCTATTACGGTATATAGGCCAGGCTCCAGCCTATGTCCTCTTTCTATTTAGGAATTAATTATGATGCTATCTCATATAACTCATTAGTATCAATTAATTCTTTCCCTTTCATGATTTTATATAGCTAAATTAGATTGCCTCTTAGGAACTTAATAATCAGTATTGGACTCATTTAGACATATCTTTTTTCCTTTCTCCACCCAATTGTACTTGGACACAAGGCAGCTGGAAATGGCCCATCCCCTCCAGTGAGGACAGGGGGGGTGTGATGGCACCTCCTTGCCCCATCCCCACCACCTCTCTGCAGGGCTTGGACTCGCCTTACCCATATTCCTGGATTTTAGCAATCCTTTTTTAGCATTATCTCTCTATTCTGGAGCTGGGCAAGATGTTATTCTTGGTTTGTCAGAAGGAATAGGAAATATCCGACTTCCAGCAATTGGCCAAACCATCGAGAATTATCTTCCCCTTAAACTCACCGCAGGGACAGAGAGAAACACCGAGGGAGATGTGCCTTTTCCTCATTCATCTTCCTGGGGTGTTAACTTTGAAATCACGGCGTTGCTGGCATTCCTGTGTCCGTATTTAACTGCTTCACTGCTTACTGGCACATCGAACCCGTTCAGGGAAAAAAGCAGTAATATGATTGAATCGAGCTGGCAGGACCCGATATTCCCACTCATTTTGAATCTAATCCAGCAGCAGCAAAGGCAATTAAATAACAAGTTTTCTCTGGCAAAAATGAGTTGCAAAATGCCCCCAGCTGCATGATGTAGGAAATACACCTTGATTTTACTAATTGCCATGCCTGTACCTCCCCGTGGGGGTATCCAAGGTGGCTTGGCATGACCCACTTCATGTATTTCCAACAACCGAGCTGGGGCTGGGTGGTAGCCCAGGGGGCTGTGGGCAGGGGGTGGTGAAAGGGGAGTGGATTTGTCTCATTTAAAACACTGACCTTTTGGTGACAGGATGCTCTAGGTGCCAGGAGAAGTGCTGGGTCTCAGTCTTTTGCTGCAAATAGGGGCTGTTGTAGGTGCAGGTTTGCTTTAGCAAGACAGCAGAACGGAACCTGAAAAGCAAAATTTCAGGAAATCCGCCAGGGTCATTTTAGAAAGTTGCTGCCTCGTCATCCCAGGGTTAAAACCAAATCATCCTGGCAGCAGCACCAAGCAGCCCTGCTCTGCTCTAGCACAACACAACCACCAAAAAGTTGGAAATTTGTTTAAAGATGGGGCTAAGAGTGGGAAAAAAAAAAAAAAAGCAGCATTAAGTAAGTTACTGCAGGCTGCAGCACACACCTGCTGGTACGTGTGTACGGACAGAGAAGAAGGACAATGTCACACCTTCACATCACCTGGTGCTGGAAAAGGATCACCAAAAGAGGTGCCCCTGCTGCAGGACAAAGTTGGCCAACGCTACCTCTTGCTAAAGCAACTTTGGGTGATCCCAGCACCGTCCCAAAGGGGCTGCTGGAAATGGCTCTACTGATCCCAACTTTTATCGTTTCCGTGTTCACTGCCAGATCAAACAATGGAGCCAGCAACAGAGAGAGGCAACAGGAGGGGTCTGCTGGGAAAGAGAGCCTTTTTAATAGGTAGCGTAAGGAGTGTAATTGCTAAATCCCAATTAAGGCAGATATGGGTCAAGCGAAGGAAAAAGAAGGATGGATTCCTGTAAAAGGAGAGGAAAAGTCAAGAGGCTGAGGCTCATCGGATACCTTGATTTCTGAATACTTTCAGATTTGCAGCCTCCTCCTCCTCCCATCGCTCCCCTGGCATCTGCTGCTCACCACCCCTGGCCTGGGGTCCTGGCGTGAACCCCCTCAGCAAGGGGATGGCTATGGGAAAAAGGATAAAAGAAAAAGGAAAAGAAATAGGAACCCAAAACTTTACCAGGAAGACAGCAAGTTTATTTTTATTTTTTTTAGGAAACTACATATCTGTTTCCCTTAAAATTTAAAGGCAATTCAATCCTTTCAGGATGGCTGTAAAATACGATTTTCACTAAAAATGAAGGAAAATGTGCTGATCTATCCTCTCCCCCTTCCAAATGTCTGCTCATTCTCCTAAGGTGAGATTGTTCTCATTATCAATAAATTTTAACTATTATTGTTCACATCTAAGCGTTTTACTGAATACACACTTCCTTTGGCTAACCAGGGAGCTACCCAGTATTATTTAATGTATTTACATTCATATATGCAATTATATTTCATAATCTGATTATGTGTTTTACATCTTTATACGGATAAAAATGCTGAATGTTGCATTTCTTTTTTATTATTATATGAGTTGTCAAATTCTTTGGGGATGGAAATAACTGGATAATAATTGGAGCTCAGTAACACTGCGGTGAGAATGGCATTAATTTTATCCACTAAACAGACCCACCAAAATAGCGCTGGATGCAAAAGGACCATGTTTCTCTACATGTTCTGCACTTGAAGTTAATAAATTACATTAATAAAGTTAATATGAAGAGGAGATATGATTATCTCTAGTCCAAAAATGGACTAGATTGTTTCTGATCATCACGTCCTTCAAGATACTAAAACCCAGCAGATCTTACCCTTTCGAATCTATTTTTTATTCACAGATAGGGAGAGGAAAACACATGATCAGTTTGGAGTGAATTAGTCATTGACCTGAACTAGCAGAATACACTGAAATTTTAAAAAAAAAACAACAACAAAACAACCAAAAACGATCTGCTATTGCGAAATCTCTGTCACCAAGTTTATCACTGCAGCAGACTCTGACTCCAGATGGCTTCTGCCAGCTCAGCCACCTGAACCACTTCAAAGCTCTCTTAGAAAGTATCTTTTGACCTAAGACACTTTTGCATTTAATCTGAAGTATTTGTCTAAATTAGAAGTGGCCTTGGTCTCCTTCCCACAGCATGTCCCCATGATGACCCAAACTGATGGGCACAATGTCAACCTCAGCCCGTGGTATATCCATGTGCCTTGGCCAAGCCATGTCCCCCTGCAATCCCCACCAGCACCATGGTGGGGTCCTTAATCAGTGCAAGAGTAAAACACTATTTTTTCATTTAATGTGGTTTATCAATTTTATTCATCTGGTATGAAGTCAGAGAGGCAGAAGACACCCTTGTGCATGGTGGTCTGTAGCTGCAGGTCCCCACCAACCATCCACTGTCTCAGCCCACCACCATGGCTTTATCCTGCCTTCCCAGCAGCAAAGCTTTCCCAGTTAGGGGGTATTATAGACTTACAATGCAAATATTTAATCTTCGCATTAAAAAGGTGGGGCATATCATGGTTTCAGCCAGGTTGGCCAATGACAAGATGACAGATGCTCTCCACCACCTCTCACTCCAAGGAGAGAAAAAAGAGAAATAGAGTTACGAGATTAGAAAAAGAAACTAATGAAATATTAATAACAAGAGAAAAAGAAAATAATGGAATAGATACAGTATATACAAATATATACAAAACCATATCAAGCTCCAGGGAGATGTCACCAGCAGGCACTGAGAAAGTTCCAGGCTGGTCTCAGTGATGGAACCAATGGGAACTGGATTCTGGAACACTCCAATGGGGATCAAAGGCAAACAAACTCACAGGATCCCCCTCACTAAAGAAGAGCCAACCTGACCCCTTCCATCCCTCAGCTTTTAGAATGAGCACGGCAGATGGGATGGAACACCCGATTGGTCAGTTTGAGCCATGTGACCTGCCCACTCCTCCCCACAGCTGTGACCCCCCCATGGGGTAAACAGCCCCTTCAGCTGCCCCTGATGAGCTTCTCTCGCTGAACAGAAAGTTGGTTCTGCTGTGCCCCAAACCAGAACAGCCGTTGGGGTCTGACAATGAAAAAGCTTCCTCTTTTGATTGTGATGTCAGAAGAATGTAGGGCTAGGTATTTACTTTTTTTTATTAAGGTAAAGAAAAAGTTGAAGGCAATGGTAGAAATGATGTAAATTTGACCTGGAGGACGTCCAGTTGTGACTGCTGGAATGTTTAAGTGGGCATCCAAACCTGCTCGTTCTGTTGTCTCTTGTATTGAGCTTCCTGTAGGAGAGCAAAGTACAGGCAGTTCACACAAACCAGAATTATATATACCAACTTCCATTAAGAACAGAAAATTTCAGCACAGAAACAAAAAGAATCATTATTTTTCCCTAATTTTGACTCAAACCGTGGCACCCCTATTGCATGAAACTGCCAAGTCTGTCCTTTTGCTTTGCCAGATCCATCAAACTGGCCTGAAATCCCCTCATCTCTATCGATTTGAGGCAGATGAGGCTGTTCGAAGGGCAGCACCTTCCCCATGGCACAGCCTGGGACAATGAACTGTCCTATAACGCTCCTACAGGTTATTTCCACAATATCTGGGGGCAGCACCTGGAGTGCTTAAGCAGATGATTTGCTTCTGGTAACTGCTTGCCAGGCTAGTAATAATAATTTTAAAAGTTTAAAACGGTTTATAGCAGATTTCTACTTTTACATCAGTAATGTAAATATGTGGCTATTTGCTCATATATATATATTTATTGGGTTTTGAGCCATTCCAGTTTCTTGGTCGTATCAAAAGCAGAGTATTTTGGACATCTTTATGTGTAATACCATAAAGAGGGATTTTCAGGACACCATTTGTCTCTTAAAAATGCTGCTCTGGGTCTTTATTTTCCCTTTGCTCAGGACAGGTCCCTCCTTGGGGCTGAGCTGCTGAAGGGTCTCAGGAAGCCCCCGACCAGGGACACGCAGCTCTGGAGCAGGGACTAAGGTGGGCAAGGATGGCTTAGACCTCTGTAAAACAGTGAGTCTTCCACATATTTCAGCAGCCTTGAGCCAGTGAATACTGCTTTAGAGCTGAAAAGGTCGACGAGTACTTTTCCCATAAAAAACAACATTTGTTTCTTTAAATGTTTTGATAAACAGCAGGACTTTCTGAAAGGCTCCTTCCTGCACAGCAGCATCTGAAGGGTTTCCCGTCCATACTGACCGCACACGAGGCCACTGCTGGGTTGGCTGACCCACTGTAACAGCCTTGACTTCTCATCCAACACAAACTAAAAGCCACCAGGAGCCACCCTGTGAGATGGCATCCGGGTGGCAACGCAGCCCTTCGGCAGCTCAGCCTGATTTGGGATGCAATGTGGCAAAAGCACCAGGAAAAGTACCTGGTCCCCACATTGTGCAGACCCAGCACCGTGGCCCAAAGATAGAGCAGAACTTTAAGTGAAACACGAATATTGATGAATGGTTGAAGATCTCTGTCCTTGCAAGGAAACCCAAACTATTTTTACCCGACATCCTTCTCTTATTAGAGTTTTTTAAGAAGATTTTTGTCAGTTGATTTAACTTCTAAAAAGTTCAATAGTAGGTTTTTTCTATTTCCTCCATCCTCACTCAATAAAAGAAGACTTTATTGCTTTTGCAAGCACTTCCCACTCATGCTATCACGAGGTGGCTGAGTCGTGATGAGCTGCATTAGGAGGCAGTGACGAGACAAACAGGGATGCTGAGGGGAGAAGGAGCTGCTGGGGGGCTGTGGCCTCCTTGCAGACAGCTCTCAACAGTCCACCCCACTCCACTTCATCCACCCCGTCCTGATTTCAGATGCAGAACAAACCTTGGGTCAGTGTCCTAGCACCAGTTCTCTCGCTAACTCTGTTTTACCCTTTTCTGCAGACTTTCTTCCTTTCCTACTCACCTCGAGTCATTTAACCGATGATTTTTATATATGGTGACTTGTCTTCAAGATCTTCGGTACAAGAGGACACAGATTTTATTACCACTCTTCCACTACCAAGTTCCTCCTCCTCCTCCTCAGCAGGAGCAGAACATTGGCTGTATGGACCTCCTGGATTTTGCTTTGGCATTAATGCCTCTTTATTTTCCTTAAAACCGGGAAAAGGAGGTGGTAACTTCTTCAAAACTTTCCTTCCAAATTAATTTGTGCTCAGTATCATCGTCACACAGAGAATTCATTTGTTTAAATAAGTGATTAAGCCTATGAAGTCACTTTGCTTTGGGCCCTACTGCTGCCGTGCCCACCCTTTTCTGCCTTTAACCAGCTGAGTGACAGGGCTCGGGTGATTTGTAGAGGCTGCAGCTAATGGTCCTCACCCATGGAGGTGAGGACCCACCTGGCTGCAACCCATGGTCCATCAGAGCCTCTGGCTGGTCCCCACCCACTGCTTGGCCTTTGCTAATTTGTCTCAGCTGTGTCTTAAGGGGTGTTGTTGGAGAGAAGTCTTGGAAGTCCTTTTAGAGATACTTTGGATCCTACAGTGCGTGTTGGATTTGTGACTTGCTCCAAGATGAGACACGTTGATAAACTAGAAAGATGAAGCAGCACCTTGGAATGAATTTCCAGTCTGTGGAATGACTCCTACCTCCTCTAGCATTTATTTTCCTTTTTTCATCTAGCTATACTTGGCCTGCCCAAATTGCCATGTGAGATGGTTGTAGAGATTGTTTGTTTATTATTATTTCTCCTCATTACAGCACTTTTTTGTCTATGAAGCAAAACACACAGAAATATTTTATTTTTTTATTTTTTTTTTTAAAAAAATCTTGGGACTAGGGCTGTAGTACGGAGGAAGGTGGTGCCTCACAGACCTCTGTGGTGACCCAGCAGCTCCCACCCTGCACCATGGATGCAGCACCGTGCTGTCCCCGAGACACTGCAGGGGCAGAGCCATCTCTGAGCACTTGTTCCCACAACAGAACTCCACAGCACAAGGACAGGAGATCATTAAATACAGCTTTATTGGATTTCTTTGTACAGATTTTATTCACGTCTTCCTCCTTTCTTCTCTCCATCTTCCCCTTGGTGTCTCCTTCACAGGTTTCATCGTATGTACGGGGCAACTTTAAAGTTTGTTGGCCGTATCACCCAGACCAATTCCAGCCTCAGCTTCCTTTTTTTTTCAGTTGGATTTTTCTTTTTTAGTTTTTACACAATAAGCAATTTTTAGGAAAGCTGTGGGCACCCAGGCAGAGGCCCCCCGCAGACGTATGGGCTCTGGGTGCAGCGAGTGCCAGAGCCTGGCGCTGGCAATGGAGGGCAGCGGGGACACCACCTGTATAACATGTGACCAGGTGAATGATCTGCTCAACCTGGTGGCCCAGCTGAAAAAGAGGTAGCTTGGGCTTAATTATTTAATTCGTACAATTCAAAGTTCTAGTATAGGTTATTTAGAACTTTAGTATTTTTTGAAGTATCCGAGTAAAGATAGTGATCACTTTTTAAATGATAGACACCAACTTTTTAAAGCTTTTTATTACTTCTGGGACTTAAGGAATGTTCCTCCTTCGTATGCTTTTGTAGAGATTGTTTGCATACTCTGACTCCAGCCTGAGTGCTTTCTCTTCCTTTTCCTGTAAAACTTAGGGCAGTACATTGTATAATGACAAGTGACCAAAAAAAATCAATTTGTAATCTGATTTGAGGGTTTTGATTTCCTCTGATGAGTTTAAATTTCATTAAAAGCAACCTTATTCAAACATAAAAGAACTCCTTGAAGGGTAAAACAGGGAATTGTCTCAAAGAGTATAAAGAATCTAAACTCTTTTGTGCTATTTATTCCCGGCATTAATTGTGAGGTCCGACGGGCGGTGTCGGTTGGCAGATGCACCCTTATCGGCCCCGCGATCTGCGCGAGGAGGGGGGGAAAAAGCACAAGGGCTCACATTCAAAAATCGTTCTTTGGCGTATTGACACTTCAGTTATCAACAGCCCTTATTATCTGCTCGGCGGCGGATCGCAGCTTGCTGGTGACATAATAAGCTACAAATCACTGGTGGGGCCTTTCTGCATTCTCCTAATTGTGTGTATTCTCTAGAAAAAAAATTATCATCGGGCCTCTTGTCTTGATGAGAAATTGACATTTTCTGGCGGAGCCTGGCGAGCACTATGTGGGGAGATAAGACTTATAGTTGTTTTAAAGGAGTGGAGCCATTCTTTCAGAGGCCTCTTTATTGCTCTAGTTGACCCACTTGATGAGTATGGATTTCATGAGGTCTTTTTCAGCATTTGAACTAT
>JAOQGH010000002.1:37485954-37489467 GCA_025769975.1 Gallinago jamesoni
TGCAGCAGAAAATAGACACAGAAAGGAGTGATAGAATTGTACACCAGGTTTGTGCTTTTTTTTTTTTTTTTGATTTTTTTACACCAGAAATCATCCAAATGAAGTAGTGATTAACAATTGTGGTGTAAGCCTGTGATAAAACAGCACAAAAGTTCTTCAAAGAAGTTCACTTTTAAGGCATCAGAGAAGTTAATGTGGCAAACGTTTTAATTAAAACATCAGAAGTGAATTTATTTTAAACTTTAGGCCTCTGAATTTTTCCAGTAAACACAGTTCAGCTATGTGGCAAAGTCATGGGTGGAAGCTAAAAATGACTTTTTACAATTTTGAAAAAAAAAATTTAAAAAAAAAAAGAAAAAAAAAAAAGAAATGTAACCACAAAATAGATTCCTCTCTTTTGTGGCTGTATCACATGCACATATTCTACTAGTATCCATTACAGCCATGTGGCACAATTTTGATTTGACTATACAACAAACAACTTTTTTTCAAAATTATTTGTTCTGATAACTTAAAAATAATATAAAAATAAACAATGAATTTGACTTTTCCTCAAAAATAGAAAAAAAAAAAAAGAAAACGATGGAAAGTCTAAATAATAGCAACTTTATGAAGTACAAATGAAATGTACGGACACTAATTTATTTTAAAAGAAACACATGAAGGCAACGGTTCTTGGCTTAATGCTACTCTCAGCATCACAATACCAGGCCATAACAAAAACCAATACATACAA
This sequence comes from Gallinago jamesoni, assembly GCA_025769975.1. Classification (NCBI taxonomy): domain Eukaryota; kingdom Metazoa; phylum Chordata; class Aves; order Charadriiformes; family Scolopacidae; genus Gallinago; species Gallinago jamesoni. Next base: position 37,486,691 of record JAOQGH010000002.1, read on the forward strand.
GAAAAAAAACAAAAACAAAATAAAACAAAACAAAACAAAAAAACAACGATGAAAAGCAATATACAAAATTTCAAAGATAAATACAATATTTATAGTTGATATGTTACAAAATAAATTCCCTTAGTGACTGCAAGTGTTTATGTGAAAGAAAGTGTTGCAATGAATAAGACTATTTTATTCCTTATCAGCTTCATAAGGAATAAAATCTGCTTTTCTAAATATTTAAGTGGGTCTGAAAAAAATTCAAGACAAGTGTATAAATATTTAGCTACAACTTTGGCAAAATCACAAAAGTCTACAATTTTATAACCACATACAAAACACATTAGGGAAGAAGGATCTAGAAGTCAAAAGGACAATTTTCTGGTACAAGAAACATAGACTTCACAGTAGCCTAAGAATGCAATAGTATACAGTGCTAGCAAAAGTTGAAAAAATGTTGCAGATCACACTTGCTTAACAGGAAGCTCTAGCAGTGGAAGTATATTTTTTCTTTTTTTTTTTTTTTTTACCAACAGACAGTAGCAATTTTTTTCTTTTTCTCTGTCAGTGTGCTTGTTGAAGGCAAGAGAATTCAATATCAAAGTTACAATTTCTAACTACAATAAGTTACAAAGTTCCATTTCATTAAGATGAAGTTAAGCAATGATAAACCCTCCCGCGCCCGCCCCCGCGCCCCGGTTTTTTGTTTTTTTTCTAATCATATATTCATCCTTTTTTTTTTTTTTCCTTTTTTTTTTTTTTCCAGTTTGATGGCTCATAACCTCCTTGGCCCCCTTTTTTCCACCACAAAAAAATATTTCACATTATAGAGATACACAACCATTGTGAATCTAGTTATGAGTACAGAAAAATGTTCGGAGGCATTTTTCATCAGTGTTTCATGATAATCAAAATGGTGCATCCACAAAGTTTCTCCCAACACATAGCAAGTACTAGACATAGCCAAGACGTAATCAGAAACTTTATACAAAATAGGCGTCGCTTTTTCCTTATTCTTCAGGACTGAGAAATGTGAAAATATGAGAAAAATTCAGTCAATAAAATGGAATTGTTCATGAAGAAGTAGGGTGTTTGCATGTAGATTCTTAATAGTTTAAATAAAATCTTTAAACAAAGTCTTTTTTTGTTTGTTTTTGTTTTGTAGCATTTCGGTTTGTTGCTGATTCTGTGTGAAGATACTGTTTCCATCAGCATGTCTTAATATACTAAACTTGTCCCCTAAAGCCCATCCTCTGAAGCTTGGTGCTACGGTAGGTAAACAAAAGTGACTTTACATTGGCGGGACTACAAGCCCGGACATAGCTAAAAGAAAAAAAGAGAAGAAAAAAAAAAGCAGCTGTTATTAACACGCTCGCGTAAGGACATCTGGTTCAAAGCCACCGCGATGCTCGGAGAGGGATGGGGTGGTTGGACCCAGACCCAGCTTCCTCCACGCCGCCCCACAGCATCCTCTGAGTGAGGGACCAGTGACGCGCCAACGGTCCCCCAGGGCTTCACCATGGGGCCAGAGGAGGCTCTGAGTGGGGTTTTGTGCCCGGAGCATCCCAACTCCTGCAGCATCTCTCCCAGCACGGGGCTGAGGAACACTACGGTCACTCCTGGTTGTGTCATGCATCCCTCTGGGATGTCCCCGTGGCAGGAACCCCACCAACCACAGCTCCAGGCCCAGGCCCACCACCTGGGCAGAAAAGCTTCCATTTCCACCAATGTACGTTGTGACAACAGCAGGGATGAAAAGGTCAAGGACCCTCTAAGACCAAAGCCCCTACACCTGCTCTCAACTCTGGAGACCCAGCACCATAAAAATGCATGAGATTAATACCCCTGACCAACCATCTCCCTTTTTTCTTTTTTTTAACAGATAAAGACTGAGATGCCAACAACTACTGTTTTTTTCCCAGTTAACTCTTTGGTAGAAACGTAATTTAGACAGTCTTTAATTTTAGTGTTGTTTAATTTTTGCCATAATGATATTTCTCATTAATTTATGTACAACAGATATTAATAAATTTGTTCGTGTAGCGATGTGAACTTCAATTTCCCAGTTCATTAATTTCAACAATATTAATTTATTTCAGATTCGCGGTTACAGCTTTCCGGTTTGGAAGCGCCGGGGTACGCACGCGGCTCCTACGCAACACAACCTCCCCCAGCAGCACGGGCTGCCCCACCACAACCACCCCCGCTGATGCCAAGGACTTGTGTGGGACCCTATCTCCTGAAATGGGTGAAGGTTGTCTAACTCTACTACTTTTTTTCCCCTATAAGACCTATCACGTGTCAAAATTGAAATGGAAGTTATAATTTTGCATAGTTTACAATACAGCAGGTTTTAAACCTAAACAGTGGCCGAAGTTACTGGAGAATAGTGTGTATGCTGGCAGAGACCCTTTCTACCCAAAGCATTTAGTTTCTTTATCATATTTCCACAAAAATCTCTCTTACTCCACACTACATTAGCCCAGGCCAACAGAAGACCTAGCTGTGCCTTTGGACCTGCCCAACCGTGTTCTCTCAAGGTTGACTTCTCCTGTGAGTTTTGAGGCAGCAGGAAGACTGCCACCACGTCAGGCAGCCCCAGAGAGGTTTGGTTACGTGGGACACAGCTGAACTGGGGGACACAGGAGGTCCCACCCCCTGCCCTGGGCAGGGACACCTCCCACCACACCGGGTTGCTCCAAGCCCCCTCCAACCTGCCCCTGAACCCCTCCAGGGATGGGGCAGCCACAGCTTCTCTGGGCAACCTGGGCCAGGCTCTCACCACCCTCACACCA
>JAOQGH010000002.1:37489627-37497127 GCA_025769975.1 Gallinago jamesoni
TCCCTGATCCAGAGTCCCTCCCCATCTCTCCTGGAGCCCCTTGAGGAACTGGAAGGGGCTCTAAGGTCTCCCCAGAGCCTTCTCTTCTCCAGGCTGAACCCCCCAACTCTCTCAGTTTGTCCCCACCACAGAGGGGCTCCAGCCCTTGGAGCATCTCTGTGGCCTCCTCTGGACTCACTCCAGCATGTCCTTCTGACGTTGGTTATGCTGCAATACAGCCCTCAACTGCCAAGGACATCAAGATCACCACAAGTCAATCCAAAATATCAGCTCTACCTTTTCAGGTGCTGCAGGGATCTGTCATCACGCTCTATGGCAAGGTGATGGTGAGACACAAAGGCTACGTCTCAGAGCCAACACCAGACATGTTCTGCCAGCACACTAAGCAAAGTGCAAAAGCCCAGGACTGATCCAGAAAAATTTAGCAGGAAAAAAAGTCCAGATTTTTCTTCCAGAGGTTGTGTGCATAAATACCTTAATAAATAGCACATCATTATTTGGTACTAATCCCCTGCATATCTAATCACAGGGTTATTGGAATCTCGTGTTTGGCTTCTACTGTGTGAAAATTTAGGTTGTCTGCTGCATGCTTTTATGGGGAAAAAAAAAGTGTGAGTTCTTTCATTTAAGCAATTTAGCCATTTCTGTTGAATTCTATCTGTGGCACAATGGGAAGGCGGGAGTGCAAAATTGGTGCTCCAGAAATTTATTTCATTGTTTATTTTAGTAGCACCATTTGACAATTGTGACTTTCTCCACTACGTTTCCTGCTGTGCAAATTGATACCTAATGCCTTCTTAAAGAAAAATGGGGCAGCTAGTTTTTTAATAATCATTTTAACAGTTTCATCCAGGGGAAGACCAGAAAATTAAGCAGGATGCAATTTTAAAAGAATATAGAGAACCTTTTGCTCTGCATTACAGTCATAAAGCTTAACCAGAGAGCAATATCTTTCACAATCTATAAAAAGTAAATTACAATTGGAAACCAAATTTTAAGTATATATTGTACTTCCAACTTTGCAGTGAGCCTGAGCTTTCTCACTAAAAAAAATTATTTTATACCTTACATGTACATTGTTTTAAACAGGAAACGTTCTAAGGAAGCCATATGTGAGCATTCTGCTCTTAAAAATAAAAATTGTGTAAGTATTTAAATTTCTGGTCATCGGCTATGCAATAAAAGTCATATAGATTTAACAAGATTGTGGCTTTTTGGATAAGGCCCAAAGGCCCTTTTTTGTAGACTTTCTTCTTAACCTCTGTCTTGGATCTCTTTAGAAAAAAAGTGAATGCCCTTGTTGGCTACAGACCTCTCCACGTTCCCTCTTGGGCACTAAGCACGAAAACACAGAGTGGATTTTTGGGGGCAGCACCAAGATCTTGCTTTGAGTGTGGTGGGCTCAGGTGGTCCTGATGCTTGGGGTGACGTTACCACAAGCCAGAAGTTAGAGCATCTCTAACTCTGCTATATACTACGTTAAAGGACAAAACAGTCCATCTGAGGTCCAAGTGGAGCTTCATAGTTCTGCTCCTGCTTTCTCACAGCATTATTTTTCCACACACAGACAAATCCTACAGTGCTTTACCCAGCAAGGACTGGAGAAATTAACCCCCAAATCCCTGTCAAAGGATTACCCATGTCTGCAGAGTTGGGTTTTGCCATGCCTTCACCTGGCTCTGCCTCTGCCCACTGCTAACAAACCTTCATAGTGAACACCGGGCTGCCTGGCCCCGTCGTGTTGGTCCACATTGTCTTGCCATAGCAGGGACAACCAGTTTCCCTGAGAACTACCCAACTGGCTTTTACTTCAGGACAGAGGTTATGTGGGGAAAGACAACACACCAAGCAACGAGAGAGGACGTCCTGCCCCATGATTCAAAGAGCACATCATCCCTTCTCATCCAGACCCACAAACTGCAGGATTTCCCTCAGATACAACGGTGACCACCAGCTCCCACTTCTGCTTTGGTTGACTAAATCTACATGACCTTCCTAACAGTGTAGGCTCCTCAGTTGTTTCTCAGCTCCTTCACATCCCACTGTGTAATGAGGCTCTGCACTTGAGGACCTTTAGCTGTGTTGGGCTGTGGCTCTTGAATCACATATTTAACTTTAATGTAGAAAATGTGCTGATCAGAAAACTCTCAGCCTGCTTGTACAGGGCTCAGAAAACAACTAATTAAACTATAAAAAATGGCTCTATGTCAACAAATTACTATGAAAATAGCAAGGAGGAAGCAGAATACCCCCTAAATAACTGTACAGGTAAAATGCAGTGTAAATAAATATCTTCTGCATTGCTGGATTTTTTTTTGTGATGTCTCATGAAGGAAGCAGATGATAAACCTGATGATAATCCCTGTCCTGCCATCTGATTCTGGCTGCAGCTCAACTCAAGGCACCAGCTGAGATCTGAGAAGACACCGGGGTGAAGTGTTGTCAACCCAGAGCCTTTCCTGAGTTCCATCTGAATTAACTCAATAGCTGTGGTTGGAAAAAAATGAGGGTGTGTCTGCTGTGGCGATAAAGGAACTCACCACGGAGGTGGGGTGCAATTTGATTTCCTCCTCAGCCCAAGAGGACTTGAACCCCCATATTTTACCCTGAGTACCCCAACTCTCAAGGCACAGAGCATCACCTCATGGTGCCCTGCTACTTTGCATAAATAATTCAACTTTTTATCTCAACCCGGGAACTCAGTGCTCTAATCCCCACACCAGAAAGGTGTTCTTGCTATTTCTCTGAGTCATTTTGCTCAACACAAAATGATTCTGTTTAGCTGTTTAAGCTGGGTGAGGAAAAAAAAAATACCTTTTTTTTTTTTTTTTTTTTTTTCCCAGCACTTCTATTCATTTTCAGTTTGGCCACTGAACCAGAACCTCAAGTTTCTCCACCTCCCTACACCCAGCTACCTCCGTGCTTCAGAAGTCCTAAGTGCCTGGTGGGGCAGGGCCAGCCCAGCGAGGGTGGTCTCAGAGGTGTAGGTCTCAGGGGCACCTAACCTCAAGCACCCATGGGATGCTGGACCTCACCAGGGGTGACCCCAGCTCTGCACCTGGATTGCAGCTCCCTAAAATCCAGGGTTGGAGGGACCGTTCCTCCCTGATCATGGGGCATCTGGGCTTGGAAAAACCTTAGTCCAGAGGAGGGCTGGGCCTCAGCTGAAGAGCTCACTTCATGATCTATTTAACAAAACCAGTATTTTTTTTGATTCAAAATCATCTACTGGGCATTTATACAAAAAGTTTGTACCTGAGGGTGAAGACGTGTGGTACTGGGGGTGGGGGAGCTGCCAAGGGGCATTTACCCTGCCCGGTTCCTCTGAAAACCCTGCTCTGCAGCAATCTAGACCTTTTGAGCACCTGAAACCTTAAATATCTGATGGGAAGCCCTTTATTTACATACTGAAATTACAGAAATTTAAATTTTTTTAGAATTTGATTTATATCTTTAAATATTTATTTTTCTGAGTAAATCAATATCAATAAATTAATGAGAATACACGTATATATAAAATACCTGCCACAGAATAGCTGTGAAATAGCTGCCTCAGACCTAAGCCACGTGTTACCATTTTATTTTATTTTATTTTATTTTATTTTATTTTATTTTATTTTATTTTATATTTCAGTACTTACTTTTCATACTAGTGTCTTTCTACAAAAAGAGGAAAATAGGACACCGGATCATTTTATGAATGGATAGTTTTTCTAAGAATATTGCTTATACCCATTATAGCTTTCTGCTTAGGGTAACACAGTAAAGCTTCCACTAAAGACATATGCAATGAGAGAAACTGTTAATCTAATTATCCTTATCATACATCCTACGATAAGATTTGTGTGGCTGGATCCTCAGCCCTTCGTTGACCTGAGTCCACAGTAAGCTCTCAGATGCTTCTTTGGGCCAAGAAGTCAGTAACGAGCTACATGGAGATCTGCTCGGAGATCCTGGTCTCCAACAGGCTGGGGTTTGGGGGTTTTGGTGGACAGTTAGTTCTGTGGGATTATTTCTCTCCAAAGTGCTTTAAACTGGACACCATGAAGTACAGGTGTCCGGAATTAGTTTGGCAAATCAAAATATCCATTTGCATCTGTTTCCCTGGGAGTGGCCATCATATTATGGAGACACAGAGAGTAAAAAATACTGCGCTGCCCACATCTTAACCAAGAAAGTCGAGAGGACTGATGACCACGGGGGTCAGAGTGTCTGCAACCCCTTCTGGGCTCCATGGAGTGCTCCAATTAACTGCACTGGGCAATGAGGCTCCTTATTTGCAAACCGGAGGCAAACAAACCCTTTCAACCATTCCAGTGCATCTGACAGTACCATCTCCTGAACTTTTAGATATGCCACAAAAAGGAAGACTTCTCTGTCCGTGTTTTTATCCCTCCACCAAACCTACGCTGGGTTGTCCCCCCTCCTGCCCCTCCGCCAGCAGGCGACCACAGAAATTCTGCAGGGGGTTTATAAACTGTTCATCACACCACCCACACGAAACCACGCAGACTAACAATAACGCAGAAGCTTAAAGCTGCCTGCCTTAATTATCAAATATTTAGTTGTTCATTTAGGGAAGTAACCACTCTAGGACCAGGGGGAGAGGGGGAGAGGGACCAAGAGAGCACACAGACACACCGCACGGGCCAGTCCAAGGGAGGTTACTTCACTCGGCAAGAGCTCGACCCCATCTAGACTAATTTGACATATTTTAAGATAACTATTGCACCGTATGAGAAATGAGGAAGTCGCACCTCGTTATGCTGGAATGCTGCTGGTTTCAAACAACTGCAGAAATGTGTTCAGAAAATGTACAAACGCAAGGAGTACACAAAGCCTCCGAGAAGCATTCAGGGGTACAGTCCTGCTTTAAAATTTAAGGCACAAACTCCTAAGGGAAAATGCCAGAAAAACAACTCATGTTTTCTCTCATGCAAGTATTAAACGTGAACTAAGATTCGCTTAAAACCTTAGCATACCACCACAGTGCTGCCCTCTTTCTTCTCCTGCTTGTGCGTCGCTACGAGAGCACCGGAACCCCCCAAAACGCAGCGAGGTACCTTTCCCCCGAAACAAACCATCAGGGCTTGAGCGTATGCCCCCCCCCCCCCCCCCCAAAAAAAAAAAAAAAAAAAAAAAGAGACCAATACACAGAAAATGGAGAGAGATCCAGCTCACCTTGGAGTCCGTTTCCATTTGCACTGGTGCAAGATGGTGGAGGAGAGGCTTGGGGCCTGACAACGGGAGCAAAGGCGCTCTTTTGTTTCACTGCAGAGATGACATTGGCAGGTGAGAATGAGAAAATGCCGTGTGTACTGCTACAGTTTGAAGGGAGGGTGACCGAAGAGGCTGCCATGGTAGGGCTTGACGGCACTACTGCAATAAAGCAAAAATAATCAGGACTCAGATTGAGGTTTTTCACGGCAAACACGGAAAAAGAGAGTGATAGGGCCTTGCCTCTTAAAATATATATATATATAAAAAATATATATAAAAAAAAAATGAAATGCCTTGGCTTGGCCACTCTCTGGATAACAGGCAAACTCTTTTGTGTTGGACTTTTGTTACAAATTGCGCAGTCCAATTTTTGTTTATTTATTTATTTATTTATTTTTCTATCTGAGATCGTATTATGGCACAAACAGATCAATTTATTATTTTTCATTTTTACGTCCAGCCTCCAGAGTCACCCCTCCTTTTATCCAGTAGCTCACAGTATAGGAAATCAAAACAATGCAAGTACTTGATTTTGTAGTAAATATGAATCTATATGATGATGTGTTACCAAAAATAGACACTTACTGCCGTAAGGAGAGTTAGCTGAGGAGCCATTAAGAAATCCAGGGGAACCTGGTACACCTAGATTGGGCATGCCGGCATTGCCATATCCATTCATGCTATTGCTGACTGTGTTGTAATTGGACTGCTGAGGAGTACTGCTGGGAACATATCCTCGCGGGGAAACACTGCTTGTGTTGCGACTGTAACCTACTGTGTTAGAAACCCCCCCACCCCAAAAAAATAATGTTATTTTATAAGATAGACTTAGGGCTGGGGGGTTTCCTCATGCAGCATATATTACACAGTTTTAATTGATTGCACAGCTTTGCTCTGGGTTGTCTCTCACTGCCCTATCAACTCTTGCAGTTTGAGATAACCTTATCACGCCAACCCTACTTAAATCATCCGCGAGCACTCTATGTTGTCTCTCCTCTTAGCACAGACAGCCAACAAAAGCTCTCTTCGATCCAGCTCTGGCAGGTACCTTCACGTTTGTCTTTAGGAGCAATTATCAACAGGCTCGAGTCCCGCTTTGGACCAAGGCGCTGAATGAACTTTCAGCCTCCCCAGACCTTCAAATGCCATCGCTGACAAGAAAAACTTTTTTTTTTTTTTGTTGCGGTGATTTACTTTAAAAGGCTGTTTTGGGGTCTTCGTTTTGTGACTGATATTTTTATACTAACAACAGGCTCATACTTTCGTAATGTGTAGCCATCGGTGAAAACTAATTCGAGATCAAGTACAGAATTTTATAAGGCTTATTAGCTTGGAAATGCATTCAAAGACAATCTTTTTAGAAGAGGAAACATAGCAGAATCAGGATTTTAAACAACAATTTGTTCCTATCTGAGCAATCAATTTAATAATTATGTTGCAAGCAAAAAATATGGGTTTGAACATATCTAATAATCCTGTTTCCCTCCTTTCATTAGTATCAAAATTAATTTTAAATGCAATATGCTACATGCATTTTCAATTACAACAGGTAAATTAAATCAACTATTACTTTTATTAGTAACATATATGTCACACATGCCTATAAACAAAGTATTTTAAAATCACAGACATCCAATTAGATTTATCTGTGTAAATATTCCAAAACCAGGTGGAGATACCTAGACATAATTATTTTATTAAAAAAAAAAAACAAACCAAACACATTTTATATTTACTGTGAATAATAAAGAGCTTTCTAAACTTTGCCAATTATTTTTTTTTTTTCCACTGGAGATGCTTTATGATAAACAGTAAACGGAAGAACAGGAAGAATTAAATATTATGAGAAAGTTAAAGACAGCATTGCATTACAGGCTCAGACCTACAAGTCGGGGGAGAAAGCAGAGGTAGAACACAGCCGTGACATCAGCTCACATTAATAGGCACAGGCCAAAAAAGCAGCCGATAACGGGAAGGATTAACCCTTGAAATGCCACGTACCTTGGTCGTTGGCTTGCGATGTCTCGGAGACGTTGACGGCGAGCTGGCTGCTGAAGGAGTTCACCCCCATCATGCCGGTGTGGGCAGGAGTGTTGGCTAGAGTGGGGATCTGGTTGTGATTGCGTGGCACGCTGTATAACGCCTCGGCAATGTCAGCCGCTCGTTTCAGGATTATTTCCTGGAAAGACACAAAACCGAGCCCTGACAACTAAGAAACTGACTCGCGCAAATACCCCAAGTCAAAATTTAGGGAAGAGATTCACGTGAAACAACAGTAAG
>JAOQGH010000002.1:37502127-37504627 GCA_025769975.1 Gallinago jamesoni
TGATGCGTGGCGAGCCAAGCAGCAGTGAGATCATTAGCACCTGTAGCAACCCAGAGCCCGAACCGCTGGCAGCAAAAGCCCTATGGGTCACGGTACCGATGGCACGGGTTCTTCTGGAGCTAAAACTTCTTCTGCTGGAGCTCAACCCGCGGGAACAAAAACCCCCTCAGCGAAACGCCCCGCGTTTGAGAAAGCCTTCAGCCTGTCTCCAATTATGGTGACAGCGAATACCTGATATGAGTTGCTGGCACGCTCACAAATTAAAAGAGAAACCTAATGATATTGCTTATGCTCACGCTGAGCATTAAAAGGTAATGTCTAAAAGGTTTTATTGTGTTAATAAAACTCAGAGGTGGTCAAGACTTGATGCACGCAGGAACGGAATACAAAATAATCAGTCATAATGTTACGACTTCATTTTTCATTCGTGTTTTCAAGTTTGCCTTGAAAATCAGAGATTGCACGGGAGGAAAAAAGACAATATTATATCAAAGAAAGGGAAAAATTATAAGCATGACTTATCTTTAATGTTTTACATCAAAATGAAATTTCTGTGATATGTGTCATGTGCATAAACAACACAGGCAGCTTTTGTCTTTGTTGAATTTAAATGAAAAGTCCCTCTAGATATTAATATGTGGACTTCATTTGTTAGCCTGCTAAGTCAGGGACTTATAACAAAAGCTTTGTAAACAAAAGATTAAACTGAATCGAGCTTTAGAAAATGAAAGGAAAACAAGAGTCAAATAATCACAGATCAGAGTGGGGCTGCTTAGATTGAAATCACTACAAGCTACTGGAGTGGAAAATGTTTAATTGAACTATTTCATTACGCAGGAAGTTTATGTCCCCCTTGTAGAATCCAAAATATTTGTATCAGAAAATCCATTCTCCTTCTTTAAAATACTCTCTTGCAAGTATCACGGGCGATCTCAAAAATTGTCGATTAACTTAATGGCAAGGCATTAACGTGGAAAATGGGTCAAATTTAAGAATGAAGGTTGCTGGATTCTGTAGCTTGACATACCTACCTAAGAAGCTAGAGTTCTTACGTGGCATTGTTTTACAAGTGAGAAGCGGTACACAGCATCACTTAGCATCATCTATTACATTAGGAAAAAAAAAAAAAAAAGAAAGAAATGCTTTTTGACTCTTTACTAACCTTTGGTAACCTTTCGGGATCACCTGGATGTCGTGGGATAACTTTCTGCAACCTCTGAAAGCCATAATCTATGGTTGGTTCATTAAGCGCTAGAACATAAACAGATGAGTCAATTTAAGCAGCGTATATTAATAAAGATGTATCTCTCAACAACTGTTCGTGAGCACAAATTCACACGCAATGAGCAATTTTCTTCCAAACCTTATCACAGCTGCAAACCTCATTTTACAACCTGTCCTGAGGAAGGGATTTTTTTTATTATTATTATTTTTTTTCCCTCTTCTTCACAAAGCAATGATTACTTCTATTTATAATTAGACTGGAAAATAGTCAAAGAGTTATCCAATATATTGCGAAAATGGTAGCACGGTAACAAAGTTACAGGTCTTGAGGCCATATATAGCAATCACTACAGTCATGATATGATGTCTGCATCATGGGCTGCTTTCTATACTGGCTGTGGATTTATGGGAAACTGGCAATTATGACATATGTCCAGCTATTGCTAGCTTCAGATTTATCCCTGTGGTCCTTTTTTGTCTAGCATATTGCCTGAGCACAAACCAGGCAGGAGGAGCACTTAATCTTGCAAAGCTTTAATAATCTGTGAATGGCTGACTACAAACTGATGTAGAGCACTATCATTCTACAGCTGCAATCCACTAGCCTCATGAAATTGCAGGCCACAAATAGTAATTAATCTTTTTATCCCTCAAATTGTAATTTTGACTATGAACTGTGCTTGGTCATAAATCAGCAGCACATGCTGCTGTGTACAGTGCATGAATCATGATCCTGACTCAGTTAGACTGCACACATTGTGTTTAACAAGCTTTATAAGGAGTCATAGGGCTTTATTATAGCTCTGCCTGACTCAAACAAAAACTGAGCCTGGAGGCCCGAGGACTAGAGTTAAGATGAAAATACTTATTAGAGTATATTACTTCTTGATGTAGATATCGTTTTCAGCAGAGTAACTCCACGGTGCATGGCGCTACATAAATCAATGGGTTTTCTGAGACTAATAAGAACTGCCTCCATCTATTCATTACTCAGCCTGCAATTTAGGCCATCACTCATTAGTCAGCATGTAATTTGATGATTAACACCGTACAACTCAGCAGGTTTGCGGAGCGCGAGCGGACACAAAGGCTACAACTTACTGGAGGAGAGCGGCGACGTAACATTTGAAAATGTTATCCGAAATAATTGGCCGACATTATTATCAAGTGCTTCAATTATTTGTGTAAACACGCGCAGTACATCTTGTGATCAATGCGAGGAGGCTCACACGCACGCACTCAATAACACGACAGAAAGTTGAAGACTGCAATATGA
>JAOQGH010000002.1:37509627-37512223 GCA_025769975.1 Gallinago jamesoni
GCTAAGTTCACCACTTTATCATCAACTGTCTCTACCAAGTGCATTTCATCTATAAGAAATTCAGATGCTCGGGAAATTAAAATTTCAAAGATCTGCTGCAAAAAAAAAATCAATGGGTAAAGATCAATGCTCATAGAAATTTCATGAACTTTGAACTGATATGGGCATGATGATGAGAAGTGGTTGGAATTTCAGGTTGCTGATTGTTCCTCACCCAGATGAAAAGCAGCCTACGGGGTTGAGAGGAGGTATACATTCGAGATGGGTTTTCACTTTAATATTTTGTCAGACAAAAAAATTAATTTTTAGTCTATTTCGGTAACAAGCACAAATAAAAAAAAAAATCAGCCTTTCCGATGTGACTTGTAATACTACCACTTCTTAAGAGCACCTAATGCTTTGCACATTAACACTGCAAAGAAATGAAATCGGTTCCCTTTGCAGCCGATTGCAGGTGCAAATTAATATTGTAAAATGAAGATCAATACATGGACAGGGCAAAATCAATAGTGGCTAAATTATTGCTGCATTTTCCTCCTCATTCAAGATGAGTTGTGTTTTCCTCTCAAAGTCAATACTTTGCAGCTTTTCTCATTAATTTCTCAATAAATTTGGCAATGAATTTCAATCACAGAACTCGGCAGGGTGAGCCAAGCATTGTGGAATGCATAGGAAATACAAAGGCATGGAGGGGTTGAACACATCATTCATCAGAAGGCACTCTTGCTTGTTGAAGCAGGACTAATATCCCTGGACTTACTAAGGACAACCTATTTACTGTAAAAAAAAAAAAAAAAAAAAAAATTAAAAGGCATTTAAGTTCTCCCCATTCCACAAAGAAACTAAAAATGGATTTTTCATTAAAAATCCAAAAAGACACCTTTGTCTTTATCTCCCTGGTTTCTCGTAATGGCCCAGCTTTCCTTCAGATAGCAGGACAGGAAACAATGGCACTCACTCACTTGTTTCAATTACAGGCCTAAAATTCACAGGTCAGCTAGTAATTACGCTCAATGAGATAACAGTATAGAATTTTTTTCCTTAAAATACTCATATTAACATTGGGAAAACTGCCTTTTTTTCTTCTTTTTTTCCCCTAATTGGAAAAAAAAAACAAAACAAAAAAAAAAGAAAAAAAACCCTAGAAAATGGCATTGACGCCTGCGATGCTGTTTGCAGGTGGAGGGATGGTCCTCCCATTCAGGAGAACCTGGCAGGGAATAATGGCACCGGGATGCCCACAGAGAAGGGGACAGCCCCGCCGCCTTGTCGGCAGAGAATCCCCTTGCTGACAGCAACTGGATGGTGTTCAAACACTTCTGTTGCTGAATCGCAAAGAAGCAAAGAACATGTTGGATTATGGCTTTTATAGTCCTGCTGGAACTGGAGCCCCCACATCCAGCCCTCGACCGAGGACCTCAGCACATGCCCCAGTTTCGGGAAGGGCGAGCTCCGGGTGAGAAACACAACAAAAAAAAAATCACATGGAATTTAGCAAAGAAATATGAGAAGAGCGTATCGAACACCCATGAAATGGGAACGCTCATTTGTAGCTTTTACGTCTTTGAAGACAAATGTCAATTTACTCAGTTCAAGAATAGGCTGTCCCTTTCAGAGTCCTTTTGTAGAGCAGGTCGGAACATCTCCAGCAAAACAGATTTTGTACTAAAAGGTGGACTGGGAGAAGAAATAAGGCAAAAAGCTTCCTGGCCAGCCCCAGTCACCTACCAAACCAACCGCTGCCTCCTTCCTCCAGGAAGGAAGGAAGGAAGCGAGGATGGGGGGACAGCTAATTATCAAAGAAACAAAGAATTTGTGTCCTTCATTAACACGCAGTAACTTGAGGTTGCAAATACGCTGTATGACTAATAGTCTGTCCCCTGATCTTCAACCCAAACCCCTTGCGGGTGCAGAAGTGCACTCTCACTGCAGGAAGGGTACCAGGAGGCCACCAAGAAGCTCCTGATGGGAGCCTCCAGCCCCACCACCACTCTAAGCCCTTCCTCTCACCACCCCCAGCCAATGCTGAGGGATCAACCGAGCTCTCCAGCCTGTCCCACCACAGGGCTCTGGTTCCTTGGCACACCTTCTGGTAGGTGGCACTCAGTCAACAAGTAAAGCACTAATATCTCCCTGACTCTGGATTCTGCAAGGACGCCTGCACTTCCACTTTCACTGAGAGCAATCGCGTGTCAGGCTCTCGTGTTTGCCAAAAAAGTCATTACCATCATAATAGCTACAGATTTACGTTAAATGAATGAATGAACAAGGGAGAGGGAGAGATGTGGAAAGTGAGGGAGAAAGGAATGGGGGGAAAAAAAAAAAAAAAAAGATAAAAAGACAAAGAAGCTCCTATGAAGCAAGATGGCAGCACCAGTAAAAAGGCATCATTGGGGTGGGGGGAGGAAAAGATGAAAAGGTGGAGAGGGACTCCTGATCAGGGAGTGCAGTGATAGGAACATGGGTAATGGTTTTAACCTGAAAGAGGGGAGATGGAGCTGAGATGTGGGGAAGAACTCCTTTGGTGTGAGGGTGGCGAGAGCCTGGCCCAGGTTGCCCAGAGAAGCTGTGGCTGCCCCATCCCTGGAGGGGTTCA
>JAOQGH010000002.1:37512569-37515069 GCA_025769975.1 Gallinago jamesoni
CTGCCCCATCCCTGGAGGGGTTCAAGGCCAGGTTGGAGGGGGCTTGGAGCAACCTGGTGTGGTGGGAGGTGTCCCTGTCCAGGGCAGGGGGTAGCACTGGGGGGGCTTTAAGGTCCCTTCCAACCCAAACTATTCCATGATTCTGTGACATGAAGGTGAGGAAGGATAAGCACCTGTGCTGACCTCCCAAGAGCCCTTCTGCAGGGCGATAAGCCCTGTAGATCATGGGCTGGGGGTTCTGTGTACAAAACCCAAGGGACAGGACCTCACACACCCTCTGTGTTTATACGCTTCCCTGTAGCATTCCCCCCAAGGCCACCAGGTGGGTGTCTGGATGGATGGACGGACCATGAGCCTGGCTCCAGAGAACCACACTATGGCTGGATTTATGGGGAGGAGTGAGCCTCACCTGGGACACGGACAACCTACGGCATCAACCCAACCTACTGTGTTGTCCAGACATCACTCTGCTGCTTTTTGGGGAGTTTAGAGTCAGTGATGCTGGGTTAGAAAAATGCATTTAAGAGGTGAAGCATGAAGCAGTGAATGGAAACCCCTGAAGCCCACCTGCAGTAGGGGTGGTGAGTTGGGTAACCAGAGCAGACCATATCCCACACTTCGATCTGAGAACAGTTTGCCACGGAAAATACCTGCGAATCTACCATTATTTAAAGACACAGAGCAAGCAGATAATGAGGAATTAAGGAGCCCTCCAGTAAGAAGCCAGATCCTACCAGTCGTTAGCAGGGAGTATTGCAAAGGAGGGGCTTGGCAGCCTTTCAGTGAAGAGGGGAAGGAAACCTGTCTGAGATCTGATTGCGAATGCTCCAGCCATGCCAAGGAAGCAGCACAGTCTAATACACATGTAACTATAATAAAACATGGCATTTTATGAGAACAACATGATACGACTAACAGGACAAAATATTCTGCTCCAAAAAATAAGGCATATTGCTGATTTGGTAAAGTGTTTCATTACATCAAAGCAGCAAAAACATTACATTTCAACTGTTTAATACTCTAAGGTATTTTGCTAATTAAGATATATTTTACTGAAATAAACTGAGCTTGCATCTGGCTTTGCATTTGTAGTATTATTTGGGAGTTTATTCCTCCGCTAGGCCTCAGAGCTGAATAAATACCTCCTTCTCCAGACGGATCCATCTCCTTCCTCTTGCTCCCCCACGCAGGCTTTAAGAGAATTCTGCTGGAATTCTGCTCCCAGAGCCTGCAGGCAGAGAAATTCCTCCCGGCTGAGAGCACCAGCCCCGTGCCACCTATCAGGGTTGGAAGGAGCTGCACCCGCCCCTGCCCGAGGAGCTGATGGAGCTGATGAGCATCAGCTGCCATAGAAACCCGGAGGAGGCATCTCCTCTCCTCCAGCAGGAGGGGGCACGACCAAGGGCCACGGCTCTCCCGAAATACCGCAATTTCAGGGATTCCGCTGAAAACGGTGCGTGATCACAGCAACGTGGAAAACCTGCTCGTTCGCCTGTCCCCGCCAGCTTAGCTCCTCAGAGGTATTTATCCACCCCAGAACCATATGAAACCTGTGATGCCTCGGCAAACATCTGTAAGAGCCGGTATTCGGCACGGCTCCTCTCCCGCCCTGCTTGGCAGCGATCACCCAGCGTAAGAATATAATACTGCAATATTTAAATGTAATATTTAGACAAATAGGCTTTATAATCAGATCCTTAATATCGCCCAACGTAGCTTTTACAACAATATTCCTCTGGCATGTCATAATTTTAAACAAAAATGTATCTTACTCAACGTTGTGAAATCTCTGTATTACCTGTGGATATTGGGAAAAAATACCTCAAAGAACTAACTGTATTCAATGAGTCTATAAAAAAGCTTTATTAAATGCTAAAGCACAGTGGATGCTACAACTTTAAAAATAGAAAGCCCATGTTATTAGTATTCTAATTGTTCAGAATCATGTGAAACTATTAGTTTAGTTTCCAATAACAATTTAAGAATAGCGATGAAGTATGAAATAAAAATATTTTCGTATACTACATTTATTTAGCTTAGAGAAAACTGAAAATGCTGAAGGTGTTTACTCAGGTACCTAACAAGATTAAAGAACAGTTTTTTGAGGAGCCATGTTGCACATCCATCTATAAGGAGATCTTCTCAAGATTGTGTAAAAAAATATTCCTTTCTTTCCCCACTTAATATTTGTATATGTTGGGAATTGTGTAATTAAAAATATAAAACTATCCAGTCCGTTTTTCAAGCTTAGAAATAGGATTTACAAAAATATAAGTTCAGGAAGCGTGGATTGTTAACATAGCCATCTGCGTCCCCCCACCAGCTCGCTCCACGTGGCCACGGCCACTGGACGTCCACCACCAGGAGCAGGTCCTGTCCCAAAGCATCATCCCACACCGGGGACCAGCATCACCCCGACCGCCAGCAAACACCCCATGGGGGACACCAGCTCTACCGGGGAGCTCTGCTCATCACCCAACTTTGCCTGGTTTCAATGAAA
>JAOQGH010000002.1:37520069-37522569 GCA_025769975.1 Gallinago jamesoni
AGTCGTCCTTGTCAGGACCCTCTGCTGCAGCCCTGCAGGGGCTGGGTTCGTACCAGCTCTTTGAAGGCTGCAGCCCCACCTGCGGTGACCACCTTTGCAGAAGACAACAAAACAGCACCCGCTTTCCAGGAACGTCAGCACCAAATCCACCACCCCCCTGTTTGGTAACTCTGGTAGCGACCCAACCAGAAAGATTCAGAAAATGTAAGAATTCTCTCCCCTGCCAGCCAGGAGCGAGGCCCCCAGGTGTGAACGCGAGCGCTGGTTCTGCTCAGGTTGTGATTTATTTGGGGACAGATGGAAGATGGGCATCTCTGATGCCACCTTCACTTAAACGTTCATTTCCGCGATAGACCTTAGGCAGACAGAAAAACATACCCTCGGTGCCTAACTGTTTAAAAAGTCCTAGCTTAAAACTACCCAGGAACACACTTTTCCCATTAGATCTAAATTAATAGATAGAAACAGTTGCAGTCTAGTGGGAAAATATTCATCAAAATGCACATCATCTGCACATCATCTGCAATCTGCATTATCTACCCAATAAGCAGCAAGAACTCTCCCCGAATCCCTGCAGTCTGTCGAGTAAACAGTTAAAGGCTCTTTGTTTTCAAAAGAGAGATTGATTCATCAGATCAAATTTATTACCTAGAATCCTCATCCAAAAGTACAGTAAACTAAATTGACATTTCTCCCCTTTTCCTCCCAGCACCTCAGTTATATTCATTGTTAAATGCCAGAAAAAACTATAATACACATTTTAGATTAAAAGCCAGCAATACTTCATCCTGAAGTAAGAATTTTCATATTAAAACCACTGGAAACCACAAAGTTCCGACTTTTTCTTGTGCTCTTGTAAATTAAAATCAAATGTACTTAAAAGAATTGGCACAAATAAATCGTTCCCAGGCTTGTGAGTTTATAACCCAAGTTTCAGGTCTGAAAGAATTTTTAAAGCCAGGTTGTGAATAAGGTTGGATAAAGTTATTTGGACCCAACAACAGCTACTTGATCCGGTGCCTAGAACTTCAACTGAACCTTTGGGGAAGTTCACAAAGTTTGGACAGATAGTCTGAAAAATATTTTTCATCACCGAATACTTCTTAACTCCTTTTTCTGGCTGGAGCAGAGTAGGAAATACTGTTGTTAATCCATTTCTGGCCAAAATGAAAACAGGAAGTAATGAGCATCATGTGAAAGAGCTTGATCTCATGAGACATCAAGACATGGTCAAGACCCAAGAGGCTTGGATGGGCACCAGAGCTTCTGGGTGCCCATACCAACAGCTATTTTGAGGTCCAGCTCCCACCAGCTACATTTCCTGCAAGACGCATCCTAGATTTTTAACAGCATTGTAAAGTTCATGCTTTGCACAGCCCGTGTGTCACTAAGAGATGGGAATTATCATCCCGAAAGGAGTAAGGAAACCGTTCGCTTACCAGTGTAGACGAATCGGCCGGGAGCACCTTTGCAGAACTGTTTGGATTTGTAGGAGAGAGTTACTTCAACAACTCCTGGAATGTGCCGTGGTGGTGTTTGAACTCTGATGGCGTGGGGTGTTATCAGCTATAAAAATCGTACAGAAAAACATACCTTAAATCAAGATGGCACTGATAAGGCTGATGCCAGCCAGTTTACATAATTATGAGAATGACTTTCAATCCTATTTGTCGTCTCAAAATTCGCCCTTCTTGCTGTCACCTTCCAAGATACGGGTTCTACAAGGTTTTTTTAAGAAAAAGCTCTGTAAATGATCCTTGGTTTTCGTTTGCAGGAAAGGCCACAGGGCATCATTCATATGAAAATTGCCTCCATATGTCTCCTTAAGGCTACTTCTAGTAATTTTAACACTAATTGTCCAATTGTACTGGGAGACCTCCTACAGCAAGTCTTCCACTAGAGGGCCATGACGTGCCTCAAGTATATTTCTCTCCGTGAAGTCAATTGTCACATGTGAATTCTTGGCTAAAAAGGCACCGTGAAACAAAATCTCATGATACCTCATGTCAATAGCCTATTGACAGCTTGTTAAAATCATTCATGGAAAAATGTTACAGTTCAAAGCCCACCAATTTAGATAGCTTACCTCACTCCAGACCAACATAGTTCCAAATACGACTTGTAAGCCATCAAAGAAGTTGTCTCCGATTATGATGACCGTAGCCCCACCAGTAGTCCAGCCTTCACTAGGACTGATGGCCTTTATGCACGGAGTAGCTGCTTGTACAAGACAGAAAATCAAGACCTTAATACCCCGTCTTTCCCGAAACGAGATCTCTTCACCAATGACAAACCATGCAAAGCACAATAGGAGGAAAGGGCATGATTTCTCGAGGAGGCATACAAAGGGCAATCATATATCAGCATGTTGATGTATTTAAAGCAAACTATTAAATGTTTTATAAAGCAAAGGCCAAGCAGCAGAACACTGGTGAGCAAGAAAAAACTGGCTTGATATAGCAAATTATATGTCAGGGCAAATATGGCTATTACAAATGAT
>JAOQGH010000002.1:37527569-37535069 GCA_025769975.1 Gallinago jamesoni
TTTGTATCTCTACGTTGGTGTATCTTACAGCGTGAACCAAGCAATTTTCAAATCTAAATGAGTATTTGGGGCTTTGGGGAGGATAAACACACGTGTGCACGGGTACGAGCGCAGCTGCAATTGTGTGCGAGTGATTCGGAGGCTGATGGGCTCCAGAAAGATAGTATTTCACAATTCTGGATTTTCAGAGACACTTTCCATTCTCCTCTTCATCTCAGCCTATCTTCTTTTAGCAGTTCAGGCAAGAAGTCAATCACATTGAGTCAGTCTGAAGAAAAACATTTTATGCTGTTTTTCTCATACAAACCCCCTCCTGCCGTAATCTGCAGAAAGGCCCAGCCACAGGAAATTGACCTCACAGTAAATTCTTTACAGATTCGGTCATGTTTTTACCATCCACTTAAACTTGCATACATAACCTGAGACTGCACCTCTGGATCAAGGAATATGACAAGCCAAAATAAAATCAAGTCAAATTAAATAGCAAGAAAAAGCTGCAAGCAAAACAAGACTGGAAAAAAAAAATAAATAGAAAAAGATGAAAAATTGGTTGTGACTGCAAAACTGTAAGTATTAAATAAAGAAAGAAGTCAGAAGCAAATTCAGGAGCGACTGTATTCTGGTTGACAAGGGCTGAGAAATACTAATGGACTTTTTTAATGGGTGGTTTGATGGATGAGAGAAGAAATTATGTAAAAGTAAAATGGAGTAGTGTATCAACAAAAAGTATGGCGCCAAAAAAAAAAAAGGAAAAAAAAAAAAAGCATTGCAAATAAAAAAAAAAGACATGTAAATGTGTGCCTACCATTTTCCAGATAAGAAGGGGCCGTACCTTCTGAGGGGTCAAGGCGGCGAGCCCGCCTCCCGTGTTTGGAATTGTTGTGTACAAACATGTTGTCTGAGACAGCCAGCACGTGGCCATCCACATTGACTGTTGTTGATACAACAACCTGCAAGAGAAAACAAACACAAAAAAATCCAAATTTAAAAAAAAAAAAAACAAAACAAAACCCAAAACAAAACCCCGCATGTTTTCACAAAGGCGGATACAGAATCCACAGCGTCTCCTTTTAAGGCTGAACAACATCACAGCCCCTTCCTCTGCGCTTTGAAGGAAGTGAGTGACAACTCTGAATACATCTGTGTTTGTGTGGTGAACACTGGTGATTTTTAACTCACAATTGTTTCTCTTCAGAACCTGCTACACTAATTAGAGTTTAATCTCCTATTATGCTAACAAATGAATTCAATTCAGGGAAATATTCTTCTAGCCATTAGTTTCAGAAACACCCCTCTAGCCACTCATTTTAAAAGCTGCTGTTTTGATTGATCTGTTGATATATTGATTAGATAGTTTATCTAATTAAAATTTGTTCACTTGAGACTGTCTTCAAATGAAGGGTTGCGAGGATTCCAAATAAAAAAAAAGCTTAATAAGTCAGGAACCATCGTAACTCCCCATTTTTTCTTCAGTAAATGATCTCCAGGTCAGTTTTACAATTACATTTAATGTCTGATAATGAACTTTTTTGCATCAGAAAAGACCCGAGTTGAATATGAATAGTGAAAGTGTTTTCAATCCATGAAAAGTATCCCTTCTCAAGTTCATTTGGATGGTGATTGACCCTGGTATGTCAATGGAATTTCCTCCTTTATTTTTGAGTGAAAGGCTCCTATTCTTGTGTCCAGGTTCAGAGTCCGGCCATAGAAGAGATGATGGATAGGGCCTTCTTTGGCTTCCAGCTGCTTCTCAGTAGAAAATGGAAAAGGAACATATGCAAAAAAAGCACAACCTTCCCGATGAAAACACCTACACAATGGAGTTGAGAAACTCCTTCCGGAAACGGTATCGCGTGAACACGAGCCAAGGAGGAACCCGTGAGATGCGCCTGGGCTTGTGTGGAACACGGCTTCGCGGGTGGGTCGCCGGTACCCCGGAGAGATATTTACATCTCATTTAAATACTCCAGCACGGGCCCTGTGGTGCGGGCTCCAGGTTTTCTAAGCGAAGCAACCACTGCGGCGTTCTCCTTGGGGTTTGATGTTGGGAGAGTCCTTAAAGGCCACGGCTACGCTAGGCCTCACCACCCCTGCCGGGGACGGCGGCAACAGCCAGCACGCATTTCAGCTTTCAGCTTCTATTTACTTCACCTTCGGGTATGACAGAAACGATCTCACACCGGCTCCTCCACCCAAGTGTTTAACGAACGAAAATCGAAGGGGTAAAACCAGCCTCCTCCTCCTCCTCCTCCTCCTCCTCCTCCTCCTCATGCGCGGAGCCGCTCCGAGGCATCAGAAGGAAATTCTTGTCGCCTTCTCTGGTTTGGCTCTCACCTCTGATCCCGTTTCTTATTCACAGCCCGTAATTAGCTGGCAGCCATCACACCGGCACCTTTGCTGTGCATCCCTCCTCCTCCTCCTCCTCCTCCTCCTCGCAGCCAGCCATCTGTGGTACCGTCCCGGCAGCCCCGGGGCAGCTCTCGGCCGGGCTGCTCCGCTCCCTTGCCCTCCTCCTCCCGGGAGTGGACACCATTCCCTCTCCTCAACCTCCACCTCGGGGGCTGCTGCACGCTCCCCTCGACCACCACTGGCCTAGCTGCTCTCCCTTTTAATGAGATTTCCCGGGCTTTAGGAAACCTTGGCACACGCACACGGGCCACTCGCAGCAAAGATTTCTGGGTTTGGTTCCTAGAACACGGTGTATTAAAAAGACAGAGAACGGCGCGTATAAAAATGACAACTATTTTTGTTCTGTCATGTATATATAGGTCAGTCACCAGGGGAAAATACCGCCGTTCAGCAAAGGAAAGGAGACAAGCCGGGCTTTGTTAGAGCGGCTTATTCCTGCAGCACCTCAAGAAAGGTGCTGAGACAGTGAAACCAGTTAAAAATATTGTTGGAGATCTGACATACTGTTAAGTCCAGTTAAACCTTCTGAGAGGCAGGGAGATTAGCTAAAGAGACCCCGGGAAGTCTTTCTAGTGCCTACTGGCTCCATTGTCGACCACAAGATCACTCATGACGGATGCTTCATTTAGTCATCGGTGAGACAAAGAGGACATTTCCACTCGTTCCAGGTTTGACCTTCTGTTCTGTTCAGATGGATCAATATCACCAATGCCACATGAAGCTGAGATGCATGAAAAATGGAGACTTGGCTCTATTGTTTTTAAGAATTATTATTTTTTTTTTTTCCCAGCCACAGATCTTTTCCGTTGGCTGGCTCAAGGGTGCTGGCTCCGCCGGTGGGTTGGCTGTGCATGAAAACAGATGTCACATGTTTTGCTCTAACAACTTTAACCACGAGTTATTCTTCTCAAAAACACCAAAGTTTTGAACATCTCAATACTAGTTTATTATTAGCCTCAAATATGAATCATTGTGAAATATTTGGAAATAAGAAGCCTATATTTCCTAACAAGCATTTCAAATGACCCCAAACACGGAGGAAAGCCATTTGTCCGTCACGTCAGCTGTCTCTCTGCAGTGTTATGATTCACCACAGGGTATTTCAAAGGCTGTAAGAAGAAAGTAAAGTATTAAACATTTTCTAACACAACTGGAATAAAAATACATGGGTTGGACCACCGCTGTTGGATTTACGAGTTGTGAACGTGGAAAACCCCCTCGTGAGATCCAAACTCCCCTGCGCTCCACCGTCACGGCTGCTGGTAAGATTTGGCCACTTGGTCTACACGTGGACAGCCTCAGCGGGTGGGAGCACATGCCACCCTACAATGCAAGGGTTAGTATGGAGGAAAACCAGGGAAATACTTCCCAAGAGACTCACTTTCTTCAGCACTGATCCATTAGAGCCCACTGCAGGACTCGGTGAGTCCCAACAACCAGCATTTAAATCAGTGAGGGAAACATAAAATACTGCAAGCATATTTTTTTTTAAAGTCACTCAGCATTGGAACTACACTAAATAGAAGCACTAATACTGTTTTTTTCATTAAAAAAAGCTCAAGATGAAGGTGTGTGTAAGTTTTTTATATATCGGTTATTCTTTAAGAGGGATCTGTACCTGGAATCTTCGCATGTCTCGCGGGTTGCCTGCATTCTTCAAACAGTTCTGATTGCACTTGAGGAAAAACTTTAGAAAGAATCTATAAAAATACAAAATTGAAATCTATTAGATTCATCAAAATGTAAATCCAATTTTTAAAAAGTTTAATAAAATTTAATCATAAATAGTTATACCCAAAAGAATACTGGTAGTGAAATATTACCTTCCTATTAGTTAATGAACTTATTTTAAAGCACAAGATCTCTGTTGTAAACAGAACATTATTGCCAGGGAAAGGCAAATTTATATTTTTAATTTTTCAACAACTACAAATGTATTGACTCCAGGCCATATCCTTAGCTCAGTGTGGGAAAGTTGATTTCAGTGACTCATTGACTTCAAAGGCAACGACTTACACCAGATGAGAATTTGTCTGTATTTTTTTTTAATACGTTTTATTTCTTCACAACTTATATTAGCAGTAATGACCTCTACATCAAAATATTCCAAGGTAATGAATGATCAATCTTCTGAAAAACACTTGGCGTTGCCTCTGGTTTGGAAACTCTCACTAGTCAAAGGGACTCGATCCAACTCCTGCTGACTCCGGGGAGATCCAGGAGGGATCTGCCCACCGGCAAGGCCCCGGTTCCCTCATTGTTTTTGAAAGGAAAGGAACATGGCAAATTAGGCCCTGTCTTATGACCTCTTCAACCTTTGCCATCTTTTAACTGTGAGGAGTTACCAGGAGGATGGAAATCCAGCTTATTTTTGCTGAGCCGCAACCAGCAATTATTTCAGACTAACCCTCATCATTGAGGAACCTCCCAACAACCAGCGCTTTAGCATCGCCGCATCCCAAGACACAGCCAGCACATATGGGGAGGGGAAAAGCTTGGGAAAGTGCAACTCCTTCATGCTGCCTGCCTGTACCTGCTGGGGAACGAGCAGATATGGGATGTCTCCACCCCCCAGGCTGGGCAAGGTGAGGGCATCCTCACCATCCCGCCCTCGTGCAGGAGGATGTTCACAGCTTAATGCCTCTCCTTTTCTTTATGTAGCTATGTTTACCCATTTCATAATTTTAAAAGTGTTCTCTAGGTCTGGTTTTCAGTCAATAACCAACAGCTAATGACAGGCAAGGCTTGGGACTTTCTAGTCACCCAGAGTTTCTCAGATGCGCCAGCCCAGCAACTTCATACATGTTGAATGGTGAGGTTAGGAGGAGCTTTCACATTTAGAATATCATAGAATGATATAGAATGGTGTGGGTTAGAAGGGACCTTAAAGACCATCCAGTGCCACCCCCTGCCCTGGGCAGGGACACCTCCCACCAGACCAGGTTGCTCCAAGCCCCCTCCAACCTGGCCTTGAACCCCTCCAGGGATCGGGCAGCCACAGCTTCTCTGGGCAACCTGGGCCAGGCTCTCACCACCCTCACAGTAAAAAGATATGAACAACTATTATTTATTCATGTCAATCTTTATAAGTGACTATTCTTGCTGCATGCACCTCACACAAGTTTCCATGTGCCAGCAGCATTCCTGGCAGGAGGCAAGTTCAGGATCCTCTTCCCTTCTTCAGCACCCAACACGGCCCAACCATGGCCAATAGAAAGTTGAGCCACATCGTGCTCACTCCTGCAGAGCTTCAAGGGCTGGACAGGAGCATTATGGGAGCATCCCTGTATCACAAACTGGTGCTTTTAATCACTGCCCTTCTTTTCAGTTAAACCTTGAGCCAGACCCTAATATTGATACGGGATGCTAATGCTGGGGGAGCAATCTCTTAATTCAGAGAGGCAAGGAGGGAAATAACTAGGTTTACTCAAGCTGTGCATGAATAAATCGATGCCGTCAGTTTAGCCGAATGCATGTTTCTTTAAAAATTCCTCTCCCAAAACCTGTAAAGGGGTTTTAGATGCTGAGCTGGAAGAGAGCTGGATTTCCACAGTGGTTCATGTGATCTCATAGCTCAGATGTTCGCCTGAATTCAGGTTCTCTGGACACTGTTGCAGGGACACTATCAGCAACTCCATGAAACTGCACCTTTGTTGGCCACAACCTCACCCTAATTTTATCTGCCTTGATTTGGGGTTTTTTTGAGGGTCTCCTGAGTATAGGCTAAACGTACCAGCATTTCTGTCACACCACTGTTCTTGCCTGCACACCTTCCACCGCATGGACCGCGATGATGCGCAAGGACCAGCTGATGCCCACGTCAGTACAGCACCACCAGGCACTGGTGACAGCACCAGGAGCTGGGGAGAGTCTCCAGCTTCACAGCTCCTCAGTGCCGCAGCCAGGCTGAAGAGGCACATCTTATCTATCTTTTTTTCTGATCTCAAATG
Organism: Gallinago jamesoni; assembly: GCA_025769975.1. Classification (NCBI taxonomy): domain Eukaryota; kingdom Metazoa; phylum Chordata; class Aves; order Charadriiformes; family Scolopacidae; genus Gallinago; species Gallinago jamesoni. The sequence goes on from JAOQGH010000002.1 coordinate 37,533,929, forward strand.
GGTGTTGTGAGGCTTATTGAGCTAATGTTTGTAAATTGCTCGGAAATTCTCCAATGAATTGCACACTAGGAATGCTAAGTATTGCTCCTGGTGGATTGTTTTCATTGTGAAGCACTCGTGATGAATAGTTTCTACACAGAGAGCTCACATCCTGTCAAAAAAAAAGGGCCATTAAGCACCCTTTCACTAAACGTCAACTGGAACTGATATTTATTCAATTATTTGGTGAAAAGGACCCACACTGGGTAGAATTGGACATCTTTAAGTTTACTAGGATGACCCTGGTACTGGGCTAAATATTGAAGCCACAATGCTGGGGTGAACACAAGCAACACCCGTATTTCAGCTCTCCTACAACCCTGGATTCTGAGATATTTTATTTTATGTTTTACTCTGTGTTTTCAGAGAGTTCACAGAGGAGCACAGGTGGCATCAAGACAAGATTTTCAGAGGAAGCCAACAGAAGTTAAAAACCACTTTCTGCTCATGCTGGGAACTCCTCAAAGCTTTCCAGGAGAATAAAACTGACTTGATTGTCTCTGTTCGCTGACCAACAAGGACTGTGGGTGCTATGAACCCATCACTATGGCAGAGGAACAGGGATGGACACCTTCCCTGAGAGGCCTGTGCTCCCCAGACAAAATTTCTGTGACACAGCAAGAAGTGAGAGCTCGGTTGGGTCATCTCTCAAACTCTGTGGCTACCAACAGAACGAGAATGCAAGCCTTTCTCGATTTGCCACCCCCTGCTCTATTTTGTATTGCACACACATATTGTAGTCTTTTTTTAATAAATACAGCCTTGCAGAACAGCCTTCCCAAACGTACTAAGCTGTTCCTAAAATACCAATACAGGAGACAATGCAGCCTGTGGGATGTTCCTTTGCTCTGATTTTTTTTCAGGCTGCTAGAAAGGGGACTGCTACCGTCTTAATTAAAATGTATTGCCTACCACAAGACTTCACTATTTTAAGATAAAATTTACATCTTTTATTGACTCACCTCACCTATACACTTAGCTCGCGGTGCCTCTCAACGCCCATCTGCCATCCCCGTACAGTAAAGTCACTTGATATTCCACCCACCAATTTTTCCTAACAACCACTGTGCAATTAAACTCAACACGTTCTGTTGCGAGGTAA
>JAOQGH010000002.1:37557580-37565432 GCA_025769975.1 Gallinago jamesoni
GATGTCACTTACTGTGGGATCTAAACCAAAGAGCCAATGAGTCAAATTTTACATAGATGTAATGAACACCTGACAACATAAATAAAAGTAACTCCGCTGGTATCTATGGATTTGCACATGCTTTTGCAGAAGGTCATTTTAGGCCTTAATATTTTATAAGTTTTTACTTTGATGTTGCAATTTTGTAGGGTTATTTAAGTATTTTATTGCAACATCTGTGAAAAATACCCTGTGAAAAGACTTTATTTCCCATTTGTTTCGGTGGAAACGAAGGTCCGTTTACAGATAACGTGAAATCCATGTTCTAATAAGAGATACATCTTTAATTATTCATTATTACACTTATTGGGATCTTACATTGCACTTAACGGCAAGGAAGATATCTGTTCTCTGCTGGAGCCCCAGCACTAGCCGTGGGTACAAGCGGAGCGGTGCCGAACACCGGCAATTTCTTGGTGCCACCAGTAAGCAGTACAGTTTTGGCAGAGCCATTTGGCCTTATCCTTGCCTTGCCACCTCTACCGTTCCATGGAGCATCACTAACCTCCTCGTGTGTCCCGCAAAAAAAAGAAAGGCTGTTCTCAAAAGACGTGATTTTTTTTCTTCATGGTGCATATGGTGTTCTCTTGGTTTCAACAGTAGGGTCTGATTTGAGACACGGGGCCTCGTGCCAGGGCAAATTAAAGAGCAGACGGAGTGTGCTCTATAGAGGGGGGGGTTGTTGGTGTCACTGGCCCTGGTAAATACAGATGGGGTTTGTTCTTCTATCTGGTTGTTACAGTACGGACTGAAAATCAGGTAAGAGCAAAGATCTCTCAACGGTGCCTATCTTAATTCGATTTTTAATTACTGTTTATCAAAACACATATAAAACATCTCATGATAGCCATACATGAGGTTTGTAAACCAGCACTTCAAGATTGTTCCATTTCTTTATAAAATGCACCATGAGCTAAGCAGCCCAGTTTGAGACGGATTGTTTCAGTGGGAATCTTCAAGCGAGAAGCACCGAATCAGACCAAAAGCCATTCAAGAGAAATCTTGATAAAATCTTGATTTATCTTGGATAAATCAAGCTGGAAACTCTTAATCAGCATTAGGCCATGGACCTGCTGAGTTCTGCAGGAGCACGGTGCCCACCAGCTTCAGATCCTGGTTCTCAGCGTTCACCTTGATACCTGGCCTGGGCTGTTCTCAGCTTGAAGATGCTGTCTCCTTTTCAAGTAACATCTCCAGGATGCTAGAGTGAACGAGGATGCAAGAGTGAACCTCACACCCGGACAGAGGAGCGTCCTCCCCGCCTGGAGCATCTCCACCCTGACCCGCAGGTGGGCACCTTGTGGAGAAGACAACTGTGGGGGAAGTAGCTGAGCTCCTGGTCCATGGGAAAAATCAAAGAGCTGCATACGCATCTAGGGGGAACATCTGGGCCATTGTCAGCAACTTACATACATTTACTTAATTGCAATCTTGAATGAAATTGTCCGTCATAAAAGATGCCTCGAGAATTTTGATTTTAGCTGTGTGGCTGCACGAGCTGCAACGTACGCTCCTACCATTTGTCTTAATTTTATTTCACTATCACTAACTGTAGACACTACTTCAGAAATATTTTGAATTTAGTTTTAATTGTACAGCTTTCAACTCACGCAACATTTCTCTTTGTGTTGAAAGCATCACGGTGATTTATCCTCATTATTGTGTAAATAGGTTTCGGCAGTTCTCAGTAAATAAAACAAAGAGTGACAGGAGGAGAAGGGGGAATTTGCTTTCCTACCAATTAGAGTAGCCTTAGGCAGTACTTTTAAGAGGAGATAAATCCTGCAAATCACTAAAATGATCCTGTCACATGCACCAAATATTAAAATCACACAGCGGCGCACTTCATACAGTTTGCTTTGGTTTAATGAGTTGGGGTGGGCTTCGTCATGAGGTTTGCATCTCGCAGTTGGGGACTGTTGATTGACAGTGAAGATCATGCCCAACTGCAGCTTCCTAACCAGTAGGGCCAGATGGAAAATCACAATTCATGTTTAATATGCAGTTTTTCAGCTAACGAAAATTCCCAAATTGTCTCCTCACCTCCTACCTGAAAATTTTTTCCCATAATAAATGCAAAATATGCTTCGTATTAGCCAAGAGTGGTTTTTCCCCCTTCCAGCAAGTTATTAAAAAAAATCCTGTATAAATGATCCCTATTAAGTGAACAACCTGTTAACTTCTTCAATTATGTAAGTTATCAAAGATTAAAAAGATAAGTTTACAAAACATCTGTTGTCACCCGTAGACACTTCTAAAAGTGAGTGAGCGGCCTGCTGGGGTAAAGATGGGATCGCAGAAGACGCCAGTCTAAAAGTACTAAAAAACTAAATAAATGCTTTATTCTACTATATTTTCTGCACCGCGCTGCTGGGGATGCAGTGGCTCCTTTTGGATTTGCCCCTACGGTGGAGAATGGAACCAGGTAAAGGTCTGGAAGGGCGTTTTCAGCCACCAGAACAAAACATGCCTAATATATACAGTAAAGAGAAGGTTGATATCGGGCTTTTAATGACAAACAAGACGTAGCAGACGTATTGCGTGACGCCGTAGGAGCCCATCTAACTCCCAGCCTCGCTGTTACAGCAGAGCGTGCTACTTTCAATTATTATCTCCCCCTCCACTGTTCTCCTGCAGTCAAGTTTTACACTCTGACATTTATACTTAGTATATTGAGCAATGATTGTTACCTTGTTCCAGCATTTTTTTCGTGCGATGCTTTATGAGAGTGGAACTAAATGTATGACAGGAACCCCAGTAACCTGAGACCCTGGGTCAGTAATGTATTAAAACAAAACAAGACACACATGGCTCCGGCACAGCAAGAAATCATGCAGGAATGGGGACCCAGACAGGCTGAGATAAAGAAGGCCCACCTAACAGCTGCAATTATAGCCTTCGTTATAGGAGTCGATCCATTACCGCATATAGGCTTGACAAATTACCATAAACGCCAAGCCAGAACAACAGCGAAGTAATTTAGCTTCACTCTGGACACTTTGAAAGTTGGTACATCTAAATATCTCAGTGAGGGCTAATTAATTAATCAGTCTTGTTGTTGGTATAATGATTATGATTTTATATATATTTTTTTTAATTTAAAAACTCCCTCCAACTAAACAACTGGCAAATTGTGATTACAGTGGTTAGAGGATAAAATCATTGATTTGTAGTCTCATTCGAAATGGAATAGCACATCAGTTTGTAAATGCCTCACAATAAATACAAGTTTTTCATTACTACTTTCAATAACGTATATCTGCAAATTAAAGACTTTACATTAAAGAAACGCTCTCTGCCAGCCACCCACAAGTTAACAAATGCTCGCGCAATCTCCACACAGTATTGATTTATAAGTATTAAATTATATGATTATATTTTATCACTTTCTCCTATGTAGAGTAGCTGTCCTGCTCAGCGTAGAGGATGGAGAACGATGATTAACATTACCTCACACGTTTTTTATATTCCCTGAAAAATATGTAGCACCGTGACTTGCACAGGGCACATCTTCCTAACCTTGCAATTTATTAAGTCAATGTCTTCTCAACCTCCTCATAGACATTTTCCCCCATCACATTTAAGCAGTTCAAAATTAACAGCACTGCCCTTCTAGGAGGTGAAATCACCGCCGTACGACCGGTTGGCAGTCGGGGTGAAGTGGGGAGAGGTTGAAGCCAACTTCTGATGGGCTGGGGGCCATTCTCCACCATGATGGAGCCAACTGACCACCACCACCACCACCACGCTGGCCTGGAGACCTCTGGGCTGGCTCCACCTGGGCCAGCACAAGCTACAGAAGGTCTGAGCTCAGCTTTTCTTACCCCGTCGTGATCTGCTACGCTCCGACTGAAAATCCTGATGGTCTTATTTAGGCTATATTGTGTATTTTCCACTGCTTTCCTCTGTCCCACCTCCCAATGATGCAGTGCAACAAAGGTGTTCCAGAGCATAGCCCACACACCAGGTCCTGCCAAGGGCAGAGGCAGGGTGGCCCCCAGCACCCCTGAAATTAAAGCTCCCTGGGGCTGTTAAACGGGGACCAGAGAGAGAAGGGTGCTGCAACGCCGAAAAACTGGGCATGGCTCCTTCAAGATGACACAGAAACAGACACAGAAACTGTATTGGAGAACCAATTTGTTGGGTCAGCAGGACCCAACCAGAGGAGTGATACATTCCTTCCCCTGCCTCAGGCACTAAATATTACCTAATTTCAGTGGCAAATGAACAGAAGAAGGTACCGATAAGTCTCCTTCACGACACAACTCTAATTGAAATATCTACACAGTGGGCACCAACCGTAGAAGGGGTCAGGGACACCAGAAGTCATCATGCAGTTAAAGACCTTATCAGATCTTGCCTTAGAAAGGGGACAAAATTCAGATTACAATGGATGACTTTAATGCTGCCAAAACGGAAACAGTCAGTGTTTGACTTTTTCACCTCGTAACATTCCTTGGCGCTGATTTCCCACTCTTAAAGCCGGAGGAGAGAAACGGGGTTTACCTGCAGCCATCCCACCTCCTCGACGAAGCAGGGGGAGAAACAGAGCCTCTCAGGAGACCCCTGCCCCGGCGGGGCTGTGTGCTTGCCCAGGCACTGGCCCTGGGTGCCTCCGGGCTGCGGGAGCTCAGCACTGCTCACATGACAACTTAGTCTAATTGAGTGGGACAAATTATCTTACAATGGACTCCGCGCAACAGCGGCAAGACTCAATCTATACTCCGGCTAACTCCGGACACATCATTTAGCCATAAGAGACTAGCAGCGTCGGTGGTTCCCACAACTACCTGCCAAAAGCAGAAGAGAATTAAGTCCTGAGAAATTCTGATTTGGGTTCCAGAAAGCAGCGTAATATGTTCATAATAGGTGAGCTTGGAGTTAGGAAAAAAAAAAAAAAAAAAGGAAAAAAACACATTTTTCTTCTTGCACAGGCTGCTGTGTTTCTCTCTCTTATTGCCTGTGACTCCTGGCACCGTGATCCTGTGCTCCACGCCGCCGGCGGTGGGAGAGCAGGGCAGGAGGGATATTGCCTGGCTCTCGGCAAGGAAGCTCTGAAGAGGAGCCATCCCCTGCCCTCAAGCCCCACAGCCCCGTGTCTGCCAGGCAGGAGCAATCCCAAGGAAAGGGAAAAAAAAAAAAAAAAGAAAGTCATGTTCTAGCATTTAAATTCATTACTGGCTTTTCTCCCACTATGAATTATCCAGAGTATAAAAATTCTAGTTTTGTTATTTGAGGCTAATCCTGTTGATCGAGCTACAGCTTCAGAGGGTATTTAGCCTGATTTATTTAGTCCTCCCCACCTTTGACTATCCCTCTCCCTTTTTAAGAAGAGAGTCTCTTTGATGTTAAATTTAAATGAAGGACTTCAAAATGCAAGTACTGACCTTGCTGACTCATAATCTTTAATAAAAGCAGATACTGGGCACTACTTAAGAGTTATCATTCACCATCAGATACAGCACCTTTACCGCAGTTGGGTTTGGGGTTTTCATTTCAATTTCTGGACTATTGGTGGTATCGGTGACACCAACTCGTGGGAACCATTTAGAAGACGCCTCCTTTCTGCAGGTGAAAGGTATAAATATGGGTCCATCCATCCACAGGGCTATCTATCTGGGGCTTTTTTGCATGGACATTTTTGCTCCATATATCCTGAGTGCGTGCGTTACAGTGGCGCAAATAATTAAAAGAGAAAATAATTCCAACTACCATTGGATACGTTGCTCGCACCATCACTGAGAGCCATTAAACACAACCAGAGAGTACCTCAAAGCAGATCTCCACAGGGAGTGCCACGGGAAGCTCTACTTTGAGAAACACCACTTTGACATTGGTACTTTATTTGTACATGTTGAAACGCCTTGAAAAATACCTTCTTTTGGCCACCCAGAATGAGCACAAACCCCGTCCCCTGGGGATGCGGCGCTGAAGCTGGCACCGAGGTGCTGCCCACACCGGAGCAGGGAGCTATTCCATCGTCTCTCTGTTTTCTGAACGGGTTGTTCCTTGTCGTGTTCCAGAATGAACACTAATCTGGGACACAAATCGATCTGAAATTACAAAGCCAGAACCACGTGCTCATCCTGGTGATGCTGAAACGAGAATCCCTGGAGGAGGGGTTGGGACAGTCATTGGGAATGGGAGATGGCAGTCCTGCTGAGCTTTATTGAGATTTTCCTGATTTTCCTCTATTTCTCATTCGCATACTTATTTTCTTCCTGAAGAACAGTTAAATCCGAATGGTGCCATTATTTAATTACTGGCCTACTTTCCCAGGACTGCAGTGACAGGCTCCGGCCGATTCTCTTCAGCCCTACTTCATCCCCCAGAACCCACCACCCTTGGCTTTTTGGCCCTGACCGTCTGGGGGCCGGGCTGGCTTTTTGCCGCCTTAAAATTCTTCACTTTCACAAAAGGAACCTGTAGATGGTTCACCTGGTGTCAAAGCAGCTTCAACACGAAGCAGAACCCCAACTACCCCTGCTCCTGGGCTTTGCAGCGCCATTTCTTTATTAATTTAATACCTCTACGCTCAGCCGTTGCGCAGAATTCAGGATTGATTCCTACACTGATTTCCACAATATGATTTACATAGTAGCTGAGTGTAAATTTAAAATAATTTGGACTGAATGATCCTTACTAGACTAGATGGCCTCAAGAAAAGGATGGAAAATAAAAGCAGCTTTAGTCAGAATCTAAGCAATTTGCTGCCAAATACAAGCAGCATTTCCCCAGATTATAATTTACACTGTATTAACTGTCAAGAGTACTTTTGAGAAATATAGATAACAATTCAGATGCAATCGATAGGGAGTGACAGTTGATTTTAAAGCTTAATGCAAGACAAGAAAGAAATGACTGGGGTATCAGCTCTGGAAGAATAAATTTGTTTTGTATTTGATTTTTGTGTTAAATTTATTACTGCCAAGAACAGCTCTCTTTCAATAATATTAAGAACAAGATTGTGAAATTGCAACATGTTTGTCTCCCACAGTTTTCACAGCATATCCAATATAAAATGATGCCCCTTCTCAGTACTATAAATAGATCAAATTAAACTGCTATATATATTCTTTTTCTATCTGTGCTGTTTAAGTAAAGTGCAAAAAAACTCCACGCACCCCCCTTTCCCCCCCGCAACTTTTTATAATTACCATTTGGGTGCAGAATAATTCTCTGTATTTATCAGAAAGTCCGGAAACACAATCACCCTTACGGAATATTAACCGCATTTATCATCACGCCCATCTTTATTTTGATATTATTTACACACACGCGCCCAGACACAGACACACAGACTCACACACTCACTCCCACACGCTCTGCATTTTTTCCAGAGAGATGTCAAAGCATTACCAACAAAAAACTTCCAGCAAAAGCTTAGGCGTTTGATTGAGAAGGGTTGATATATCCTTGTCATAGTCAATAGAAGCTTTTTTCAATTCTGTCAAAACGTCCAGTGTATATAATCTCAGGTTTTGATGCTGCTTCTCAGCAATACCACGAGAAACTTCCTTGACAAATACCAGGAAAAAAAAAATTTCCCTTCCAGCCCAACTCTATTACGCTGCTTATTCCATCACTCCAGCTGGGGTTGCCTCTGAGCAGCCCCGCGCGCTCAGAAATCCACCAGCGTGGCCAGAAATGAAATGATGAAACTTGCCACAGTTCAAACTTATCCATACTTCTCACTTATGACATGATTGATTTTCCTTCAGAGTGCTCAAATATGGGATTGTCTTCCTCCTCTGGTTCTCTCTTTTTTTTTTTTTTTTTTTTTTTTTTTTTTTTTAAAAGTGGTAAAATCAAA
>JAOQGH010000002.1:37565442-37583369 GCA_025769975.1 Gallinago jamesoni
CCACGACAAACCAATCCTCGTGGGCACTAGAGCATGCCCTGAAGAACCATGTCGATCCGTTTTTTTTTTTTCTTTTTCTTTTTTTTTTTTCACTGTGGTAACAGCTAATGTATACAGCCTTGCTCTGCCTGGGAACGGCGAGAAGTTGACATGTAGAAGAAGGGCTGAAATGAATACGGATGAAATTTGAAAGTGCAATTTTCCATCTGTCAATCAGCTCCTGAAGGTAGACCCCAGCCACCAACCGGGGAGTCGCGAGGTGAGGTCATCCTCGGCTCCAGGCTTCCATCCGATGGGTCGCCCGGCCTCATTAATCAAGATTTTTAGGTCCTGATAAAAGTTTGGACGGGGGCCGCTGCCGCCCGGACGGCTCGAGGAATATTTTATTGTATTTTTCCATGTGCTATTGATAATTTATATTCCGAATTAAAATAAATAGTCTCCTTTTAAATAGAATTTGATTAGATGACTACAAAATCTATTTCTCTTGTTATGGTACATAGCAGATCATTTCCTAGAGCCTGCCTCAGAAGAAAATGTGTGGTATTTCTAGCATTAATAATGTATGGTCACCAAAACCCATTCTGGCCATAGCTTCGAGATGCTTCAAAATACAGCCAATTAAGGTTTATTTAATTATTAAGGTTGAATAAATAACAGCGAAACATGTTAAAAATCTTTCAGTTTCAGTCAATCATAATAAAAAATTAATGAGACTGGATAGAGAGCCATAAAAACTGATAGACTGCAATCGTGAATTATAAATTGGTATTGATTTTTTCCTTTGCAATAACACTCTCAGGTAATCGTATGTTGCCACATGTAAAGTGCACTTTCCTGGTTGAGACTAATATTAACTATCAAATATATATGAGATGGAGGCATTTATGACACTTCAGATTTCACAAACAAAAAGAAAGAAAATACAATTTGTGGAATAATAGCGGCGCTGAACACAGAATCCTAGGGTGTTTATGGGAGCAGAAAGGGATCCCACTGTGCCGCGAATTCATAAGACACAGTTACCTTATTCTTCTCCTGCCATTTCTTCTCTGATATGTTACCTTGTTAGTATCACTAAGAAAAGCATAAATATCTTTTATTATTTGTGAGGCTCATCCTGTCTTGCTTAATAGACAGGCCACATGGAGTTAAAGCCGTATTATATGGCCTGGTGCAGGAGTGATCATTCAAAAAACCAAAGCACATATTTTATACTGCCTGCCTTTATTAATTCTAAGCCCCCAAGAAATAGTGAGGGGATTTCCAGCCTTCTGTTTATTGAAGTAACACGGAAACAAATAAGACATTTCCCTAGGCTAGCTCAGATAAAGTGGACAATTACTATTGGCATTCCACATGTAAATATTTAACACTTCACAGCTAGTTTGCACCTAAATGCCCATTAGATGTTGCTACAAGCCCGGACACCATCTCCCTGCAGAGCCACCCGGCCTTCCTCCGCCGGGTTTATTGGATCAGGGCGACCACAAATCTTCTCCTAAGTGGCAGCCGGAGGGGGGACAGGCTTTGGGAGATGTCTGCCACCGGTGACACGAGCTGCTGCTCCCGGGGACAATCAAACCCAGCCGGGAGCGGCGGCAGAGCTGCTGTTTATCAGGTAACTGATAAACCTGTGCCGTAGTTCATTAGTCACCCTGATCAAATTTGCCGAGGCGGAGGAGCTGCCTCCCGGCGCATCGCATTGCTGCTACCTGTTGGAATGGCCCTTCTCCATCCCTGCTCCCTGCTGGAATGGCCTTCTCCCCGTTGGAATGTCCCCTCTCCATCCTTGCTGACCATTAGAATGGCCCTTCTCCATCCCTGCTCCATGTTGGAATGGCCCTTCTCCATCCCCACTTCCTGTTGGAATACTCTTCTCCATCTCTGCTCCCTGATACAATGTCCCTTCTCCATTCCTGCTCCCTGTTGGAATGGTCTTTGTTCATTCCTTCTCCCTCTTCGAATGGCCTTCTCCCTGTTAGACTGCCCCCTCTCTGTCCTCGCTCGCCGTTAGAATGGCCCTTCTCCATCCCTGCTCCCCGTTGGAATGATCTTTGTCCATCCCTGCTCCCTGTTGGAATACCCCTTCTCCATCACTTCTCCCTGTTAGACTGTCCCCTCTCCATCCCCGCTCGCCATTACGCTGCCCCTTCTCCATCCCTGCTCCCTGTTGCAATGACCCTTCTCCACCCACTTGGAGGGACAAGAAAAATCAGCCCCGTGCCCACCTAGGCCTCTCCAGCTTCAGCTTTTATCCACCCATCTCCCCCTCTCCTTCCTCTTTTCCATGAACTCATGGTTGCTCCATCAGGAGAGACCCGGAGAGCGCTGCAGCCAGCACACAACTGACAGTCCCGATATTAAATCAACTCCTCGGCCCGGGCCGTGGTGTAATGCTGGTAACCCAGCCCGAATCATTTTTCTGGTTCCTAACCCCACCAGGAAGGCCATCCTGTTTGCATTTCTCATGCCAGGCATCCCCGATGGGGAAAAAAAAAAAAATAAAAAAAAAAAAGGTGATCATGGCCTTATCCCTTTATTGGGCACAGTCACGGGCACAAACGCAGCACCCTCTCCCACGATGCGGGTCCAACGAGTGCCTGGCTGACCCAGGAACTTTTCTACTGTCTAAAAATAGCAAAAAAGGTTTAAACATTGGCAATGACGCAGTATAAAGGGAAAAGCAATAAAAATGTTTAAATACCTACGCTTAATAGAGTGAAATCACTGTTTTTTCAGCTGCCACTTACAATAATCGCTTAGAAATAGACAATAGTAACAAAGTCGCCTGCCGACTGCTTTCTTCCCATTTTTGGGGCGAGCTGTGCCCAAGAACCAGCCGCTACGTTGTGTCAGGAGTGGCAGAGGTGGCTGGGGAGCGGTGGGCACGGGGGGAGGATGCTGCAGTGACAGCAAAAGGACATTTTCCCAGCCTTTTTTAGGCCGTGCTCCGGGGGGGACAATTCTGGACGGACAGACAAACCAGCCAGAGGGCCATTCAGCCTCCCCCCCGAACAGCGCCCCGCTGCACGTCAAAACTGCAGGCAATTTGCCGCAGCAGTTCATTTTTCAAACGCAATTAGTTTTTCCCAACGCAATTAGTTTGCAGGGAGAGTATTGACCGAGGAGCGCCGGGGTGTTCCGCGGCCGGGGGTGAGATCCTGCCCCCCGTGTGGGGACAGGGACCTCGGCGGCCCCTGGGCTGGGGGACGAAGGGTTCCAGACCCCGTATCCCAAACAGCCTCATCGTCTCCCTCAGTCCAATTAACGCAGCCCAACGGCATCTCTTTCTCTTTGCTATTTCTTTTCCGAACGCTTGATTTTTTTTTCCCCCCTTCCCCGGAGTTAAACCAGTGAAAACACACACGCAGCGGAAAAGAGGAAGGAATTTGCCCCAAATTACTCGAGGGGCATCTGCCCCAGACTATTCCCGGGGTTTTCTGGGGGGAAAAAATGCGAGGAGGCAGGGAAACTCCTGGGAGCCCCTCCCGGCCAGGCAGGGCAGCGGCGGCTGGAGAGACCTTTATTGCTATTGTTTGTCTACAAATCTCCCCGTGCCAAACAATGATGTTGTCCAAAAGCGCGCCGTTTGCTATTAATGACTCATGAGTACAATAATGCTGCCAGCCCCCTACTAGGTGTTTTGTCAATGTACTTAAATTTCTAAAGTCTCAAACTGTTGCTGTTTGTTTCCATCCATCCATCCCCCAGCACTTGGCGCAAACGTCTGTGGAGAACCCCGGCTCCAAAACCCTTCACTCTCAGCGCTGACCTTTGTGCTCTGGAAACAATTACTCCTGGAAAGCCTGTCAATATCATTATTTTTACAAGAAATCAATACGCTTCACAAAGTTAATGGGGGATTCAGGCAGCGAGCGTTTACCTTCTTACTGTCAGTGGTGCAGCGGGCTGTGCTCTGGCACAGATGACAGATTCGCCTCGACACCGAGCAGACAGTAAGCAATGGGTGTAAAGGAAAAATAGGCTGCAAGCAGGCGTGGAAAACGTCAGCTTCTGCAGGCATCCATGCTCTAACGAGCCAAAGATGTCAGCCTCTTGTAGTGTCCACTCCGGAGCCGGCGGAGGATACGGGGGAGCTAATGAAAGGGGGATTAGGAGACGCTTCCCACTCCGCAACCAGAAATAAACCAGTTGGAAAAGGGCTGGGAGGGGGGGGTGCGAATAAATATCTGAGGGTTCTGGAAAGAGGGGGTTCCTGGCCAGGGTGGTTCGAGCTGCCGGAATGGCTGCCAAAAAGAAAAATTAAAAAAAAAGAAAGAAAAAGAAAAAAGAATCCCACAGAAAAACACACTCTGCAAATTCAGTCTGTAGCTTGAATTCACCCCCTTTATTTCCTGGAGTTTAACTACAGAGGGGGAGAAGAAAATTTTGCCGTATTTAGCTCAATTTCCTCTGCAGGAGTATAATGCCAGCCTAAGGTACTGTGTATGGAGGGAATCTCAACCAAAAAAAAAAAAAAAGGAAAGTGATCAGGGTAATGCCTTTAATGCCTTTACTAGCAAAGATGCTACAGTTAGCTATTTTTACACTCACTAATAAAAGACTCACATTGCTATTTTAAGGGTATTTCTAAAATATTCACGCAAGCTTTAACTAAGCTATCTATTTTTCAGAGGTGCTATAATAAAAGTGTAATAAAATCGCAGAAAATGCATTTTTAATGCGGTAAATGGAAAAGCAGCCGATGTCTCAAGGCGTCGCCCGTCACACAACCCGCCCGGGCGAGGATGCTTGGGGCAGCCCTTCCAGCCCCCACCACCTGATGGGATTCACTGGGATGCGAGCTGCACCCGGGCGCCTCTTTGTCAGCATCCCCGGGAACGATGCGGTGGAACGGGTGGCAGGAGAGGCGTTTCCATCGCGTTTCCGTCGCCCTGTTTTCCCATTTGCCCCCGTTTCTGCTCTTCTGCCGTTCGTTACCTGCCCCCAGGCTCGTCCTTGTGCCCTTCCCTGGCCACAGGGCAGCTGCGCTGAACGGGCAGCATCGCCTGCTCCTTGGCATCACTCCGCTTTCCCGGAGCTGAAATCTCAGCAAAATCGAGGCACAACCAGCCTGCACCAGGCAGCACTTTCAGAAAAATAAAGAAAAAAAAAAAAAAAGAAAAACCAAAACAAACAACAAAAAAAAACCCAACAAACCAGAAGGAACTGCAAGTGTTCCCAGAGCACCCCGCTTCTCCGGCCTCAAAGGGAAGGGCTAGATGGCTTCAACACATGGCGGGGGTTAAAAATTGCTAAGGAAAAATTTCTCCAGCTTCCCCTAGAGCTGCTGCTATCAACAGTTTGGAATTTACACTAGCGTTTTACATCATTACCCCAGTCGTTCACAGCTTTTTAAGGCTTTAATGCAAACCACATGCAGAACCCCGCAAGCAGCGGTGGGGCCGGGCGGGATGGGAACCCTCTCGGAGGGGAAAACCAACAAACAGATCTCTCTTGTCTACAAAGCGGGACTCAACACATTTTTCATGCATTGTGGGCTGCTCCAGAAGCAGCAAGCTGTTTAAAAAAAAAAAAAAAAATACCTGGCCCAAATTGAGCATTTGCTTGACATGATGGAAAAGTGAGTGCTATTTTCTGTTATATTGCCCCTATTCTACATCGACAAGAATATATTTTTTTTGCTGTTCCCAACTGATTTCACAGTAGTGAACTCCGTTTATGAATTATCTGACACATTTCTTGCAATTCTTCTGACAACAGTGCTCAGTGGAAATTTCAAGGCACCTCTCTTCTGACAAGTAGAAATATCAATATTTGAATAAATTGTGGATTTTAAACTTCTCACTCTGATGCACCACAGCAAGGAAGACTGAATTTTTCTTTTACTGGGTCTAATCCCCTTGAGCCTAAAGGAAGAAATCTGTATGCAGCGTTTCATTACAAGAAAGCTGTACTGAGTGACATTTGAAGCACACATCTAAGTCGACCTGATGAAGTTTACTTCCTTCAAACAACAAATAGCAGCTTTGTATTATTTCCCCTTCTTGGGGGAAAAAAAAAGCAAAAGCATGATGTCTGAGCAAAAAGCCGAAATGTTGATTCACAAATTGACAGGCCAATCTTTAAACAAATGTGTTTCTTGGGGGAAAAATGCAGCTTTGTTCAAGCTGAGCATTTTTCTTGTGCCTGACAGAAGCATTCCGGGGCTGATTAGAAGGAACTTGTTAGGGCTCCGTCTCAGACACTCTGACTCCACTTTTTAACAAGCATGCAAAGAAAACAACATAAAGATAACAAAACATTGTCATTACCATCTATGGGCTCTATTTGGCCCTTTTTTTTTCTTTTTTTTTTTTTCCTTTTCATGCTTACGCTCTGAAATTTCTCCCGGCTCATCTCACGCCGGCGCACCGGGCGCGCGGTATTTCGGGGCCCCGTGGACGATGTCCTGCCCTCACACCAAGAGGCTGGGGATGCCCGGCTCCCCTCCGCTCCCAGTAAGGTCTTTGCGTTCCCAACTGGGACAGGCAGCAGCCCAGTTGCCACATCCCTCCCTCCACTTGCCCAGCGGGTGCTGGGTACCTGGTGAGACCCCCCTCTCCTGCTGCGCCAACCAACGTTATCAAATAACCACCAGATAAATTACTTATTACAGCTGCCAAGCATTCCCAGGGCTGTCCTCACGTTGTCTACATTCTACATTCTCAAAGTACATCACTCACATCTCCTTTAACTCTTTATCCGGAGGGTCTGCGCGCCAAAGCCAATTAACGGGGCTGAGTTCATCCTTTCGCAGCCAGGAGAAGACAACAGTTTGCCTGTTCTTGACGGCTTTGCCCACAAACGTCTTCCTCCATCATGAAATCATTCTGGCTGAAGTGTATCGGAAAATTTGTCTTAGCAAGGAGAAATTTGTCTTTCTGCTGGCGGCGGTTCAGGGCGCCGTGTTCAATGGGGCAATATATGCCAACTCCTCTTGTGAGGAGCTCTGCGATGCCACTGTGTTTACAGACCCCGTCCCACACACACCGCACCTCCCAAACTCTTAGCACCACTGATTAAAATAGTATCTCAGCTGAAAGAAGACTAGAGGGAACAAGTATGAAGATCTGATTTCTCCCCATGATGCCCAGTATCAGCCCAGCCTGTTCAGTGGGCATATCTAGAGGACATGGACAGAAGAAGGAGCTTTAACCACAGGCAACGTACACAAAGACAGTCAAGAGGTCAGGCCTACCAAACCACTTTAATCCACAATATTTTGCTGCTGTCATCTGTTACCTACTTCACACTGATGGAAGTAAGAAATCTGCCCAAAATTTTTTCTACTGGCCACATCACCACGTTCGTCTTTGGTCCCAGGTCGCTGTAATGCGATGGGGTGGGATACAAAGAGCAGAGTGTGGATGAAGAAGATGCTCCCAGGCAATCTGGTCAGGGCAGATGCCATGGCTACAGGCACTGGTGGCAGACAGAAAGGCTGAACCAAGGGTGAAGATGTCAAAGAGGACTTTGGTTCTGAGGAAACATCTCAGCCCAGATCAGCTGCCCTGGAGCATGCAAGAGGACTCCTCTGGGATCCACCACAGGTGGGCTCCCAGGACCTTCTGTGGGAACCTGCTTCTGCAGGACCTTCTCCCGTAGGAACAAAGAATGTGACCAAATGGCAGCACGATGGCATCCCAGCACGATGGAAACCTCTCATCCCCTTATCTGAAGCCCCATCATTACAACTGAAATGTCTGTGGGAATACCTGAACTATAAAAACATGTTTCAGATGAGAAAAAATAAAATAAAATTCAGCTCATATCTTCTGCCTGACAATTGGCATGAGCCTTTCCTGGTGGGCCAGGACAGACATGCTCTGCCACTGGAAATGAAAAATGACACTATGGAGAACTTCTCGTTACGTCAGACACACTCGAGCTTGATTCAGCAGACCTGGAGCTGCTTCTCTGGGTCAGCCCCTGAAGAGGCACAGGGCCAGCCTGACACCTATCTACCTCTAAGGTAATCTAAGAAAGCCAAAACCCCAAGCACTTTACCACTATAATTATTATTTTAATTTTAAAAAGAAAACACAAACCAGAACCTACGGACTGTACGATTCAAAAATTCTCAAAGCTATTGGATTTGTTAGGCTTCCATTAATTTCTATTTTCACTGCCATATAGTTCATCTGGTTTTATCCAGTTCCATAGTTCTGCTCAATGAGAGGGCTGACAAAACTACTGGTGTTTCTCACATGCCCCTCTGTTTCTCAGGAGCACTCTCTAGAATGTCCCCGATAACTTCGAGTTAGGGCAAAACATTTAGAGTCGTCTGCTTGAAGTTTATACTATATATTAACCTGCAGATTTTATTCTCTACCTTTCTGCCAAATTTCCATTAAGAAATTTTTCCATACAGAAAAATATTGTTGCTTTAAAATTCTGTGTTTAGGTACTCACACACGAATTTATAAATATCATGCAAATCACCATGTTCTTCTTTTGGCCTTAACTCAGTGTAAGTATTCATGTCGCATATTTTCCCATTCTCTTTCATATTTCTCCTTTCTCCCCCACACATATACACACACAAGACAGAAAAAACCCCAAACCCTTCTCCGCTCATGTGATGGGAACAGGACCAAGTAACCCAGAAGGGATGTTTTACAGAAAATTCTCCGAGTCCTACGCTGAGGAGAACAGCAACAATCCAGCTCAGCGAAATCACCTTGGAAGACGCAAGTTATGGTCAAGAAAACAGATAAGCAAGCTCAGCAAAACAACATCAGTGCCATATTCTAGTTGAAGATGCACGTACTCATGGAGACCTGTTAAGAAATGTAACAAAAATTTCCTTTGGAGGGGGAAAAAAATAGGGATAATTGAAGTCAGAAATAGGTCTTTTTTTCTCTCAGCCTTATGAAAGACAGTAAAACTAGTGTAAAATCAGTGTAACTTAATTGACTTTCCAATGCTAATTTATGCTAATGGAGGTTCTGGTCCATAGTTTTCACCTGGGAACTCAATAGCAATGAGTGATGGCTCCAATTAGTCATTATAATTGTGAGTTGCTAAAGCTAATATTAGTAGAACTGCATGACATTCTGGGTATCTCCCCAAACTTTTCCGATAATAAGCACTGTTCCACACAGCTGGATCATATTGAGCTGCAAATGTGTCTCAGCTGGGTTTCATAGTCTTTGGGGGTCATTTATGAGCATTTCCAGAGTGGTCTCCTCTATCAAAACCCAACTTTTAAGTACCCACACGCCCCGGCCCAGTGGTAGATCCAACCAGACAAATATTAGATGGTTGGTCCCCGCATCAGGCAACTGTTTAATATCCGGACACGCAGCAAAGGGCTGGCTGGATGTTTTATCTGATGGGGTCCATGTTGGGTAACTGATATAGGACAAGTTCTTTCACTCTGCACCTGCAAACAATCAACTGTCCTTCCTCGTTGACATTTTAGTTTGGGCTTAAAGAGCGACTTCTGCCTATTAGGTACAGCCCAGACTCTCAGTATTTTACACTAAAGGTCTCTGCCCTCTTGCCTCTGAGATCCTGGGACAACTTCAAGTATGTTAAAGGAATCAAACTACTTTTGGTCCAGTAAATAAAAATAAATCAATTATCTTTATGCTATTTTCCCCTCTTGATTAGTTTGGTATGAAATTTTACATTGTCCGTAATGTTCACGTTCTCCAGTGATGAGAATTTTGAATTAAAAATACCCAAACGTATACACAAGACCCAAGTTAACAGCTGAGTAAGTTCAACAGATGAGTAAGGAACAGGTGGAAATGTTGGCACCTAATCCGAGGCAGGATTTCTGGGCCGGATAAATGTCTCTCGATATCTGTAGGACTCAGCAGTGAAGAAGCTGATAATGGTTTGATGACAGGCATGAGATGTAATTTGCAACCTTAGCTTCTCAGAGCTCCCTCTCCACCAGGATGGATGGGATTGTTGCTGCTGCTCTGCGCCACCGATTCGGGACGGCTGCACACCCGGGCCGGCATCGCCACCCTCCTTTCTGCATAGACTGCATTTTGATGGAGTTTTCACACCAGACTTCAAAAGGGGTCCAAACTAATCACTCAAAGATGATTTCTTCATTAATTAGAATGAAGTGTTGGCCTCATTTTAAAGTTCCCCGCTCTGTGACCAGAAAAAATGTGTTTTCTTTTGACAAAAATGGACGGAAAATACATGAAATGTATGTATCAACTGTACGCATTTATGGTTTTTTTCATAGAGCTCAGCATCGCCACCATCCACTAATGAAAGCAGAAACCATTGTTCACGGAAGAGAAGTTCACACCACAGTGGACAAAACAAATAGGCTAATTTTGTCCTCCACACAAGCCTGTGAAGTGAGCACATTACACATTACTACAAACCATCACAGTTTCCAAGCCACCGTCTCCACAGATAGTAACAGGCTGTCGTTTCGTGAGACACTCCAGTCTCTGCCTGGCTTTCACGAGGAAGAACCTATCCAGGGAGCTTAATTAAAGCAGGGAGAGCACAAAAAGAGAGAATCGACTTCAGCTCATTTGAAATAATTTGCTGAGGGACTTTATTTAATTCAAGCTGCAGCAAATTTAGCTTCTCTGGTGAGCACAAACAACCACTGCACGGAGCAGGGAAGACGGCTGGTGAGCACAGCACCTGAGTTGGGTGTCCTGTCCCATCCCATCCCACCCAGCAGCAGAGGCAGGTTGGGACATCCTTATGGTGAACTGGGTCATTTGGCCGTTGGGTGTGAGCACCCAGGTGCCCAAGCTGGAGGCAAGACTTCCTTCCCTGAAATCAAACCCGTATCACCCTGTTCCCTCTCAACATTGACAGCCAAGGACAGTGCTTTCTGTCCTTTGGGGACAACCACGTACAACTTCAAGTGCTTTGGTCTCATCCTCTGTCCTTCCCCTGGGACGAAATTTTATAAAGGACTCCAGAACATCTCCACTTCCAAGTTACAGGATTTTCTGTTGCTGAAATGAAAATCTAAAGCTAAAACCTAAAGATAGAGCCTCAATTAATTAATCATGCCTTTAGATATGAGTTAATAATAGCTGAAAAACAAATCTCCACCAGAAACAACCTGCTTAAGTTGGAAACTCAGGCAGCACTGGGTATCTTCTATAAAAGTTCATACCACACAGGCTACAAGAATGAGCAGGCTACATGCTTAGTTTTGAGATGATGTATTAATACAAAGAATAAAACAATACTAGAAAGTAAATAACAAAAATCATAGTATTGATCATTTCAGTAGATCTGTTGGTTTTGCAAGGCAGAAGAATACAGCACAGAGCCTGTATTATACACATAACTTATTTACAGCTTATTATTTAGATGCATTTTTATAAAGGAAGGAAAGAGGAACTGGTTTCCTTCTGAGAGAGCTGTTTTGGAAACAGTTGTACTGGTTTTAGGAATAAAAAACCTGATGGGAGGATGCTCAGAGTTCTCCATATTAAGGGGAACTCTGAAATTACCTAAGGCTTTCTCTAGGGTTGTTCCATTATGTCAGAAGTATTTATGTCGCTAGAAAGCTGTAAGTCAACTGTGGAAAAATGTAGCAATGAAATTCTTCGAGAAAGCACAAGAAAGAATGACAAAATAAAGGGGAACAATAGCGGGCATCTGCCGCAAACCGCTTGATTTGGAGAAGAACAAGAATGTTCCATCTCACAGCACACGGTCGTTGCAGAAGACTTTTAACCACTGTAAGCTCTGCAGAAGAGGAGGTACAACCAACTGTTAAGGTTCTCCATTTTTATAGAGGATAATTTTATGTTGCTAGAAATAAAGATTTGGTTTTTGTCCGCAAGGGCTTTTTCCCTGGAAAGCATTAACAATAAGAAAGGGGAAGGTTCTATTCTTAGCTTATTTTGGCAACTAATCCAATTAGCAACAGTAGTTGATTGGATAGCCAACCCACTGAAATGAACTTGCCTATAAATCTTATCTTTTAATAACTTCAGCAATTTCCTTGCATTTATTTTTACTCTATCTTTTTTAGAATTCATGGTTTCCTGGTCACCTCCCAGTATTTGAGACCCTCCGCCACTCTTTTTTGATTTTCCTATCTGTCTGCTGGCAATACGTGACCTTGATGTCACCTCCTGTTTGGAACAGGGTACTTGGCAGAGTGGGAGAATGATCGCCCAGGACCTTTTGGATGGGAACCACTCCTATTCATCATTTCTTGTTCCCCATCCATTTGTATCTGCTCACCATTGTTGGTCCCCTCACTCAACAGAACACTGCTGCCTCTTCCCCTTGCTTCTTCTCAGCTCCCTTCCTTCAGCTGTTTTTCACCCATTATCTGAATCTGGCCTCAATTTCTCTCCAGCTCCCTTTCCAACCTTGTGAAAACAATGATTCTCCAGTGTTGATTCTTCCTTAAAGGAAGCTTCCTTAAATGATTCTTCGTTAAAGGATGTCTACCTGCTGTGTAGCCCTTCCCGAATACTCAGACTAAACAATGAGGTGTCAGAGAGGTTTTTCTTCAACAGGCCCTCAACCAGGGAGGAAACTAATTATTTATCTGGGAGGGTTTCTCCGGGAGCGAGGGGGGGGATGTGTTGCCACCAGGTGCCCCCACTCCACGTTTCAGATGGGATGCGATGTTCCCCAGCCTTATCACCGCTCTGCTGGGAACAAATAAACACCTGGTAGGTTTTAGGGATCAGTTTCTCTAGTAGCAGCAGTTTGAGAAGGTCTCCACAGCGCATTTAAGCGTTGCAAAGCCATGGGTGTCCCATGGGTAAAGGAAAATAATTTCTAGGTTTTTCTTAAGAATGTAGATAGTTGCGTGAAGGGCCTTATTTACACCCTTACCGTGCACTGCCAGGTACTGTGTGATTATGGAGCTAAAACTGCTTTATTTACAAGACCATTCCTCATATAGTTGGAATAAAGATTAAAGATTGTTTTTAATCAATCCCCTCATACCTTACTGATGATGTTAAAAATTGGGAAAGGGACAAGTCAGGAGCTTGAAGGAAAGACGGCTGCAGTAGTGAGCTACCCTCCCCACGACACTGCAACCCTCCCCACGCTGATCACTCCAGCCAGGTCTGCTTACCCCAAAATTTTAATAGGTGATGATTAATTCTGCCTGACTCGTTTTCCGTGCCTGACTTGCAACCCCAGACTCCACACGTGCTACACAGGCTGTGAAAACTCACATCCGAGGCATCTCCCGTGCAGCACTTACAGATACACTTATCTACTTCATTATTAATTTCTCCGCGCTTCAATTTCCCATTTGTAGAGCAGGGATACTTCATGAGACAAGGATGTTGTAGAAGGGAGTCTCCGTTGCAGACCCACACATCAGCGACAAGCTCTCTGAGGTGGCTCAGGGAGAGACTTTGGTGGGGTTTTATTGAGGCAAGGCTTGAATACCACTCAATAACTAAGTCATGAGAGGACCACACACTGAACAATGAAGGACAAAAATACTGGATAATAATGAATGAGGTAGGGATGATGTGGGGGGAGAAATCCTGTTTCCAATTATGGAACTAAACCCCATATCCGAATGGATAGGCACCGGGAGTCCAACCAAAGCTTGCAGGGGTTACCTTAACTTCAGCATTTTTGTTTCCTTGTTTCACTTTTAAATGCTCACATTTGCAACCTTGAGAATGTTCTTCTAATGTAATTGTTTGTATGCTACAAAGAAAAAGACAAGTGAGAAACTAGGCCCATTAGCAAATGAGGGAAAGAGTAAGATTAACGACAATTCAGAAATAACTAGAACTGATGCTGCCCGGGGACCTGCCCCAGTTACAGCCTTCGGTGGCCAGTCACCAGCACACCACCACCAGTTTAAACCCATAGGGCAACTAAGGAACTCTACTGCAACTCTTGCAAGCTGTTGAAACCAGCCTGTGGTGTGTCAAGCAATCTATTCTTCAATTTCTATTTATCTTTTTTTCTGCCAAAATTTGTATTTTGGGTGGGAGGCAGGCTGTATCAGTGCTCTTCAATACCTGAAATTCTCACTGAGAAGGTCAAATGCACCCTTAAAAACATGGAATTTCTGCTTTTTGCAGGAGAAAAGTTGTATAGATAGTAAAAAAAAAAAAAAAAAAAAAAAAAGATATGTTTAAAGCTATTAAAAGATAATGCATACAGAGTGGCTAGTAGGGATATGGATGCCATATGCGTGCTTTAGTAAATGGAATGTACAGCCAATAGCTGGTTTGGAACTAATGAAGAAGTGTGGTGATGGAAGGAAAATTAGCACAGGGTGAAGAAGCTGGTTCTTGATGAAGGATTAAAAGAGCTAAACAGGTGTTTACTTGGCTGAGTGACAAACAAGAAGGTGTCTGCAATAAACATCTAAAACAAGCTAAAGAAGCAGTGGCCACACAGTGAAGTGAGTAGGTGTTACAGCAGAAGGACAAAAGGAGAAAAGAAAGGAAGGAAAAATGTAGAGTTTCAGGAAAATATTCTGACAGGGAGCTGCTGGCACATCCCCAGGGTGATAGTGGAAGGCAGGAAAGGGCTGAATTCGATACAGGTGCTGGGATCCATCTGCAGGACCACGGGATGGCACCTCCGTTCGTCAGCTGCCATGTATTTATGGTACAACCAGAAGCTCATTGAGGATAAGGGTTTCACAGTTTGAATTCTGAAAAAATCTCCCAATGAAGACAGAGCCTGACATAAAATGTCCAAAAATATAACTATGGTGGAGAGTCAATGAACAAGACGAGCAGCTCATGAAGGTGGGAGAGGAGAGGGAGCAAGACAGACAGGAGGGGGCCAGCAGAAAGCACAGCAGAGCTCCAGCTCTTCCCTTGAGGAGCAGTTCTTCAAGACCTCCCATTCCTGTGGGGTCCCTCTAGCAACTCTCCTCCCATTTTCTGTTTTTCTAGAGACCAGAGACAGAAACACGTACTCTAGAATATGTACCCAGAACCACTGCTTCCAGATCAAACTCTTCTTTTGCACACCATAGGAATATTGAGGAAGCCAGTATTCTGTCTTGGCTTATCCTCCTTTTGGCATTGATCTGCATCTTGCTATAAACAGAGTGATATGAATAAGGAGAGACAATTGAAAGAGAATAAATTAATGTTTTTAGAGTTTACATCCAGGAAAAGGGATTTTCATATCTTGTACACGGGGAAGAATGCAAGAGCCTGCCCTTAAAATGTACACTAGCTGATGATGGCCGTTGCCATCGCTGGTACAGCTGATGTGCCACAGAGAAGGGAAAGGCAAACACTTTTAAGAATAAATGTGATGAATAAGTTGCAGGGGCTGTGAAGGCCGGGCACAGCCGTCGGTATTTAACACAAGGGGGGAGGCAGAGCCTGGGATGGTCAGGACAAGAGGGGGATGAAGGTTCCCACTGCCTTCTGAGGCAGAAGAGGAAAACAGTAAGAAGTATAGAGAAGGGAGATGGCTCAAAGCCTGAGTCCCAGGACAAGAATTTGTTCCTTTAATGAAAGAAAAAAAAAAAAAGAAGAATTTGTCTGTGGCTTGAAAGAGATGCATTCAAAGGCAGCTCTGCCACTGACAAGAATGACAGAGACCAGTTTTGGCATCAGCAATATCCAAAACTTTTGAAGCTGATGTTAGCTTTCACTCACATTTAGTTCAAGTTTAGTACAAACCTTCTCAAAGAGATTCAAAAGAGAGATTGAGGTGTACATCTGCAGAGAAAAACAAGCCAGGAGGTGACAGACAGAGCTGTAAATCACTTCAAAGGTGATAGCTGTCGCTCTTTGGGTGAAGGAGAGACCACAGACCAAATGGGAAACCAGGACCAAACTCAAGTGAAGCTTTATGGACAGGAAGGAATAAAGGAGAAGAGTCAGCACAGAAGGCAAAACACCAAAGACTAAGGAAGGAAAAGATATCACTCAAAAAAGCCTATGACTGACCAGCACAGAACTGAAAAGAAGTTGGATGACCATGGTGGTAGAAAGTCAAAAGATTTCTAAAAAGTTGAGTGGAACAAAGATAACAAAATGAAGAGTAAAGAAAGAGAAGGGATGGCAAAACACGGAAGCACAGATAGGCTGGGAAGACAAAGAAATGGAGAATGAGGGAATGTGGATGAAGACAAGGTCAGATGGGGCCACATGGGGAGCAGAGGCCCCTGGAGTCACCAGGTTCTTTACAAGAGCTTTTTAAAAGTGCATTAAAAACTTTAAGAAAGGAGGGGAAGGAGGGAGGGAGGGAATACAGTTGAAAAAAAAAATAATACAAGAAACTGTAAGAAGCACAAGCAAACAAGTGTAAGGAATAAATAAATAGGGATTTAGCTCAGCTCCAGCACCACTGAAGGAAGAGGACCAAGAGGAAGAGGCTTGGGCAGACATCAGTAAGATCACTTTTTCCCCCTCCAGCACGACTGCAGTTATCGTACTATCAGCAATGTAATTTCTTATGATACATATAACTACGTAATGCAGCAAAATATGATTTGAGGGCTGGATTGAATATTGAGATTTCTAATTGCAGTATACTTAGGCTTGGAATAATAGCAATCAGAATATTTCCATGCTCCTGTAACTTCCTTCAGAAAGCACTGCACAGGAGTTTCCCAGCCCCTTGTTCAGCTCCCCCTCTGTTGTCTTCTCTCCTGAACCCCATCAGGATCCCCCTCTGCTCCATCACAGAAGCTGCTGCAGATCTGACACTGCTACTTAAGGACCAACTCATTTTAAAGACAAAACGGGCTCTCAAGGCACGTGTGTGTCACATTGGGGGCTTAGTTCTAACCATCTGAAATTTCCTACCACACATGGTAACAAAACCATTGTAAATAAAAAATATGAACTTATATGAAAATAAATAATTATGCCTCACTCAGCAAATCAGTGGTGCAAATCACAGGTTTTTGAATGTCATATTCTTCCCCTGTTAAAATGTAAGTTTTTAAATTTTTTTTTTTTTTTTTTACAAAACTCAGGTGAAGAAAATCCCTCCTTCTCGGAGCGCTGCCCTAATTTCCCTAATTTCCATGCATGCCACTCTGATGACTTCACTCCCTCCCTCCAGTTGAGACTCAATGGGTGTAACTAAAAGCAGAGCTGCCCCCCAGTATAACTTCCCCAGCCCCCCCAGTATAACTTCCCCAGCCCCCAGGCAGGCAGGGCCCGCAGCCACCACCCCCCATTAGCCACGTGTGATGAGCAGCCCTTCAACTTTGGGGAGCAATTAAACAGAGCTCGGGCATCCCAGCTCCCACCCACAGCCAAGGCAACACCCCAGCACACTTAGCCCAGGCCTTTTTTTTCTTTTTTTTTTTTCAATTTCAGTATGTTCAGTGTACCAATAATGCTCTGATGCATTTCACTCTTGACTGGATACAGTGAGATTGCTAATCAGGATTACTTGATTCAGTCAACACTGATTTCAATAAAAAGACAAAAAAAATTATCATAAATATAGAGAAAGTGCTGGCGGCGGTGACAGGTGATTAAAATCTCATTCACTTGGAATCAGCCTGATTCATGGTAGTCGAATAGAGGAAGTCTTCATATCAGCAGCAGATGATTATTATCTCACTCACTCCAAGTCACTTCTGATTGCACATGCACACACAAATTGGCACAAAGTAGATTCATGAACAACAAATCATCATGCAGGGGTCTGACCTCCTTAAAATGAGGCTTTGTATAATATTTCTTCAGAAACAAGCAGATATAGGGTGGATAATGCTAATTTACAGAGGAGGCATAAGCAAGCGAGCTCGCATTAAACATTCAGAATGGAGAGGAAGTAAGTGCACAACAATAACTTCTCGGTATTAAGCTGAAATACTTAAGATTAATTGATTTGAAGTGCTATTTTCATCCGTTTAAAAACAATTCCAATCATCAAAAAGAAGGAAGTTTTCAAAGTGTGGCACCAAAGAAAGAGAAATAGATTCAAACACCAGGATTTCCCTATGCTTTAATTAAAAAAGTAAAACTTCTCTGAAAGAC
>JAOQGH010000002.1:37583469-37588469 GCA_025769975.1 Gallinago jamesoni
CCAAAGAAAGAGAAATAGATTCAAACACCAGGATTTCCCTATGCTTTAATTAAAAAAGTAAAACTTCTCTGAAAGACGTTTTTTCAGCTGTGAGCCTCGACCCGGCAATCCTCTGAGTGCCCTGCACCACGAGGATGGGGAAATTCCACGCATCCGTGCATTTTTCCCCTCTCGATTTCTGCATCCAGACTTTAAGTGTCGACTAAAGAGCAAAACATTGGCCGTCTAACGTGGATCCTGAATTTGCACCACCACACACGGACTGGCACGCTGTCACCAGACCTCCAGCCTCTTCCCGTGAGAGGTCTGAAACACAAGGAGTTGGGAACCCTCCATCCCCCTCGCTGCTAGTTCTGCAGCCCCACTGCTTTACTAACACCATTTTTTTTACATAAGTAGTAGTTTTTCAAGGTAATAGATCCCAAAGGCATAGACTGCCTGCCCACAGAAACAAGTGTAGCGCAGGCAACACAAAGGTTCCCTTCCTTCAGCCTTCTCGGGGGGGGTGGCATCACGATCCCCATGAGTTTATGGGGACAGGCAATGCTAGCAGATCCCTGGGACCTCTGGCTCTTCTTACACGGCTTGACCTAGGAGCCGTCCCTACCCACACTACTGCTGGGTCCTGGGAACCATAATATATTGGGTAGAAATATCCTGAACCCTGATAATATATTGGGTAGAAAACAGCCACACAAATGTTAGAGTCCTTCTCTTCAGAAGACCCAGCAGGGAACCCTCTCACACTTCACCCAAGAACTCAAGCCATGCAGCAGAAAGCTCATGACCGTCTTAAAAACATAACCAACTTATTCAGTGAAACAGTATAATGCCCTGCCACCCTTAATTGAGAATAACTACAGACCGGTATATCTTATCTGCTCATGCTAAACACCCGTAAAATATTCCAAAATAGTGAATTAGTATCCCAAACAATGAATCAGTACGGTCTCCCCTCTCTCTACATAAGGTAGTCTCTCCTCTCGCAGCTACACAATGACAGCAAGTGTTGGACAGAAAAGCTTATGCAGGATGAAGTTAAACAATTACATGTTTTACTGCTAGTTTGAAAGATTTTTGTAGATTGACAGGGCAATCAAAGCCAGTAGCAGTGCCAGTGTCAAAGTGCAAGTCAATATCTTAGTTAGATGTTGTCTAATAGAAATGAGTAACAGCAGTTGAAGGCAAGGGAAGACTCACTTGAATCCGAGGATCTGGCTTGTGTTGCAAGCAATTAAAGACTGTTGAATCAATGTGGGGAGAAAGCAAGGCGAGATGTTATTTAGTATGGCCATGGCTCATAAAACCAACCTGTTGAAGGATGGAGAAAGGGAGAACTTTGGGGTGGTAACCAGTAAAAAGCCCGTTTGGGTCATCTGGCTTCTGTCAGGCTGACAGAGCAGGAGCTGGGAGGGAAGGAAGTGACCCAGTAGTCCTAACACCGAGGGGAGATAATGCTCAATTCCCTGCAGTGTCTGCATCTGATAACCCAATTATCCCCAGTCTATTTTTTCAAAAGTCTCTTTGAACCTGTGACCCACCACAAACAAAATGTATTTGTGTTGTTCTTAACTGCTAAACTCTGAAACAACAAAGGACTTGGGGAATAGTTGCCAACTTGTGTCTTTCTTTAAGGTTACAGCAATTAGACTTAAATCAATCCGGCGTATTATTTTTAAATGTGGTGTTTTTAAATCTGAAAAAAAAAAAAAAGTCAAATGGTGAAAGTAATTAAAATACACTGTTTGGGATTAAAAACCTTCTTACTCAGCCAGTAGTAATAGGCAAAGCCAGGAAAAACTCTGCAAGAGTATTTAACATAAGTTAAAAGTGACACTGTTTGCTGTTACGCAGCAAATGTCAGCCCAGCTGCTCTTTTTATTTATTAAATAGCACTTTTATTTTGGACAAACACATCTACTCTGCTAACTGCTTCCTGCTAGAATTTATTCCAGTAGTGTATATATATTTTTTTTTTTTTTCTCAACAACGTTGTGTTCTGAAAGTGATAGTTTCTACCAGGAAGAAAGTTCCAGCCCCTGACTGAAAAGCAGCATTTCTGCTCTTAGTGCAGAAGAAGATGGCACTGACGGGTATCCAGCTGGGGCTGTGTCCCCTGCTTTGTCTCTCTGAACTACGAACTGGGTTTTGCTACGTCCTCGTGTACATCGGGCTGTCATCAGGAGCAGAATACACAGAATTTATACCTGCAGTTAATTAAGGCTGTGATTATTTGTGAGCTGAAATGATGTCATGCCGAAACAGAAGCATCTTTCCACAACCAGAACCCAGGAGAGTCAAGTAATCTGAAAATTATACTGCAGGAATCATAGGTAATCAGTAGGCTAGTTTATCACAACAGGGCAAATTAAGGCAGAGTTGTTTTTGCTGACTAGAAGCTCTCCTGAAATCGCAGGAAAAGGCAATGGAGAAGGGAAGGTTGAGCCCACGGTGTATCACGGCAGAAAGAAAAGGAGGAGGCCGTCACCGCTTCCCATTTCCTGTGTCAAAATTATCCTGAAGTTTAAATTTTTACCAAAAAGGGGGAATTTTAACATTACTTGGGCACACGTATTACTTAGTGTAAATTATCTTGAAAAAAAAGCCACCAAACAACCCAAATGGCTGCACTTCATTTCACTAAAGACACATCCATGGAATGACCCGCTCAGACATGCTAGCACACAAAATAAAATTTTATATTACCTTCAGAAGCTGGATCAATTGTTAATTCTACCATATGTTCAAGCATATTCTGTTACATTACTGTCTTTAGAAAAGCTCGCGGAATAGGAGGGAATGTGTGAAAACATGCATGCTGTGCCAGTAAGTAGTTATTTTATGTTTGTAATTTTAGTTTTACTGACTTTGGGCCTAATCCAGTAGGGAGAGCCACGGCAGGGCCGAGCTCGTGCTCCTTCCTTAGCACCGCCAGGAGGCACTTTGGGGTTACGTGGGCCGTTTGGCGTGGAGGGAATCCAACCTTCACCACCGGGACCTGCATCTCCGGGGGGGACAGTGGGCCACTGGCAGCTCGAGGGTGAGGGGAGGGATGGTGGGACACGCAGGTCTCTTGGGGTCTGTTGGTGGCCTCCCCACAGCCTCCTAAACACACAGCTCCACTCGGAGCAGATGCTCAGCCACGACCCGAGCAAGGTCCAACAACAACATTCAGCAGCCACCACCAGAGGAGACCCCAAGTGATGCCTCCAAGGGTTACATCAGTGTAAAATAAAATTGCATTAGTGCTGTAGTGGTCCATTTGTGAAGGGGCACAAGATAGCCAGATACAAGACTGATCCTACACATGCACGTAGGAGCCCATGCCATGGATGTCCGTAAGCTCCTCTTCCTCGTCAGCTGGGGACAGTCAACCTGGCCAGATAGCAAGGACAGACCACCCTAACACTGCCCACTGCCCTACCCAGAGCTACTCCCAATGCTTTACCCCTGCTTGGGTGTCCTGTGCACAGAGCTGCTCTTCAGCAGAAGCTGCACTCCCATCTTCTTCTCCCAGAAAATGCTCCCATCAGGCTGAAGACCTGTCCATACCCCAGCCACATCTGATGAGCCCAGCACACGGTGTGGGAAAAGTGAGTTGGCCACCACAAACCCCTTTCCACCTCCAGGAAAGCCAATTCTGGACACTTCAACACAACAGAGTTGAGGATAGACTCTTCAGCAGGGCCTGTTGCAATAGGACAAGGGGGAGTGGTTTTAAACTAGAAGAAGGAAGATTTAGACTGGACGGAAGGAAGAAATTTTTGGCGCAGAGGATGGTGAGACACAGGCCCAGGTTGCCCAGAGAGGTGGTAGGTGCCCCATCTCTGGAAACATTCCAGGCCAGGTTGGACGGGGCTCTGAGCAACCTGGTCTAGTGGGAGGTGTCCCTGCCAGGGTGGGGGGGTTGGAACTAGATGGCCTCTAAAGGTCCCTTCCAACCCAAACCATTCCATGATTCCATGATTCTGTAATGAATACTTAGAAATGATCAAGGAGAACACAAAATTTCACAGTGATGCAGGAGCAGTGGGCTCCTGCATGTGAAGGTGTCACATTGGAAAAGCTACAAGAGGCTCTCAAATAGTTTGAAAACGGTAGGCAAGGTAATTAATTTTCCTTTCCACCATGGTTCGGCGTGCCAGGGAGCTGATCTGCACAGGAAGGACAGCAGGGAAACCCACGTGAGCACGGCTGGCTGAACCACCCCATAGACCTCCACGGGCAGGAACGGTGGAAGTCGCGCTTAGATCACTTCCCAGACAGCAGAAAACTTGCATCCACAAAAGCAAAATAGCAGGTAATGAGATCGAAAGATGATTAAATGTGTGGCATCTCCAATACCTTAACTCTTTCTGGGCTCTGGTCAAGCCCAGTTGGTCACGTGGCCACGTTCCTGTATCCCGGGCTTAAAAAATTTAGTAAGAACAGTAGAAAAAACACTGTCCTCACAGGTGCATTTATTTTTCTGTCTCTTGTAGAAAGCTGGATTTCCATAAGCAAATATGAGTCTTATGCATAAAGAATGACATCACAGGCATCTCAGATTGTCACTTGCTGTCACGTAAGCCACCTCGGAGCTGCTGCTCCAAGAGACATTCACACCCAGGCAGCCAAAGCAGAGCGAACCCAACCCTCCACGGAGCTCTGCTGCTCCTGCCTTCATCACTGCAGCACCCACGCTCTCATTTAAGAAATCTCAACGACATGCTCGAGCACATTAAAGCCTGCATTTCTATCCTGTCATGTGTTCTTTATTTTATGTTTCAGCTGGTTTGGAAGTCCTGCCTCGGTTCGGGGAACCGGTGGGGCCGACCGCTCCATGAAGACTGCGTTACTCTCACCGCACTAGTTGCGGGGGTTTTTCTGTGTTTGCTTATGGAATTTTCTTAAGCTTCCTTCTCACATTGGAACAGTCCCCGGGCTTTCAAAGTAAGTTCAATTCTACCTTATTTAAAGTCATATTTCATTAATGGCTATTTACTGCGTTTCCCGCCCGT
>JAOQGH010000002.1:37593469-37600969 GCA_025769975.1 Gallinago jamesoni
CGAACTCGCTCCCCGCGTCCCCCTGGACCCGCAGCTCCTCTCGGCACTCATTTCCTTCCAAGAGGCCCAGCCTCAGCCCGCTCTTCCCACCACAGGTACCTCTAGAGCTTAATATCCCTGCTGGGATTAGCCAAAGGCAGCCCCCTGCCCACCAGCATCTCCTGAACCGCAGAGGAACCGCACAAACAGAAAGAGGAAATCCTAATCAAATTTGGATTGGTGACGAGCATTCCTGACAATCCACACAATACCAAGACCAATTCAATTTTATTGCTTGTTATTCTAAAGAAAGGGCACTCACATCTATCCTTTGTGTATTAATAACCACACTCAAACCGGAGGATTGTGATTTTTTTTTTTTCTGCTGGGGGGTGTGTGGGGAGGGGGGTTGGTAGGTCGTGTTGTTTGCTTTAGAACTAAAGGGAATGTTCTGCGCAGCCACGGCCCCAGGAACCAAAACCCAGCTCTTGTTTAACATTTTCAGCCACGAATTCACCTTCCAAAGGAGAGCGCCGCGTCCTTACACCCCGTCAAATCAGCTTCTGCCAGCGCACGTGGCACCGAGAAACGGATTTATCCTGGGAGCCAGACTGGAGTGCTGCTTTTTAGTAACTCCTTCGGCTTTTGGATGAATTTTGATAGTTTGATATTCTTTAATATTTTTTATTATTTTTTTTTTCTCCTCCCCCCCCCCCCGAAACTTTTGCAAAGTGCAGTGGGAGTTTCACGTGGAAGCCCTTGTTTGTGTTCCTACTTTCCCAAAGCCTGCTTAAACACCGCGGGAGGATTAGGCCAGGTTTCTTTATTTCCTCTCCTACTATTTCTTTATCATTAAGGCCGAGGAGTTTTTTTAGCCAGCAGAAGCCCTGCTAATCGCTTGCCCCAGCCCCCAATGGCTTTGTTTCTGTCAAAATAGCTCCTTTCAGCGGCAGCGCGGAGCGAGCTGTCTGGGCAAATGAACTGCTCTTTCTCACCAGATGTGTAACCGTGTTTCGTCTTTCACGAGAGACAAGCTGGAGCCGACTCCTTCCGCTCGCTGGGCCTATGCTACATGTCTTACAACAACACGAATGTAAGCCCCTTCCTTTCCACACATGTTAAACTCATTTCCTAGTGAATTATTGGGAAAACACGGCGCTATCCTCGCCGCTGCGCTCAGATGCTGCAGTTTACTCCCTGCGCTCCTGGCACCGCCGCCATGCGATGATGGGCTCTCCATAATTTTCTGGCTGTGAAACTTTTGCTGAAAGTATCACAGATTTCCCCCACCCCCCCCTCCCCTTTTTATTATTATTTTTTTTTTAATTTGCCTGCAGCCTCGGCATACCAGAATCTCCAAACCCCGCGGAACAAATACCTTCCCTTTCTACCTAACAAATGCTATTTACACTCTGGATTTTTTCCATCTTGGAGAAATAAGGAGAGCTTGTTCAACAACAAAATAAAAACCCGAGAGCTGAGCCGGCCGTATTCTGTTTCAGCTGAGCTGGTATACCAAGGAACTCGCAAGTTTTCTTCGGCTTAAAACGTTAACGAACCAAAACAGTTAACAGAAAAGCCAAATCTCTGCATCTCATAAAATCCAGAGAACCCCTCAGCCTGTAAAATTCCCCAGCTTCAGGTTTTTTTGGTTTGCTTTTTTTTTTTTTTTAGAAAGCTCAGTTACATCTCTATTTTAACGGGGTATTAATAAAGCCAGTGTAACCTCATATTATATACAGTTGCGACCACAAACATTTTTGCCAGAATTGCTGCCCAGATAAACAAACAAGAGGAGGCTGTTGGGGGGCAGCTCCACCCCCTGCACAGCCCTCTTGCTCCCGGGGCTGCCAAGCACACGTTGAGCCCCCCGTGTCCCCTGCCCCTCGGGTCAGTCACCCCCCTGGCATCCCCGGGGACAATTTCCATCACTCCCAGCCTGGAATTTCCACCTCCTCTAGCCCGGCAAAGTGCTCCCCCGGCCCTGCCAGGGCTGCTCCTGCCCCCCGAATACCCCCACTTTAGCAAAAGGAGCCTCATTAAACCCGTTCCTACCACTTTGTGTTTCACAGGTTGTTTTTTTTCATTATCTGCTGTCTGAGAGTAATTATTTACTTCCTGGAAGCTCACGTACCAGAACTCTGAGTTTGAAAGATTTTTCCATAACCTAATCCAATTCATCAAAGGCATCCTAACAAAATTACAGGCTCTGGCAGTATCTTTGCTTTTCACCTGATAAGGCTGCAGCAGAAGCCCGGGATGGTTTGTATCAGGGTACCTCCCAGAGTATAGTTTTTGACAGCTTTGCTTAAATCCCTTCCCCCTCTTTTCCTCTCGCACAAAAAGCACGCGATTTCATCTCCCCCTCCTCCCACGGCCGTGCCAGCCTTCGGGCTCCGGACACCCCACGGAGCATCCGAGGGGGCAGGGGGCGAAGGGGCCGGGAGCCTCCTCCGGCACCTTTGGGGTTCTCTCGAGAACAACGGTCCTGGGGGGGGACGGGAGCCCCCTCCTCTGCCCGGACTGGGCACCCGGGAAGGGCAGGGATTAAGAGGGAGCGATGTCAGCGCTGCCACTTCCCTCACCCCAGGGAAAAAAGAAGGGAAAAGAGGGAAGGAGGCTCCTACAAAGTCCCGTTCCCGGGGCCCCGGTGCTCTCGGGGTTGCTGAATTAGAGGGGTGGCTTTGATTTGCCATTTTCTGCCCCCAGGTAGACCTACGTTGGAAGCCCCAGCGTGTGCCCAGCACCAGGTCCTCTCCTCTCCCTGTCTCTGGTGGTTTTTAACAGCAGAGAGATGTTGGTACCTGCCACCCCAAACCCCTCTGCCCCTGGTCTGCAGACACCTCCCTCCCAGCTACACCCGTTAATCTATGATACACCATGTTCTTAAGGAAGAAATAATCATAATGATAACAATTAAAAAAAAAAATCAATCACAAAAACCCAATGTCATGTTTCTGATAGAAATTTTTTAAAGAACTGGTTGCCCAGGAAAGTCGTAATGTTTTAGTGTCCTCTGAACTTGGTAGCACCAACAGGACAATGACAGCAAAAGAGCGGCGGAGCTATTTTTGGGTCTATTCTTCCAGTAGTTGGGTGCACATCTTAGAGAAAAATAAGGATTTTTTTTTTTTTTTTTAAATGACACCAAACTGGTCTGTTTTCATTGCATTATGCAGATGAAATGACAAGTTGTCATTTAAGAAGTTAATAAACAGTCACCATTTTGCAGGTTATCCAAATGCTACTGAATAGAAAACCTTGGATCCCTAAATGATGTGTAATTAAAATTATTTAAAAAATCCTCCTTGACAGGCCAGGGCTTAGCCAAAATGTAAATGACATTAAAGAAGACAATGAATTTAATTTTATTTAATGTCCCTTTTTGCAGATCCTCATTTACATAGCATTTTTAACAAAAGCGTTGACCTTATAAATGCTGGCATTTGTACAGCTTCTGCAGAGTTGGATTTAATCATGCTTTCGCAAAGCCATAAGGGAAAAAGCTTTAAGTTCTCTGGTTGGATATGGAGTAGGAATAAAAACATTGGGACTGGTCAAATGTTTATCCTCCTCGCTTCTGAAAACAACCTGACAAGAAGATGTAAAGGTCTAGGGAATAACCCATTGCTGTTTGTAAGGCTTGGTAATAATCATACATAATCGTTTGGAAATATAGCTAATAAAAAATATAATGAGTGTTCAGCAAAATCGGCATTAGGCCCAAATTACATGATATTAATACTTGAACAGGTGCAGAAAGGCGCTTTAAATGAGGTAAATGAATAAAATGTCCCAGAGCACAACTGTGTGCACTGACAAAAAGTCAATCACATGAATAATTCAGCGGCCGGGACTGCCAGCAAAGGTCAGCGGCTCTCACCTTTGTGACGGGAAGTGAAAGGAAACGCTGCTGACGAAAAAAAAAAACCCCATCGCCCTCCAGCCGCCGCCGCAACCCCGCCGAAGGTGGAAATTCGGAGCAGGGTGGAATTAAAGCTGGGCACCGGCAAGCCGGTGGGAAAAAAAAAAAAAAAAAGAAAAGAAAAGAAAAAAAAAATTAAAAAAAAAAAAACACCTAAAACCCAGCGTGAACTGTCGACTCGTTTAGGGAAAATAATCTGAAATTACAGCCAGGGAAAGGTTAAAGGGGGTGGCTACCAGCAATGTCAATTATCCGCAAAATCTGAGGTCAGTCGAAAAGTATTTTAAGAGCCTACGGGATTGAAATTTTGTAACAGCTGTTAAATATGACAAAACTTTTTATTCCCCCAAACTAAAGCTATTCCAAACTCCGTATGAAAGAAATGGGATAAACAGATGTCTGGCTCCCATACAGGAAAGTAGGACACACTTGGAATGATAAGTCTCCTAAACTCTATAGAATAATGCCAGATTTATTGGGGAGGGGGGTATTTACTACCCACGGAGATGCCAACTAGCAGTAGGACTGTGATGGCACCATCTGGAAACCCGCTGCCGAGCGCGGGAGCGGCGATGCACTGCGAGAGCATCCAAGACCTGCCGGCGAGGGACCGGGATGCCACGGCCCCGGCCACCTTCCCGGCATCAACAGTTGGGGACACCCAACCCTCCGGGCACGTGCCAGCCCCGGGGAAGGGCAGGGCGAGCGGAGAGGAGCAGGGACCGTGGCAGGGATTCCCACACCTTCCCCACCAAACGCACGACGGTGGCAGGGAGGAATTATTTTAGCGCAGAGTGTGGTTTTGGTTTAGCAGTTCCAGCGGCATCCTGTAATCATTTACAGCCCTTGGAATGTATGGGTGAAATAGGAGAGATTTATCTGTTCATAGTTGTGATATGTAGACAATGGGTGTTCCTAATGAGGAACATCTGCTTTTGTGTTTTCCCAGAAAACATTATTCCACTATGAAAATGATACTCCCATCCTTTTCAGCAACACCGCAAAGAAAATATGGGCCTTTTCCTTTCTTTTATTTGCTTTTCTTTGGGTCAATCTAATTTCCCAGGGACACTTTTTCTGTGGCATCTTTTTACCGACTGCGCTGCAATTTACGGTGGGTTTGTTCTTTAATACGTGAGTTACTGTGCTGTATGAATAGCCCCGAAATGCCAGAAGATACTTAAATGTAGACAGCAATAAAAGTGTACACACACTCAGCCACGCTCCGTGAGAAACATCCAGTCGGCGTAAATAAAAATTCTCAGTGAATTAAAAGGTCGTGGAGGCAGGGGACACGGAGAAGCGCTGCCAAGGCCTCTGGTTTTGTTTTTGCAGGATGCAAACCTATAATTTACCTCAGTTTATTTAAAATATCTTAATTACGAGCAAATTATTATTCTTGAGGTGCAGAAGGGTTTTTTTTTAAAATTATTATTATTATTCCTTTTTTTATTTTCCCCGGGTGCGATAAACAATTCCGAGTATCACAGAGACTCCTGGTGTGGGCTGGAACCAACGGGTGGCCATAGATCTCAATTCAGGATTGAATTATTGGTTTGTATCCTGAGGACAAATATGCTTTATCTGGTCAAAAGCTGCTAAATGTATCCAAAGGACAAAAGGATCTAGTGAAGCATATTATATATAATTCTTATTCTTTTTTTCTTTTTTTTTTTTTTTTTTTTTAAGCCAACTAACCACAGGGTAACACTTCTGATGGGAAACTGAAAATCAACCCCCAAATCCGAGGGGGAAACACTGCTCTGGGATCCTCGAGAGGAAACACAAACCCGAAACTCAACACCGACAACAAATTTAGGTAACAAACTATTAACACACGGACGGAGGAAGCACAAACGCTGGGGGTTTGAAGCCCACGTCAGTTGCTTGGGAGGACTCTTGCTCCTGCAGAGCCTTTTCAGGTCCCTGCTCCCTTCTACACTCACAGCAATCCCCTCCCGCCCAGGGCTCCCAGAGGCATCTTGCGAGGAAGAGTGTGGGACCGGCCTCCTCCCCGAGCCCCCTGCACCCAAACCCTCCCGGTGCCCCCACCCCGTCAGTCACAACTCTCTTCAGGAGGCTGAAGCACACGCCGTCCTCATAAAAACCCAATCTTGAAAAATTCCTAATGTGGAAGGTGATTAAAATTCCTATAAAATTGTCATATCTTTAAATTTAGAAGCACAGCAGATTTTTCATCAATAATTAAGATCTCTAAAGCATTTATGCTAGGCATAAATGGAGTTTCAATCTTCCTTATTCAAATAAACATGATAAACCCATTAACCAAATGTTTTCTGATTTTTTATATCTTCTCATGCTTCTGGAATATCAAATTATAACACACTTCCCATAGTTTGGGGAAGGTATAAAGGCGCTCGGATCGTATAGCTTCTTTCCATTTTGCCAGGACCACCCTTCCCAGAGCCGGTATCGTTTATCCCCCAGCCATTGCAGGA
Organism: Gallinago jamesoni; assembly: GCA_025769975.1. NCBI lineage: Eukaryota > Metazoa > Chordata > Aves > Charadriiformes > Scolopacidae > Gallinago > Gallinago jamesoni. Next base: position 37,599,833 of record JAOQGH010000002.1, read on the forward strand.
CATTATTAGGTATATATCACGGTAATCCCTGATCACTGGGAAATGCCATGTGTGCTGCCTTTCACCGTGCGGCCGGACCAGAAACATAAACTCCTTCTGCATTTTTCAGGGTACATTCAATAGGCACGAAACGATGGCTCTGAACACGGCGCTAAATTACAGTCCGACCGAGCACATAATAGCAAAATATTATTCTAATTTTCATTCCCGGTTCATTTTCATCGCGTTCTCCTGCAGTCACACTTTAATGCAATTCGCCACTTACATCTGCAAAAGTCACACATCTCTGGAAAACTCCGAACAATGAGCATGCCCACAATCCAGGAATAAAACCTGTGCCACGCTGCCTCCCGCTCACTGCGCCGCCAAGATTCCTCCACTTCCAAACATATTTTTTTTTAGCCGATAAAGCAGAAATAAATTCAGCTGGCAAGGCAGCCACCCAGCGCTCTATGATTTCCACGGCTAAAACACTGAAGGCAAATATAATTATATTGATTTTTCCTTTTTTTTTTTTTTTTTTTTTTTTTTTTTGCACTTGGAGTTGTCTAAAGTGGTGAACTTGTTCTCCATCGCCTGACACCACCCCAGAGTGATGGCAACAACTGGTCAGCCCTATTTGATTACTAATAAGAGAGATGTCCCTTCTGTCAGATACCGCGCATTCCCCGCTAAGCAAACAGCTATTCCAGCTAGTTAAACATTAGCATTGCTCTCCACTGGTGGTGCATATTTCTTTAGGCTTAACTCGGGGGCTTCTCCAGGTTTAATTTTTCAGTCACTGGACAGCAAAGTTCAGGATCAAAAGATAACTTGGTGCTGGGAGCTACTGAAATACAAGCCTCCTCCAAACCGGCCCGACCCCCTTCTTCGCACAACCGGGGTCCCAGGGACGCTTCTTATTGCTCCCGGGCATCATCCCCGGGCAAGCCAAAACTGACTTTTCCTGCTACCATATTGTCCAAAAAAAACCCCAAACCAACCAACAACACAAACCAAAAATCCAAACAAACCAAAACCGGCTTTTCCGCTGCCAAAAAAATACCACTTTTTACGATTCAGCCCCGCTTTACCTTGCGTTGGGTGGAAATCTTTCTGAAAAGGGGCTCTTTTGCAAAAGAGGGGCAGCAACAAAGC
>JAOQGH010000002.1:37605969-37609401 GCA_025769975.1 Gallinago jamesoni
GGAGCACAGAGTTTGAATTATGGAGATGGGGGGCTGAGAGGTGAACCTGGACTAGAGGAGAACAAGCTGACTTTTCACCTCAGCACATTTAACTTTTAAATCCAAATAAACGTCTCGCGTTACTCGATCGTGGCGTTATAAAAGACCGGGACTAACCCCGGCCGGTCTGGGGGTGCCCGAGGAAGGGGCTCTCTCTGCCCTTTTCTCACCGAGGAAAAACATCGCCACGAAAATTTAAAAAAAAAAAAAAAAAGTTACAAAGGGGGAAAGTGCATTTAAAAATAAATCTGGGCGACTTGAGGGATTTTTTTTCCCCCCCTTTCCTCTCTGCCTTGCTAAATTAATTCTATCAAACATCTGTTCCCCTGACGCTGCCCGAACGCCACACACACCAGCTCCCGGTGCCAACGCTCCCTCCGCCACCAAAACCACACCTTTTGCGCCTTAAAAATTATCCCCCGGCAACAGCCACCGGAATGAGTCGCTCGGGTAAATCAGGAGTAGGTGTCGTCCATCGCTCTAATTATCCCACCCCCACACACACACCTCCCCTCCCCCGCCCCAAGCGAGGGCAAACCGCAAACTTTGCCACTTGCGGGTGAAGAAAAGCGTAAACTTTCTCACCTGCTTGGTCATGGAGTCGATGAGGCGGACGTAGAGGTCCTGCTCCGTCCTCACCCCTGGGGGGGAAGCACAGACACATTCCCATCAGGAGCCGAGCAGCCAAACCCCGCAACGACACACGGAGAGCGTGAGGTCAGGCCGTGAGCTGCGGGGAGCGGCACCGCACCGCGCTTCCCAATAGCATTTTAAATAATAAGAATTGATTTAAAATAATATTAAAATTATTATTATTATTATTAAAGAAAAAAAAAAACGGGAGAAAGGACCTAGTGACAGAGTTCTCGCCCGCTCCTGAAGCTGGCGCTTGGGGGGCCGTGCTCAGGGCCAGCCCCCCCCCTACCCCCCCCGCCCCGGGCCGGTGCGTGGCCGGAGCCAGGGCCGGGGGAGCGGTGGGGGCGGCGGGGGCGGCCAGACCCCGCGGGAACCGGGCCCGGGCTCCGCTCTGCCTGCTCCCCGCGCCCACCCCGTCCCAATAATTACCATTAATTCGCAAAAGTGAAAAAAGTCACTTAAAAGTGCTGTTGTGCCGGAGCAGCTATCGATCCCCTTTTTTACTTTCCACTTGAAGACGGAGCGGTTAATCATGTGAAGTGCCATCGACTTATCGATCCGTTATGTTTTGTTTTCCTGATATGCCAGGGAAAGAGCCGTGTTTACACGCGTGTAATTTTAATCTCAAAATCTTTATATCCTTTTGCCAAAAGGCCTCGAAAAAGAAAGTGGGACTTCCCCGCGGCACACACGGGCGCTCAAAAACGAGGTAACGACAACTTACCGTTGCTATACAATAACTGAAGTTTATAATGAATCCCATTGTTAGTTTTTTCATTGTTTGGCTCCTGCAAGTAACGATAAATAATTACATTTAGCGTGAAAAAAAAAAAAAACAAACCCAAACCAACCCATCTCCCTCCTCCTGACGTCCATTTTTCTCGCCGCTGGAGCGGCCGGGGCTGAGGAGGCTGCGGGGACGGGGCGCGCTCCGGCGGCACCGCGCGGGGCAGAGCGGGCCCGCTCCGCCGCTTCCCCGCACGGCGAGGGGCCGGGGCCGCGGCCAGAAGTTTCCGAAACGCGGGATGTGCGCGGAGCGGCCGCCAGAACCGGGGGGGGGGACCCGCACGTGGTCTGGGCGCCCCTGGAGCCCCGTTATAGGGCTGCCGGGCTCGGGAATTAGCTGTCCTCGATTAAACGACACCGAAACGCTTTCCGAAAAAAAAAAAAATAAAATAAAAAAATAACGCTAATAAACCCCAAAAGGAATAAGATAACGGGCAGACTTACTTTCTCTTTCTCCACAAAGTCCACAAAAGCTGTTCTCTCAATCTCCACTGGCTGCCCCTGCCTGTCGTACAGAGCTAAGACGAAGTGGAAAAAATTGGATTTTCTGAGATTGGAAGGCGGCTGTTTCTCGAAATGTGCCCGAGCCAGCCCCACGCCGCTGCGGGAGAAAACAAGACAAGGCGTGGGTGAGAGCGGCGGGGAAGGGGCGCGCAGGCTCCGCGGCCGCGGGGGGACGCGGGGAGCGCGGAGCGGCGCGGAGCGGGGAGGCTGTAAGTGATACGGGGCGGGCGGGGGGGGGGGAAGGTTGGGAGGGGGGGGGGGGCGGGTGGGGGGGATTTCCGGCCGGGATGAGAAATACAGGAGGAGAAAACCGCCGGGAGAGGATTTGGCAGACGTACCTTTGGGCGGCCGTGTTCGCATCCACTACCCCCGCGGTGTGCATCCAGGAGCGGACGGGATTCATCCCGCTGCCCAGCGGCTCCTCTTTCATGGTCGTCCCACCTCTTGGTATATTTTCCTGAATCCCAAACATTAAAACAAATTTGGGCAAAACCAGCTCCTAACCAAAAGGGGTTAAAACTGAGGGAAATGTCAGATACGGGGTGGGTTGGTTGTTGCTTGATTTTCTCTCTCTCTCTCTCTCCTTGGCGGCTGGAATATAAGAGATGACTTTACTCCCTGTGATCAGTAGGAGAAAAGCCCAGTTCAAGTCTTGCTTCCTTCTTCAATCTGTCCTGTATTGGCACGACATAAACAATTTACTGAGTACTTCTGTGCAGCGAGTTGGATGGCGTTCCAGTTTGGTGGTTTAAAAAAAAAAAAAAAAAAGAAAAAAAAAAGGAAAAAAAAAAAAGAAATAAAAAATTGTAACTGCAGCCGGCGACACTGCGAGTTTGATTTTTTTTTTTTTTTAGGGGGAGGGGGGGTAAAAGAATAAATATTTTTGTTGTTGTTTGCAGGCGCGCTCAACGTGGTGTCATCCTAGTATAAAACCGGCCTCGGGAAGGAGGAGGAGGAGGAGGGAGAAGGAGGCAAAAAAAAAAAAAAAAAAAAAAAAAAAAAAAGCTTCAGGACACTGCTGAATCGACCACTTTCTGGCAAGCCTCTCCTGCTCCAAAAGACAAATAAACGGAGGGGGGGAGAAGGAAAGGGAAAAGAGAGAGAGGGGAGAGGAGGAAAAAAAAAAAAAAAAAAAAAAAGGAGAAGAAGAAGAAGGGGAGGAAAAAAAAAAAATAATATAAAAAAAAAAAAAAATTCCTGATTACCGCGGAGGTGTTCCCGGGCACACACGGGAGAAGGAACGGGGGGCGCGGGCCCGCGGAGCGTCTCACGGAATGGACGGAGGCGCGCAGAGCCCGGCCCTCCCTCCCCGAGGAGCGCGCCCTTCCCCGGGAGCCGGGCCCCCGCCACGGCGGGGAGAGGTGGCGTCACTGATGACGCAAGCGGTGGGCGGGCTCAGAGCCATATATGGAGCGTGGGGTTCAAGCGCTCCCGCCCGGTCCCCCCCCACCCCACCCCCCCCCCGTC
>JAOQGH010000002.1:37612038-37624374 GCA_025769975.1 Gallinago jamesoni
CCCGGCCCCCCCCCCCCCCCCCCCCCCCCGCACCACCCCCCCTCTCCCCGGCCCCGCTCCGCGGCCCCCGCACCGCCCGGCCCGCCGGAGCTCCGCGGCCGCGGTAAATCACGCCTCGCAGCCCGGCCTCGCCTCTGGCCCCTCACCGCACAATAACGCATCATCACGCGCCGTGCGTGGATTAAAACTGATAGCCTCATTTCCACCGCCCTTATAGGATTCTCCTAAACTTTATTATTTTATTTCTTTTTTTCCTCGGGACAATCCCCTCGGGACTATTACCTTAATCATTGCGCTTTTTTCTTATTCTTCTTTTTTTTTTCTTTTTTTTGAGTCTATTTTCCATTTCACGTTTTACATCACACAACTTTGAGCCCGTATTTACTTTACCGGCAATTCCGCCGCAGCCCCCGCGGCCGGGCCGCCCCGCTCCGCGTCCCGCAGCGGCTATCCCCGCAAAAAAAACCTCCTTTCCCAGCGGGACGTTCCTTCGGGAAGAGGCGAGCGCCGGCCCCGTTTCTCCCCGCGCCTGCCCCCGCCGCCCCGGGGGGCACGGCCGGGCCCGCCGAGGTGCATATTTCAATTTGATTGTGAGAAGGCGCCTTCGTTCCTACCGCGCCGGGCTGCGGGAGGTGGGATTTATGCCCGCGGTAACCGAAACAGACCCCCGGTACCTCCCGGTGCCCGCCCGGCACAGACGGGAGAAATCGGTGTTTTCGGGTATTTCCAATAGCGCGGCCGATGCCCCGGTACCGCGCCCGCCGCCGGGTACCGCAGGGCGTAAATTCACCGCGGAGGAGGTAATTAGCGCGGGGGGCGCAGCGCCGCGGGGGGGGGCCCGGCCCGGCCCGGCCCGGCCCTTTCGCGGTGCTCCGCGCAACCTGCGCCCACGGCGGAGCGGCGGCCGTGCGGAGGCCGAGCCGGGGCCCGCCGCCGGTGCTGCGGGGCGCGCAGACCCCCCCCTCCCGCGTCCGCAAAGACCCCCGGTGCCCCGCAAAGGGCAGAGTGCGCGGAAAGGTCGCCTCGCACAGCGGGTCAGGCCCCCCGGGCCGCGCCGGCTCCCCCTCCGCCCGCCTTTCCGCCTTTATTTCCCCGGTTTGGGGCTGATTTCAATACTTTAATTCGAATTCCCGAGCACCCCGCGCCCGGGGAAAACCGGCTGGAGGGCGGAGGGGAGAGCGGTGCGGGGCAGGCACCCGCGGCTGCCGGGCGCGGGGATGCGCAGGCGGCGGCAGCCGGCTCCGCGCAGGACACGGCGGGGGCGACGCGGGGCTCGGCGGTAGGACCGTCCCTACCCCTGCCCGGCCGCCGTCGGGGCCGGGCCGGCCCGGTGCCCCTCGGCGGGGCCGTACGCGCCCCTTCCCGCGCCCCTGCGCGCCCCGCGGCCGGGCTGCGCGGCCGCCTCGGAGTAAAGAAAGTCCCCGTGGGTGCGGGGGTGCTTTACTCCAGCTGGCGCTTAGCCCTGCGCTCCTCCAGCCGCGCTCTGGGGGGCCGCCGCCCTAATATTGTTAAATCAAGAATTAGTTCTTGGGGGGGAAAAAAATTAAAAAAAAAAAAAAAAGAGAAAAAGAAAGATAAAAAGGCTTAAACTTTCCCCGCGCCCGAGTGCCAGCCCCGGCAGCCGCCCGTCCGACCGGAGCCTTTCCTCCGAAGGGAAATCTCCCCCCGGCCGCAGCCCGGCTCCCGGCTGCCCGACGGCGCGGCCCGGGGGATGCTGCGGGGCGGCCGCCCACCGCCGCTTCCCCGCTCCCCGGGGCCGCGGGAGGGGAGGGTGGTTTGGGGGGTCGCGGCTCCGGCGGGCGGAGGGGAAGCCTCCCCCGCGGTGGGGCGCGGAACGGGCGCGGGCGCGCAGGCGGGGCCGCGGGGAGTCGGCGGCCGGACGGGTCCCGTCGTGCGGCGAGAACAACATAAACCGCGTCCGACTGAACAAACAAGGATCGATCAGATAATTTCAGATATTATAATTTGCTTTAATTAAACACACTTCGTTCTAATTAACTCTGAAATTTTAGCATGCTTTGGGACGTTGGTGTCTGATTTGATATTGTCAGTCCAGATGTCCTAATAAAATTCAATCCTCCACTCAAGACTTCAATATTCACTAAGAACAAAATGCAAATTAAATGTAAAACCTAAAGTATCGCCAAAGGTATAATCAAGAAAGGTGTCTCAAAACTTCTCACTTTTTATTACGCAGTAGTTAGAAAATGCAGATTACATCCGAACAAGACCTCTGCTGAATAATAGAAACCTTAACTCTTTGTGGTCGGGGCTCGCTCTGCCCTGGAGGGATCCGCCAACCTCCTCCGCCAACGCGCGGCCCGCTATCCGCGCTGCGGGGCTCGGGCGGCCCCAAACGCGCTCTCCCGCGCGGGGGAGACTGGCGGGAGCCCCCGCGGAACGGGCCGCCGCCGCGCTGGAGGAGCGAAACTTTCCGCCTCACACAAGTACTTTTCTCCCCGGGGCGGAGAACGGGAGCTGCCCCCGCCCGGCACCGGGACGCCCGTCTCCCGCTCCGCCAGGGCGCAGGCAGCGCGGCCGCGGAAAAAACCCCCGGGCGGGAGGCGGATGGCCCGGGGGGGGACACACACAGACGGACACCAGGGGGGCAGGTCCCCCGTCCCCTCGCCCCGCAGCCCCTCGCCCCGCAGCCCCCCGCCGCCTCGCCCATTCCCCGCCAGCCGCAGCGGTCTTTTAAAACAATTCAAGGCCGGAGAGCAGGGCGGAGACGCGCGGAGGCGCCGCGGGGCGCGTTACCGGGGGGGTCCCCCCGAGCTGCGGCTCCCCGGGAGCCCCCAGCGCGGCCGCGGAGGAGCGCGGGGCGCGCAGCGCTGGGGAAGAGCAGCTATTCCCACATTAGACATTTGTACGTTTTCCATCCTAATGGAGTCACTTAAAGCTGTTGCTAATTTCACTTTTTAAAAGGCCGCAGCGCGGTGATTTGCATTTTCGGTAGGCTGGCGGAGTGACGGGGAGGGGGGGGGGAATGGGGGGGCTGCCCGGGGCGTAGCTGGGGGCCATGCGGGGCTGGAACCCAGAAAAGAGAAAAGAAAGAGAGAAGGAAAGTGCCTCCTCTCCCAGACTGTTAATCACCAATTTGTCCCGCTGCCATTTACATCCCAAAGACAAACGTGGCGGGGCGCCCCGCTGCCCCCCCCCCCAGCCTGGCCGGGCCCTCCGCACCGCTCCGCACCGCTCCGCGCTTCCCCGACACCTTCCCACCCCACACCCCCCCCCCCAAACCCGTCAAAACCAACCCGCGCTCCCCCACAGCCAGCGCGGTCCCGCTGAGGTGAGGCGCGGAAGTTCCGCGGGAGCGGCTCCCCGCGCACCTGGAGGGGCTGGAATTTTTAAAGTGAAAATTTCCGAAAAAAGGCGAAACGCGCCCGCTTTTTTTTTTCTTTTCTTTTTTTTTGGAGGTAAACAACAAGTGCTGAGCTCGACAGATTCCCCCTCTCGCCGCAGAGCCGGCGGCCGCGGCTCTAGCGTGGGGACGGTGTGCCATCTACAGGACACTGCGCGGGCGGCCGCGCAACGCGCCCGCGGGCCCTCGCCGCCGCCGGCAGGCACGGGGGGCCCGCACCACCCCCCCTACCCCGCATCCCCACGTCCGTCACTTCCCCCCCCCCCCCAGCCCCCTCCCGCCTTGCCATTCCGGGTACGAGCGAAGCATCGATTATTTGTTATTTGAACTTTTTAAACACGGCGTTAAAACTTCGGGGGTGGGGAGTTGGGGGGGGGGGGTGTCGGCGCTGCCCGCGATTTTGAGGCGTTGGATGAAAAGGTGTGAGGCGCGCAGATAACGCGCTTCGGTTTGTCGGTCCCACCCCGCGGTTTGGGAGCTGATGTCCCCAAAGACCAGCCCAGCTTTTCCCCTTTATTTATTTTTATTAAAACATCAATCTGCTCCGGAGCTGGGTGAACTCCGTTTCACCTAGAGAACATAAAATTCCCCATACCAAGGAAATAAGCACCTTTCATAAATCACCGCTATTCCTGACAGATCGATCAATTTGGGGTTGTTAATCCGAAAGGAGGAGTTTTAATTGCTTCCTGCCGTTCAGCCCGGGCACCCCGGCGGTGCGGCCCCGCCAGCGCCCGGCGCCCCCCGCTTCTGCCCGGGAGGTGAAAAAGCCCCCGGAGACCCCGCGCAGCGCCGCGCAGCACCCCCCTCCACCCACACACACCTTCCCCCCCCCTCTCCCCCCCCACCGCGCTACCTGCGCGCAAGCGGCCGCCGGCGAGTAACTGCGAGGAGGGACAGAGGTGGGCGCGCAGCGCTGCGCACAGACGCGCGGTGTGGCCCGTCCCAGGTAAGCGGGCGCTCCGTCACCCCCGGACCCCCCCCCCCACCTTTTCCGCCCGCCTGCGCACCTTCCTCCCTCCCACCCCCGCGCAGAGGCGCGCAGCCGGGGACGCCGCCGGACCCGCGGCCGCGGGCGCTTACCTTTCGCGGCTAATTGGGCCAGGGAGAGGTTTTCCGAGGGACACCCCCCGCGTTCGCGGAGGGCCGCGTTTGTGGCGGAGGGGACCGGCGGAGGAGTGCGCGTGTGCTCAGCGCGCTTTAATGCACTACTTACCCACCGCAGCCTCGCCGAGGCTCGGTGGGGGCACGGCGGTGCGCGGGGCGCAGCAGTGCGCAAGCGCCCCCCCCGCGCTGCGCGGGCGGGAGGGAGTGGGGGAGGCGGGCGGGAGGTGCGGGGCGCCCGCGGGGGCGGAATCGGCGGCGCGGTCCCGGGGGGGGGGCTGGCGGTGGTTGCGGGGTGGGTGGGTGGGTGGGTGTGGGGGGGTGTGTCTGGGCCTCCCTCCCCCCGTCCCGTCCCGGTACCGCGGACCCCCCCGCCCCCCGAATCCTCCCCCTCGCCCTGGGGGCTGCCCTGCGCTTCGCCCCGCGGAGCGGCCCCCCGCACCTGCGGAGCTCCCGGTGGGGAGAGGGTCCCGGAGGTGGGTCCCGGGGGGTGTGTGTGCCGGGGCGGCGGGGGGGCGGGGGGGAGGATGGATTCTGGGAGCAAAAAGCTTCAGAAACGCAACAGTTTGTCCCGCGGGGCCGCAGCCTCCCGCCGCCTTCGGCGTGTGCGGAGCCACCGCTGCCGGCTGCGGGTGACGGGCGGGAGGGGGGGCGGCCGGGGGGACGCTGGGCACAGCCTGGAGAACTATTTCCCTCTTAATTCCACCCTCCCCCCCCCTCCCCCGCCGGCAGGGACGGTTACACCCCCCCCTCTGTCACCCCTGGGCGCGGTGCTGGCGGGTACCGGGTGTCGAGAAGTTTTTGGCCGCGGGGGTGCTGGGTGGGGGCTCCCCCGGGGGGTGCTGGGTGCTGGGTGCTGGGTGGGGGCTCCCCCGGGGTTCCTGGGGGTGCAGCGCCCCAGTGATGCTGCCGCCTCCAACAGCTTTGGCTGTGCCTATTGCTGCGCTTCCCCTCCCCTCCCCCAGTTTGGCGGAGGGTCTCCGGCAGCACTGGGTGACCTTCCAGGAGGGGATAATAGCCGCCATGATCCTGGGGGTCCCTTCCAACCCGGGCAATTCCCTGATTCCCTGCTGCTGAGCAGCGGCTCCGCTGCCGCGGGGACCCTGAGCCACCCGGCGGCTCTTGCGGGGCTGTGCGGGGACGGACGGGACCGGGGGAGAACAAAAGCGGCGCTTTCCAAGTCGGGCACATTCCTGCAGCGGGGGGGAAGCCACAGTTTAGGAATGGAGCTACAGTCTTGGAAAAAAAAACAACAAAAAACCCTATCAATGTTGATTTTTGTTCCCGATCCAGGTAAAGCTCACCTGTGGGGTTGTTCTGGGGGCAGACACCTTCTGGAGGGGCTTTAGTTTGCACAGAGTGATGTCTGGTAGCACTTGGGGGAGCAGGGAGCCTGAGGGCAGCTGGGCAGGAGCCCTCCGTGTCGGTTTGGAGGACGTTAGACCGTGACTGGGGTGGGCACAGGGGTGGTGGCCGTGGCCAGCACTACCCCTCACAGCGGTGTCCATCCCAGAGCTTTCAGCTTTTGGGCAGGGGGCTCTTCACGGGGTCCTTCCTGCTTAATTCCCCCATGGAGAAGCTTGGCTGTGGCTCGCACCAGCCTAAGTGCTTAGGAAACAGCTGTCCAGATGTGCTGGAGGTGCTGCAAGTTGGGTTTAGACCTAGAAAAGCCAGCACAACTCTGGTCCTGCTCTCCGGTGTCCTCACGTGTCCCCACTGTGAGTACAATCAGTGGCAGTCCTTCGGCTCGGCATTCCGTGGGAGGTTCTCCATGTCTGGGGCTTGGAGGATGGACCAGCAGGAGTCACCCAACGGTGGCCTTAGGCCATCCCATGGGGGTAACTGGAGGATCTGGACCTTAACTCTTTTACAACATGCTCATTGTATGGGTTGGGGAAATTCGGGGGGTTCGTTCAAGGGAAGTTGGTACATGTAGAAAACTGTGGAAAATACACAAATTGTAAAGTGTTCCTGACTGGGAAGAAAAAAAGGACTGTGTGGGCTTTGTGAAGACAGCATGGATGGAACTGGGAGGCAGAGACATGGGAAGAACTGGTTGTTCCAGGCCGGAATTGGGCTGGTTCTGCCCAACCCAACACCTCACCACAAGCCCAGGAACACCCCGTCGGAAAACAGCCGTGAATTTCCTGTCCTTGGGCAGTAACTACTTTTTTTGCATGGAGGCTGAGCTACTCTTATTAAGACAGATAGGTGCTCACGAAATATTTATAAAGCAGGTTCCTCGTCAACCCCAAGTTGGTCCCAAGGCCGTCTGTCTGTCTGTCTGTCCACATGGGGGGTGGTGTGCCCTCCCTCAAACCTTCCCCTCCAGCCCCCCATAGCCCAGCCCCTCCTCTCCTCGGGGCCCAGCGAGGAGCTGGGTGGTGTGTGGGGCTTGGGAATTGCTTGTGCCACTCTCCCTCCCGCTGCGAGGAGCGCTACCCATCCACTTTTTAAAATTTAAAAAGATCATATATTTTTCACACGCTCGTTGTGCTCTTCAGAAAGGAACGCTTGATTATGCTCCAGCCCTTCACATCAACAGCTTGCATACAAACGAGCGGGTGACTGAGCAGCCTCAGGTATTTAAAACACCCAAATCCTACCCTTTCTGGATGCTCTGGGGGGGGCCTGGCTGGGGCAGGGCTACTCGCAGGCTAGCAGTGGCCCCTTTTATTTTGCCACCACCTGGTACTCTTGGCATCCTTCACTCCCAGATTAAATTACGGAGCTCTGGGACCGCTGTCGAACAGCAGCTACTTAAGTTATTAGAGCAGAGCTGCGACAACATCTCGGTGCTCCTTATCTCTTTATTCTTAGCTCACTTTTTAGCGCGCCGCGCTCTCTATCAGCAGTTTTCATTCCTCCTCCTTTAATCTTACCTCCAGCCTCCAGTGCGTTCCGCTGGCTCCTTTCAGCATCGAGGCGGTGAAACTCCCTGCTCCAGCTCTGCGGGGATGCTGCCGCCGCGCGCGGTGACGGCTCCCCACGGGATCAGCATCTTCCCTTTGGAATTTCGCTCTCCCTTCAGCCCGGGGTGCCTCGGGGGCTCCCAAACCAGGGGATTCCTCCCGGCGGCGGCCCAGGCTGGTGGCTCTTTCTCCGGTGGACACGCTGCAACCGTGTGTCAGCGCGGCTGAAACCCGCAGTGCAACCCCTGTGGCTGGCTGAACCCGTCCCCCAGGCGGGAGGCTGAGCTTGGGCTCCAAAGTCCCCCCTGTCCCCCCCGTCCCCCCCCAGTAAGGTTCCCAGAGAAGTGAGCGGGAGCGCACGGTCCTGATCCCTGTCCTGCACCGCAGGGTAAGTCCCGCTCCGCTTCTCCTCCGCGCAAGGGCCGGACAGGGTGAGGATGCAAAGGCAAAGCCCACCTTGGAGTGACTTCATGGAAACGCTTTTCGGATACGGCCCCATGGCCCTTTGCAGGAGAGCCAGGGCACGAGCCAAGCCGTTCCTTGAAAGAAGGATTACTTTCGGCTCATGGGTTATTTTTAACAACCTCGTATAAAGGTTCCGGTTTTAGTAATCACAAACCCATTTTCCTTGAGAGCTGAAATCTCACGATCCCAGTTATTTATTTATTATTGTTTTTTTTTTCCATGCAGAGAGGGAAGAAAGTAAAGCTCGGTGATGGAAAAGGTCGTACTCTCCAAACCATAAAAAAAAAAAGAAAAAAAAAAGTAATGTCATCTCCTCTAGTGCGGGAGGTTAAAGACTCGAGCGGGAAGTGTCAGGGATGTACGAGGACATTGACTGAAGTGGTGGCCCCTTCCTTAAGCAACGGTCTCTGTGCCCGGCCTGGAGTCCCCACAGCCCAGAGCCCCCCTGGAAGCGGGGCCGGGGGGCAGGAGGTCACCTTTTTGGGGCTGTCACTTGGAGGGGAAAACGTGGCAGCAGCACTCGGGGGGCACCGCGCCGGCCCAAATCCCAGCGAACTTCAGCAGCAGCCTGTCAGGCGGGGGGGGGTGAAGGGGATGGGGGGGGGGGCGATGCAGCTGCTTCCCCCCCCCGCCCCATGAGGGTTCCACACCAAAAAAGAGCAGCGAGAGGGAGGGTTTGCCTCCAGGCCGCTCGCTGGAGCGGGAGCCTCGCTACCTGCTGATGGAGACAGGTAAAAGGAGGGAGGAAAACGCTGAACGTTGTGAAAAAAACCAAACAAACAACAGCAAGGAGAATATTGAATTTAAATATTGCTAGCAGAGGGCTCCGCCGGCAGACTCGGCTGGAAATTATCTCAGACACCGCGGCACAAAAATGCTTCCTTTTTAAAAGGAAAACGGCCTAATCAAGACGTATGTGCGTGGCGATGTGCTCGCAGGGAGAGAACGCTGGAGTTATCCGCTTCAATTACACCCGCTCACTGTGTGCTGGTCCTGGCAGAGGATGCCAGGGATAAACAGGAAACAGTTTTCTTCCAAACCTGTCTCTAAGTTGAGTAACTCGGCTCTCATTCCAAGCTGTGCATGAAGTATGGGAAGGAGAAGTTCCAAGGTAAAAATACTGTGAATATTTGTGATTGTGTGTACGAGACGCTGCCCCGCAGCCAGCCGGAGGGTGGGATCCCGCCGGGCATCCTCAGGGAGGGTGGGATCCATCCTCCAGGAGAATTGTTTGTGATCTTTGGTACGAGAAGGGAAACCAGAGGTGGCTTTTGGGACCCTTGCGCTGGTGAGTTTGGGTCCCACCAGTGCCCGCCCAGAGCTGGTTTAGAAATGATGGGACTATCCGTTTCTTGCCCTTGCTCCTATTGCCCCTCTGCGCCCCTCACCCGGCGTCGGGGCTGGTCGGGGCTTGGAGACCCCGGGGCACGGACGCCTCCTCGCTCCTCCTGCCAGAGCAACCTCCCAGGGCCAAACCCAGGGCAGAGCCGGGACCGCCCCCAAAAATACAGCCAGAATCACCCCCAAAAATGATACACCCAGAAAGCGCAGCCAGGCGTTTCTTACCCCGGGAATGGGGAGTCGCTCCCGCTCAGGTGGGGTATTTTATAGCCCAAAGGATGAAAACGGGGGGTATTCCCGCGTGAGCAGCTTTACAAAAAACCAACTTTGGCTCAACACGAGCGGCAAATACAGCAGGAAACGAGTTAGAAAACGATGCGGGCCTTCGTTTCTTTCATGGTAAAATGACTGGTCCTGGGTGTCAACACCTCGTAGACCTGCCTAGATATGTTTTGAACCCACTAAATAATAGATTTTTGTGTGTTTTTATTTGTCTGCTTTGTTTTGGGTGGAATTATACCCACAACCTGCTGATTTCCATTGCATTACCAGTAAAAATTGTGTTTCGCTGGTTGAATTGACTTCACAATCAGATGCTCAGTTTTTATAAGGCACACGTATTTAACCGCTCTTTTATTAAGAGAAATTATAAAAGATATAGGTAAGGGTTCATTTATTATTTATTGCTTTATTTTATTGTAATAGCTGTGAAATTTAGACATGAAGTAAGATACATGTTTTAGGAATAACCCCTTACGCCCTGTCCTGGTGTATCAGCGCAGAAGTGAAGCTGGCCGTCATGATACCACGGATCCAAGAAAATAAGAAATTGGCGGAAAATTAAACTAATTCTTTAGTGCACCTTGAATATTAGCAGCATCAGAAGGTCTTTGCTACCTGCAATTCTCCATTCCAGCGCCCTGTTAAAAAGTAACACTGAAAATACGCTTCACTAGCTGATTTTTTTTTTTCTTTTAAGTGATAGATTTATCTCCTAATTTTGCTCTTGTTTCACAGCCTTTTATAGGACTCTTGGACAGTTTATAGATGCCAGCTGACACCTGTAAAGTTCACCTGAAGCTGTTCAGCAATTTAAAACACTGCTACGCAATTTATCTAGAACTCTTAATGCACAAAAAAAAGGGGGGGGGAAATTGATTAGAGTCGATGACGAACTCTTCTGTTCTGTCTTTATAATGCGGGTGTAAACCTGTCAGGTTTTACAGCTGCCCTCGCGCTGCTTCAATTAAACATATCTTTTGAGGGGGAGACTGTGCATTTCTCTCCCAGAGCCTTGGCTCAGCCCCAGCCATGGTGGGGGTTCAGCACAGGGGTGGGTGCGAGCCAGCATCCCCATCACCATCCCATCCCCATCCCCATCACCATCTCCATCATCATCACCATCGCTATCTCATCCCCATCTCCATCCCCATCGCCATCCCTATCCCCGTCCCCGTCACCCCATCCTCGTTACCATCTCCATTCCCGTTTCCATCCCCATCTCCATCCCCATCAGCATTCTTCCCCGAGAAAGGTACCCACAGCCCATATCTGGCTATGTGCTGGTTTTTAATTTTATTTAACTTGATAAATCCAAATTAGTAGAAATGGGAAGGGGAAAAAAATATATTATTTTGCTACTCGGAGAGCTTTTTCCCCTGCCGGGTTGCCCGGGCAGATCGAAGCCCAGTGGTTTGTTCAGGCGATGGGCTTTGACGGCTCCCCCCAAGACACAGCTCCCCAGCACACATTTCTCAGGTTAATTGATTTTTACAGTCTTAAAACTTTCTTTGAAAAGCTCAGATACTCAAAATAACGGGACAAAAAAATATGGCCTGCAAGACGTTCTTTATCTGTCCTGTGGTATTTCTCCTTTCAGGCTTGTATTTTCAAACTAACCTACGTAATCAGGAAGAACTCGTAATTATATATTTATTTCCATTGGAAGCCGAGGGGCTCTTGTAATCGGCTGGTTGTGGCATCTGTAAATCTGAGCAGAGGACTGCAGCCTGTGCTAATCCTGCTAGTCACAATTATGTCAAGTTTGATCATCTGAAAAAAAGCCGCCCCTTTGCTTGGTATTTATCATCTTTCAGACAGTAGCAGACAGTGATCTTTTACTCCCTCATGCAACATTTCAGCAAGCGTTATATATTTCAGAGACATTTTCGTGTATGTATATGCTAGGAATTGTATGCAATATTCCAGAATGGTTCCACCAGTAGCGTACGGGGAAACATTATGGTATTAACCACCTCTCACCTCGCCCATTACCGTGTTTCTTTTCCTAACACACTGCAGTATAAGAAGCATCTGATTTCCTGTTTAAGTGCCATATAATCACTTGTTACACATAACAGCACACTTCCTTTTAATGCTTAAATCCTGGGAGCTGCGATTTCCAGCGGCCTCCTGGCTGCTTCAGCGATCCTCTATGAATCATTGAGCCCATCAGACCTGATCCCTGGAATAAAACAGCCCTCGGGGCTTCGCCAAAGTCCTCTTTGGATACGGGCACGACGCACGATGCCGGTTAAAAAAAGATAAGGTGGGTAATAGAGAATGCACAACCACCCTTGGTAAGCTTCTTCTAATGATCAATTCCTCCTGTCGCTGTGATTTCCTCCTTGTTTTCTGTACAAATGTACCAGACCTTCCCTGGACCCCGTGTTCCTGGCTGCCCTGGGCAGTGGGACTCGCTGCTCCGTGAATTCCTTGCGGCATTTGGATCCTGGCACGAAGCAGAGGAGTTGCCCCAGGCCATGGCCGAGAGCGGCTGGAACCACGAGGCAAAGAAGACCACCAGTAGCACCAGCTGATGGATGGACCAGTTTGGGGGTCTGACCCCTGCTCTGCCCACAGCTCTGCCGTACGGACCCTCCCTGCCCAGTAACTCTCCTTCTGGCTGCGAACTTGGGCTGACTTTGGACAAACGAGGTCCCAACTTGTAAGGAACGTTGATCCAGTCTTTGTCCCCCATTTTTTCAGGGCCTGTTGTGACAGGACAAGGGGGAGTGGCTTTAAACTAAAAGAGGGAAGATTTAGACTAGATAGAAGGAAGAAACTTTGAACTCTGAGGGTGGTGAGAGCCTGGCCCAGGTTGTCCAGAGAAGCTGTGGCTGCCCCATCCCTGGAGGGGTTCAAGGGCAG
>JAOQGH010000002.1:37624399-37636228 GCA_025769975.1 Gallinago jamesoni
GAGGGGTTCAAGGGCAGGTTGGAGGGGGCTTGGAGCAACCTGGGCTGGTGGGAGGTGTCCCTGCCCAGGGCAGGGGGCTAGACTAGATGGCCATTAAATTTCCCTTCCAGCCCAAACCATTCTATGATTCTATGAATCTGAAAGTTTAGATTACTATAAATTGTAATATTTATTAGTTTAAGATGACTCTGCATGCATCCCTTCATTGTCCTGAGCACCTGGGACCCCTGACCTCCCGTGTCCCCTGTCCCAGGAGCCACCAGCCCATGGCCACCAGCCTCCAATGCCCGCAGCAGAGCACAGCCCTGGGTCACCTCTTTCCCACCAGGCTGGAGTCTGCTGTGGGGGACGTGGGGACGGGTCTGTGGTCTCCAGCAGCACGTTGCAGAGATGTCCAGGGACCCCTTTAAACAAGGCATCAATTATGTGGTTGCCTGGGATTGTGGGCAACATGGTGTGGTGGCTCCAGCGGTTCCATGCAGTACCACACTCCCGTGTTCCTCCCTGGGATTTCCCAGATGAAGGTGAAGGTGTCTGTAACGGTGGGGGAGCACGGTGGCCGCGTGTCCACTGCGAGCCCTGGGCTTGTAGCCATCTCTCTGTGCCCATGGATCAGCTGTACCAGGGGCCAGCACGTTTCCAGCAGCACCAGTGTCCCCCCAGCAGCACAGAGTGGGTGTTTAGTGTATGTGGAACCATCCTCCATTTGGGATTTTTAGAGGTGACTGGGCAAGTGGCTCCTCCCTTGTCACTGGGCAAGATTTTGGCCTGGATTTGGTGAACCCCACTGGTGGGTGGCTGGTTCTGGAGGAGCTCCCCAGCTGCAGCGCTGAGCCCTGCATTCAAGCATCACCCATAGGATGGGGCAATGTGTCCCCAGCTCTGCAGCACTGGAGCACCCCCAGAATTGATACACACAGGTGTGGAAAGGTAAATTGGGTGAGAAATAACGGGGGGCTGGTTTCTTCCCTTTCTCAGTGAGGCTGGGCAGAGGCAGCAGGGCTGTCCGTGCTGTGCCAGGTGATGCTGGTGGGCTCATCAGGAAGGGCTTGCTCAGGTGGGTGTAATAATCCCAGCGAGGATTTATTGGGTGAATCTTGGACGTTGAGGGCTTTTTGGGGTTGTTGCAGCCAAGAGCTGCTTGTGGTGGTGGTGGTGTGTCCCTCATGCAGAAGAGGACACATCTGGGTAGAGGCTCCTGCGTGTGTGGGAGTGATCCTGTCCTGGTGGTACGAGGAGTTTGCCCCTTCTGGTGGGATGAACAGGGATCTGCTGTGTTCCTTGTGGTAAGTAAACTGAGGAAACCTTGGATGTTTTAAAAGTCCAATAATCTCTAAGCTTTGTGTGCAGGGGCTCCAATTTTTGCATTTATTGGGGGGTGCAGAATTAAAGCCATTCTCAGGATATCTTTAATGGTGTGGTGACATCCCCTCTCTGGAGCTGGCGGGAGCTCAACCATTCCCTTACAGGGAGCAGGGGGGAAAGGGAAGGGGAAGGGGGGGAAACCCCTCCTCTGCCATTGCTCTTACCCATGGCAGAAGCTTAAACTGCTCCACACACCCCCCCCCCCCCCCCCCCGAAAAGAGGCGAGCAGCACAGGGAAACCAGAGAGCAAATTGCTGCTCTCTTTGTACTCTTCAGTGCAAAAACAAGAGGGGGAAAAAAATTTCTTAATAAGGCTTGTTTGTAGGAGCCTGTGCCTGGAGCTGTGCTGTGGGGAGAGCATCTGGGATGCTTTGGGGCTGACCATCTAATGACAGTGCTCTTAATGGTTTTGCCCTAGTCTGTGTCCACGATTGCAGATGGGTGTCTGCTGGTTACAGCTGGAATGCCTCAGGGCTGTAATTTCGTGGTGATGAGGCCAAAGTCAAGAAGTATTTTCTCTGGGCACTGCAAGAAAACCAAACCTGCCCGTTATCCCCCAAAGCCACTCGGGCTGACAGCAGCCTGGGACATGGCTGGTGACACAGCCCCCACTGCCAGCCCTGGCCAAGCTCTGGAGAGCAAACCCCTCCTGCAGACGCTCTGGGTGTGCTGGGGGGAGGACAGGAGCTGCTCTGACCCGGGAGTTAGCAATAGCCAAGTGAAATAACTCGCCACACGAAGGTGAAATGAGTGGATGCAGAAATCAGCTGTATTGACTTGGAAGCAGCGTTATAAATGCCATTACATTCAAAATGAGATTCCCATAAAGCTCTTAAAACTGAGCGAATGTAAAAGTAGACTGAGAGAGGCTGCCTGTGGAAAGAAGTCCTGTCTTGGAATGTTTGAGAGATCCTGGAGAGACGTGTCCTCAGGCCATTGCTGAGGTGGGACGTGTCCCTCCCTGCCCATTCCCCTCAGAGCAGGAGCAGGTCCTGGTGCCGCTCAGGACTGGGTTTGTCCTTCTGAGACCAAATGCTCTGATTATTCCTCATATAAGGTGGTATTTTTTAAATTCCTGGTATGTTTAAGAACAGTACTTTGTATTGGGAGCGTTGTGGTGGGACCCGTGCTGAGCAATGCATGGCTGTGAGGATGGTGTGGGATGGATTTGGGCAAGAGGCAGGATTTATCTTCATGAACAAAATAAAGGAAGGAATAGGATGTTTATTTTCTGGGGGGGCTGGCAGCAGGCACTGCTGCTTCTGCTTCCGATGTGTCTGTACCGTCTAACAAACGTGTTGATGGCAATAGTCCTAAATTGATTTGGCTGATGCCTAAAATGAGGTGGATATTGCTGTGGAGAAACTCTCTGCGCTTTATTAGATGCTGTACTTTATTTGGTTTTGGAAAAGCAGCTTTGACTTGAATGGATCTTCCTGATCCGGGTGTCTGGGTGCACTAATTGTAATCCTGGAGCCATAACTCTTCAGAATATCTCTACAGATGTACTAAGAGATCCTGTTAGGGTAGTTAAAGTATGAAAACATTTGTCTTTAAAATATCATTCTGTCTCCCCTTCCTGAAGGAAAACGAACCCGTGTGATGTTCTCAGGCTTTGCAGGTCTGCCATCTACTGGCTGCTCCTTCCTAAGGTGGGTGGTGGGACCTCGGCCACCGAACTGCTCAGAGGAACGTCTTAAACTTATTTAATCGAGCTGCTGGCCCCGGGGCTGGAAAAGGCTGCTGTGCCCAGAGGCTGCAGCCCCTGTGTGTCCCGGGCAGGGCAGCAAGGGCCACGTCGGCCAATGTTTTGCCTTATTTTGGTGCTTTTTGAGCGCTGACCAGCTGAGATGCTGGGTGTGCAGAAGTGTCCTGGCAGTTCCAGCTGAGCAGGAGAGAAGCTCTGCTCTCCCAGGGCTTTCCCAGGGCTCTCCCCCGGCCCAGCAGGGAGCAGTTGTTCTTTCTCTGGGACTGTTTTTCAAGCTGTGGGGCCAGTGGGCTTGGGGAGCGCTGCCTCCCGTCGCCAGCACTGCCCCTGGGGGGGACGTGTCCGGGACAGACACACGTAGTAGGCTGGACACAAGGCTGTGAAGGTTATGTCTCCAACTTGCAATCAGTGGTTTCTCAGCACATAGCGTGGCTGAGATTGCCCCTTTTCTGACTTCTATTACTGTTTTTTTCCAGTGGTTGGGAATGTCAGCCCTCCCCGTGCCGTTTTACAGGTGCAGCCGCTGTAGGTGGATGCTTTGCAAGAGTTGGAAGATGCCACCAGGTTGTGATGTGATTTATAGTACGAAGAGTTTCAAAGCTCCGCAGTGAGCATCTGCACGATGTGTCCAGGTGCTCCGTCCCCTCCTGGAGTGTTTGCTGGGACATATTCTCTGCTTTCACATTGTTTCTGCTGAGTCCCGGGTGAGGTATCGCGGGGCTTGAAGGAAGAGCCAGCCCAGCGCGTTGAAGTCCTTGCTGAAGGAGGAAGCAATAACTCTTTATTTAAAAGAGATTATGGCACACTGCTGTAAATTACCCTATCTCTTTATTTGATCACGTAGCTAACGGCTCTGGGAAGGCTTAATGACAACTGGAGCCTGCTGCTGCTGAGTGGGAGGCCGAGAGCTGCTCGGGGCCCCGGGGCTGACGGGACCCGTGGTGGGCTTGTGGTGCCCACCGTGAGCCTTGGTGTGGGTGCAGGGTCGTTAGCCTCAAATTAAGACTGGCGGGTAGGAAGCGGAGCTGGGTCCGCGGGCAGGGGAGGGTCTGATCCTGCCGCTGCCCCTTGGCCATGGAGCCTCTTGTCGATGCTGCTTCCTCCCTTCTCTCTTCCTTCTGAAGGCTGCGTGTCACTGGGAACTTTGTTTTCCTTCTTTCTGCCTCAGTAATAAATTATCAAGTAATAGCTGCTACAAATGAATGCACTTTACTAGCCCTTCCTTCCAGCTGTAGGTGTGTGTTGAACTTTTGGGTACTGAAGGGGGGGTCTCTCTGGCTCCTTTGCCTTCTTTCCTAGATATTAGCTGGTGGGGGAAGTTCCTGGGAGGTCAAAGACAGAGTACGCTTAAAAATGAGCAAACCCTGTGTACCTTCTCCCTGGTTCCTGTAGTGTTGGCACTGCTGGGCTCATCATGGGAAAGCTGTTGGCTCCTGGAGCAGTCCCTGTCACCCGGCTCTCACTGGAACAACTGTTTGCCATGGAGTGAAACCCCGCTCCCACCGAAATCACTGCTATTGACTTCACAGCAACTGCTGTATTCACCCTGCCGAGGAACAGCTCTCAACTTCTGCGCTGACACATGCCGTGGGAAAAGTTTTTAGTGGCTCCCACGGTCTGAATTCCTGCCCCATCCGTGTTTGACTGTGCCAGATCCGTACCCAAACCCCAGTCAGCTGTTGGGCTGAGCATGTGTACAGCAGAGCAGACACAAACTGTTTAAGAAGATCAAGGCTATGTTTCTTAGGCTCAGAAATACCATCTCGCCCAGCACAAGCTGTGATTTCCTGGGCCTTATGGGTGAGGATGCTCAGCCTTGGGAAAGGCGATGGTGCCACCAGGGCTTTGAGTTTGACATGGAGTATTGCCTCCAGATGGCTCTGAATCATAAAGGTGTCAACCCAAAGGTGTCTTGCACCCTGTAAGGGGCTCTTGGCATCAACCTGAGCTGAGGGGTGGGGGGAGGAGGGCTTACATGGGGGCTTCTCCCGTTGCTTCCCTTGATTTCTTGGGCTTCTCTGCTGGCAGACAGCAGAGCTGCTGTGGTCTTTACTGGAAGAAGTTTTATGACCTGGAAAAGGGGTATCTACCCCAACCTGCCTTTCCTGAGAAGTTGGGGCTGGTAGGACAGTGAAAAGCACTGTTGGTTAGTGATGAGAGCTTTCAGAGTGAGCAAAAAAATCCCTCCACAACAAAATAATGGTTCTCAGTTCAGAGAGTTTAGCAACTTTCAACTTCAGTGTGAAAATTTTGTGGCTTTGGACCATATGGCACAGTTTGTGGCTGGAGTGGTGGGAGCTGGGGTATGGGGTGGGGGGGCTGCCCTGGGGCACAGCACAGCCCCTCCTGCTGTGGTGGGGCATCTCTGGGTGTGTTCACTGGCTTGTGGTGCTCTGGTGGTTGCACCCATGGTTTGTGCTGCTCGCTCCTGGGAAGACAAGTGTCCTCCTTGCTGTGTCTGGCTCCGTGGTGGGTCTGGCCAGTCCCCAGGAAGGCTGTGGGCATGGGGTGGGCTGTGTCCACGGGAGCTGCCACCCCCCTGGAACTCCCGACCTCCCACGGCGATTCCCGTAAACATCTGTCAATATTAGTCACATATTCTAGGTTTTTAATTGATCACGCTGCCTCCTCGTACATGATGTTTTTTTTTTCAGGGTTTTACCATAATAATGTCTTCTAATGAAGCTGATTATGTCTCCCATAAGGAACATTAATAGATGAATGCATTGTTCTTAAGGTACATCTCTTTATGGAATGAGCTGTAACGAGCGCGGTGCTCCGCGGTGTGCGTGGTGTGTTACATCTCGCCGTGTACCTCAGACATCTAGTTATTTTTTTTTAAACTTCTGGGCTGGATTTGTGCTGCAGGAGCTGGGGGTGAGTCAGGCATCTGAGGCAGCGTCAGTGGGGGCTGGGATTTGGGGCACAGAAGGAGCCTGTAGAGGAGCTGACGTGCAGCTATTGCAGACGGCATTTGCGCTCTGATATTGCAGATTTTTTCCTCAAAAGCAGTGTTGATGTGCTTCACCACTGCGAGGTGCCAGTTGAGACACCAAGTGAGGCACGTGCAACACGAAACACACCGGTGGGTATTTCTACTTGTTCTGTAGGTCAGAGAAGGCGCAGGTATTGCATCCCTCTCCTCTCGTCTCTCTCCCCATGCGTGTTACCAAATACTTCTCTTCTGACTCTAAAAACATATAATCTTCTGCGCAATGGCCTGTGCATGTTCAGACTCTAAATCCTTATGAAGTTGGGCTAATTTTCCTGCTTCAATGTAGTGAGTGTTAACAAAGTATTCTATCTAAATAGTGCTGTGAAATGCAAATTACCCCTTCTGTAGTAGTTTGCTTATTATGAACTCATTAAAATGCGTAACCCAAAAACTCTCTCCTCTCATTACAGAGCCCCGTGCTGTATCACTCCATACTATAAAGCAGCTGCGTGTTGGCTCTTTGATATTGGAAACCCTATTGTCATTAACCTCATTATGACAATACTTCTTTATGATATTTGAAATGCGTGCCTTTCAAGAAGGAATGCTGTAAGGATGATAATATTTTTCTGTTTTGCATAATACAAAGTGAGGGGGGAAATGGGTGGCAGGAGATGAGGAGACTTGGATTATTTATTAGTGTTCTCGGAAACAGCTGTGGTTCCATAAGTTTAGACACTGATAAGAGCTTGTGCCTTTGACAATGATCTCTTGGTGGGTGGAAAAAACATCTCTCATAGAGTTTTTCCCCTTAAACTCTTCTGTTGCTGTGGGTAAGTAACCCAGTACCTGTGCAAACCTGAGCTGTTTGCTGTGAGAAATTAAGGGTGCTAGAGCCAAATGAATTACTTTCTCCTGAACTTGCTCATGCTTGTCATACTCTATCCTGAAGAAACATCCCCTGAACTTACTGAATTCCTCTAACCATGGAAGTTTTTTTTTGTTTCTACCATTTTTGTACTTTTTTCTGGCTTTTTTTTTATGTTGTCTTTGAGACTGGAGGGATCTGGAGGTGCAGGTGGCACTCAGTGGGCAGGTGCACCCTGATCTGCACAATTGTGATGCTTTCTCTTTTCATTTAGGTTTCTTGCCATATAATCCTCAAATTCCATTTGCTGCTGAGCTGGATTCTTCACAGAATTACAATGAGTTTTTGGTAAATGGTAACAGGTCAGAAATGATAGTTATGATGTAAAGTTATGATGACCATCTTTCCTCCCTTTTGTGCATAAAAACCACAGTAGATGTTACCAGCCAGTCATTCTGATATTGGGAAATAACAGTTTTTGGCTTCATGGGTTGGTGTAGGCAGGTCTGGACGTGGGATTCCATTGGCATCTTCCACCCTTCTCCATCCATGGCTCTTCTGACCAGTTACATGGATAGGAATCACCCTTCCCACCAGCTGAGCTTAGATCCCATCCAGCTGCTGCTGTGGGTCATTCCCCAGTGTGTTTCTGATGTGAGGACTTGGTCAGTTGGATCATCCCTGTCTGCCGGGGCTTGTTCCTTCAGAAAAATTGAGGGACTTGGGCTACAGCTTCATTTCTGACTTGAATTTTCATTTGTGTCCCAGATTAGTGTCAAGGGACAGGGACACGTGGTGGCAATGGAGAAATCAGAACTGCAACATTGGTGGACCTACAGAACAGTGTTTTCTGTTCCAAAAACACTGTGGAGTGTTTGCTTCCTTGTCTTGCTCAGTTTCCTTCTGATTTGTTCCTGTATTTCAACACTTTTTTTCAGTCTGGCTTTTACTTGGCAGAATGGAGATGAGTACAGTCCTCTGGTCTGGTCTTCCCTGGATGCTGCTTCTCTTGGCTGTTGTCCTAGCTGCTGTGGCACTTGCTTTTCCATGCTGCTGTGATGCCGTGGCATAGGTAGGAAAGTTCTCTGGCTGTGGTGTTCCTTGGAGAGTGCTCTCGTGGCTGTTTCTCAGCCACCCCCAGTGCTGGGTTGAGGGGAGATGGAAGGTGGTGCTGTGAAGGCTGGGCTATATGGAGGAGGGCAGAGGGGGAGTGGTACCAGTGGTGGGGGTAGCGTTGCATCCCCTCTGTTCTGCCCTCCTCAAGCAACATCTATCAGAAGTTCAATGTGACAAGTGACAGAATGACCGGAGCAGGATTCGGAGCCAGGACCTTCCCTGGGATTGCCCCAGGAAGGCTGCAGCGCTGAGTTTCCGTGCTCTGGGTGGTAGAAAGGGCAGCAAACCCCAGCCAAGCTGCATTCCCAGCCCACACGTGTTGCAGGGAGAGCTGAAACTCCAGTAACATTTTGTTTACGCTGCATAAGTAATGCTTAATCTGCATGTCTGATTGGAAATACCTTTTTTTTTTTCATCTGAGTGCACTCCATTTTGGCTGGCGCATCTCTGGGGTGAATAACAAAGAGGATGCCAGTTGTCTGGAGGAGAAGCGGTTTCCTGAATCACAAAAGAGCACACTTTATCAGAAAATCTAATAATGTGCAACACTTTTGTAAACCAAGCCCTGTGTGACCAGCTGGAACTTCTGAAAATTTTACAAGAAGCCGTGGGGACAATTAATCGTAATAGAGTCAACTTTCATGCCATTTTCTGCAATAGCATGCAATTACATAATTTTTACAAGGGAAAACAGGGTTGGGGGATGGTTTAGGGGAGGAGTCTGTGTACAAGCAGAAGTGTTGCTGTGTCCATGGAGCTGCTGGCCAGGACAGGGAAAAGCAGTGTGTTTGGTTCCTTTCGGCAGCCTCAGCCCATGCTGAAGAAATTAAATTTATCCTTTGCGTGTCTCTGGCCGGGGTGTGTCTTCCAGAAAAGTTCGGAGCAAACATGTGGGACTTTCTCACAGGAGCTGCTCTGCACAGAGACAATAGATGAGCAGTTTATTAAAAATGTCACAAACACTGGCATTAATTCTACTCAAAACAGACTCCCCTAATGACAACTTTGCCAAATGACCAGCTTATTTTGCTGGGCTAGAGATCACCTGTGTAACCAAACATTACAGAAGTGCCTCAGGAGACCCCAGTGTGGTGATACCTCTACAAAGGCAGCTGTGTAACTCATTAACTTCTTATTTGGGGTGTTGTAGGATGGAGAGATCTTTCCTGTGGGTGTGCAGAAGGGATAAGGGGCTCAGCCCTCGGGCCGTCCTGTCCCTGTCCACGCTCATCTCCTTGAGAAACCCAAGTTGGTGCTAATTCTGAAAGATCTGCTGAGGTCTGACCTATCCACCTGGCTGTGAATTATTGATACATATTTCATAAATGAGCCACTGTCCTCACAAGATTTCCAAAACCACTCCTCTACTAATTAATCTTATAAAAAAATCACTTGTTTTGCACAAGCAATGGTGCTTGTCTCCAAGTCCTGGCTTCTGCTAAGGAGGCTCCTGCTCGTGGAGAAGGGAGGGATGGCTTCTGCCTGGGGTAGCAGGTTGTTTTTTTTTTCATTCCCTACATGAAGGTTAAATTCTAGCATTTCAAGTGTCTCTGTCTTTCTTCTCTCTTTCCTTTTTAGCAAAATCTGCTTAAATTTTGAAATAGGTTCTTGAACAACTCCAAAGTCCGTCCCTGGTGGATTCCTCCACCATTAAGGCTGCTCTTTACTGATGTTTCCCGTTCATTTTGGTGGAATGAAATGGCAGTCTGTCTCTTACATGATGGGTAAAAGCAGCAGTAAACTGAAACTGAAACAGAAGTACAATTCACAGGGGAAGCACTACTACAGGTTTAATGTATTCCCCCCAGAAATCACAAAAGTCTTTCAGGGTCTTATGTGTTTATCGTTAAACTTCTGCAGCACTTGGATGACTGAGGGCACCTGTATATTTTACATTTTGTTGTTGCATGTAGAGGTTTTATAAGCAGCTGCTGAAACAGCGAGAACCTCTTTGCTTTTTACAGGCTGGGAGCTGAAAAGGGTGGCAGTGCTGGGGACTGACTCCAGGATGCTCTTAAATATATATTTTTTTTTTTTTTTCCCTGAGGTGTGGGTTCCTGGCAGCAGGTCGCAGTGCCTGGGTTTTGGGGAGGATGCAAGTAATGCAGAAACGATCCGTGCCGTGGTACGAGTGGTTATTTCCTCATGCACACTCCATTACACAAAGCAATTATTTATTTCAGCCTTTTTTCTTTTTCCAGTGAATAAAGTGTGTAAGCCGTGGTTTGGCTGGCTGGGTGTGCAGTGTCTGCAGCTGCACCAGCAGCACCCGCTCCCCGAGAACGCTTTCTGCCTCTTCTTTGAAATGCAATTAGAAATGCTTGTGTTTGGGTATCCCCCGGGAGCCCGAGTTTTTAAGTTGCTGAGGAGTTTTCCCTTATTTTTTTCCTTTTTTTTTTTTTTTTTTTTTTTCCCCCCAGCCCTAGAGAATCTTTACAAAACAGCCAAGTGCTTAACCGTGAACTAAAAGGCAGGGAGCAGTGGAGTGCATGAAAGCCAGGAGTTGGTAATTTAGGCTCAGGATTAAAAGAGGGTTAAGAGATGTCAAAATGAGAGGAAATGGGGACAGTTTGATGGGGACGGACACTGGATCAGATGAACCACGGGCTCGGGAGGGTTGTCTCCTCCAGCAGACACTGGAGAGGAGCTGGGACACAGGTTTCAAGTCCAGCCCCTCCAGCCCCTTCACCTCCGTACCTTTGCCGCAGTTTATCTGTTGTCTTGCACTAAAAAATTTGTCACAGGGTCTGCGATGGAAATACTTCTGTAATTGCCCGTATTATATGGATCATTGACCTTCAACAGTGGAACTGCTGAAGCAACTGTCCATTTATCTGGAAAATTACCACATGGCAAGAGCACATTAGGCCGTTTTACTCCGTCTCCTCCAGCAAGTGCCCGGGTGTTATTAGCTGCTGGACCACAAATCTTTGCATTTGGTTACTGGCTGCGCCTTTAGTGATTAAATACAGAAGAAAAAGAAGATAAGATGCCCACTTCCCACCTTGGTCTGGTTTCACACCATCAGAGAGCCAGCAAATACTGGGCTTGCTCTTCCAAGTTAAATATCATCTTGAAAATACGTGTGTCAAAGTTGTGGACTGATGGAAAAAACCCCATAAGCAATGATGAGGAGCAGCGTGGAGGAGCCAGAGCTCCTGCTGGAGTGTGGTCCTAAAGCACATTGTTCACTGGGACATTGGCACATGCTTGTCCGTGTGCTCCAGCCCGGAGCACTCCCGGTGTCGTGGGACACCCAGCTCCATCAGGGACGGTTTGGATGAAGTTGCTGGTGGTTTTAAGGTGGTCAAGATTTAGTCATTTCCCCCAGATTCTCCCTCTAGTTTGGTCACAAGAGGTTTGATCACATCCTGGGCTCCAAGGGTGAAATTCTGCTGCTGGAAATTTTTTTTCTAAAAGCTGAATATTTTTTAAATGAAGGTTATAGTTAATAGTTTTCAGCGAGCTCTTCCAGAACTTGTATAGGAACTTTGAAGAATTATTCTTAAATATTGCAATTGCTTGTAATTTACTCTACCCTCTAAGCAAACCCCTCTAAACACACCTCTGTTACTCCTCCCACCCCCCCCAGTTCCTGTCGTGGTGCTGATGTGCCAGGATCAGCTGTGGGGCATCCTCCGAGCAGGGTCCTTCGTCAGCCTTTGCTGTGGCTTTTGATGCTGCTAGAAATCCTGATATTCTTAATTTCTCCTTGGTGCTCTTCTGTGCCTTTTCCAGCACAGGCTCCCTCCTCTGTGGGTCCCGTTTATCTCTGTTGAACCCCGTGCTGGGGGTAGCACACGAGGAACAGCAGCTGTGGGGAAATGATGCTCCCAG
>JAOQGH010000002.1:37647632-37659349 GCA_025769975.1 Gallinago jamesoni
AGAGGCTGCCCAGGGAGGTGGTGGGGTCTCCTTCTCTGGAGACATTCAAACCCACCTGGACATGTTCCTGTGGGACCTGCTCTGGACTGGGGGATCTTCAGAGGTCCCTTCCAACCCCATAGGATTCCGTGATTCTATAACAAGGTTGAACCACCAGCTACTTCTTCATGTTCTGGGATGCACAATGGCATTGTCATCGCTCTTGATGTCCAGTCGCCTTCCCGGGCCACCACTGGCCATCACTGGGTGGCAACACCACCGGCGGAGAGCTCCAATGGGCGGAGGGAACCTCAGGCTGGAGTCACAGAGGAGGAAAAACCTCCTCCTCCTGCCGGTCTCTACCATCTGAGCCTTCCTGAAACTTCACAGGCCTCTCACTGGGCAATTACAGGAGGATTTTAGTCTGATTATACATTAAAAACTCCCCTCTATAAAGAAATTCAAAGATCAGAGACATTTTCTTTTAAGTATTACACTGAAATTGGAACGCTCCTGCTGCTTATTACAAAATGTTCCTACAAGGCACTACCCAAGCCTTAGCCTTTATATTTTCATTGTTAGATTTTTTTTCTCTTCTCTATTTAAACATTAAATCCAGGCATTTCACTTCCACCCATGTGTGTTTACTGTAATGTATGTTTTAGGGCAGTTTTAATTACAGCCTGAAGAGGATGCACAGTCACAGGCCATTGTTACGGGTGGCGTTAACAGGACTCAGGGAATCAAAACCAAACAAAAAATAAATGACATTTTTGTCCTTCCGATATGTGAAAATGCGAATGCAAATTCTATACTCTGATTTTTTTTTGTGAATCCCCCACTGTTCTCTAATCTTATCAAATATACTTTCCCGTTCTCTGAGCCGGGCTGATAAAGCAGCTTGCCATAAACAAGCCGCATTAGCTTTTCGGGGAGCGCCTTTCCTGGTAAATCCAATTTCACAATCTTTTTTCTTTTTTTTTTTTTTTTAACTTTTTTTTTTTTTTTGGGTGACGCTTTAGCCATTCCTTGGTATATAAAACGACCTTTGAATATTTTAACCCCCATGTTCTATGTCACCATGTGGTGTAGCCCAGTTGCCACGTGAGCGGGTGGTTTTCAGACCCCGTTTTTGATGGGAAACAGTCTCAGGGCAGTGGTGAGGGGCGCTCCCCAGTAACCCCCTGGGTTCCCAGTCCCGGCACAGCCAGCGCCCAGTATCCCTGTTTGTCTGCGAATGGAGGTGCCTCCAGGTTCATAAATCTGTGCGCGGTAGTACGGGCTCCCTAACAGCAATTCGTTTTAATTATGTGAGACATAAAAAGACCACCTACGGATGAGACAATACAGCTGTAAGATTCTCAAGGTTACTACGGGGAATACTTCATAACTGAAGTATGTTTTCCCCAAGGAATTCTACTACCATTTGATTTAATTTTTAATTTTTACATTTTAATCAAAAATAGATCAAATGGTGGTGTTCTCTCCTGGGAAACATACTTCAGATATGAAGCAGTCCATGTTCCTTTTAAATATGTAAAGCTGCCATTTATGTATAACTCATGAATGACACCCTGTGTTGCCGGCAAATACCACGCGGTGATTTCTGGATTGTTGCAGTAACAACACCCTGATCACACACAAATATCATTCCCCCCCGCCTCGAAAAAGCAGGCGGCACTAAATCGGGTGGGTTTCTGAAGTTACCACGGTGTCTATCTCGTGCTGACCAGGGGCCAGCACCCATTGAGGGTGGGCACGTTAAGGTCTCCAGGGACCGTGTCCCCTGGGGCGGCCAAACTCCAGGGAGAGTCCTTGTTTGGGTTTCTGAAAGGCATCGTCTGAAAACCGGGCTCTGGCAGCGCAGCTGGGGACATTCCATCATGGAAAAAGGACCAATGTCCCAACCTGGCTGTCACAGGGAACAGCAACTGGGATTTTGCAAGGCGGTGAGGCCCCGTTATTGGTGGGGGATGAGGTTCAGATCAGTCCGTGTCTGTCTGATCTCCCTGTGATTTTTTTTTTTCTTTTTTGTGTATTTAAAAAGAAAACAATTCGGCCAATGTTTTTCTTGCTGACTTGAAACAGAGCTGGGAAAAACTCAGGCGGGCAGAGCATCAGGTGGGTGTCAATGCCCCTCGATGGGGACATTTCCCGCTGTAACAGTCACTTTGCAGTGAAGCTTTTACCCCCCCAATGGAAGCTCCTGGTGCTTCTCGGAGCAATAGGTGCGTTTTTGCACCCTTGGTGTTACGTAATTACACGTTAGATATGCAGTTATATATGTTACATGCCAACCAAGTTTCATGTATACTAAAATGTCAAGGTGCTAACTCTTCATTTTACAATTACCGCCAGTAATCGGGGCAAAAATAGCATTATTAAGGTGTGACACTGAACCCTGTGACACAGAGAACCGTGGGGTGCCCCCAGGAACCCCCGTACCAGGCTCTCAGGAGAGATGCTGAGGTTTTAATGCTTACACAGTTTTCCCAACTAAGTTAAACATAAACATCACTAATTTTTAACATTATTTTCAACATAAATGTTGTTTAAGTATAGATTTCTTGTCTTTGTGACTAGTGACGTGAAGACTGCCTTTAAACCCCATGTACCAAACCCCAAATTTTGGGTTTCCATCCTTTTTTTCGCAACCAAGGGGACAAGTCAATGAGTAATTACCATCAAACGAAGAGTGAAGCGAATGGAGTGCCACAGTCTATAGCAACAAAACCCAATATAAAAACTTTACAGAACATAGATAATATATTTATTATTTCCATCAATATTACATTTATCCTGCCCCTTTCACGCTCGCTTCTTGCTGCTTCCCACGTGAGGCTGGGATTCACTCCTGTGGCGAGCTCCCCGTGCTCAGCGTGACACAGGAACGCGTGTGCAGCGCTCGCGGGTACAAACCCCGCTCATCAGGGACACAGAGAGTCATTTTACCCTCAGTCCGTGCAAGAATAGGTGACAAAAGAAGAAAAACAACGTAAGGCAAACATTCTGCCTTCCTGCTCCCTCCCGTGGGCTCAGCGTGGGAAGGCAATGGGCAGAGCCCAGGTCCCAGGACAAAGCTCCCCCAGAGAGAAACCACGGCTCGAGCACGGGAACAGCATCACCAGCAGCAACGAGCCGGGATGTGCCTTGGGACCAGGCTGCCGGGAAGCAAAAGGAGGGTTCAGGTCAAGGGACAGCCTAAGGAGATCACAGCTGAGACCCACCAAGGTGTCGACACCCACCTCTCCCCCGAAATCCCCAGGAATTTAGGTCTGATCCACCCCCCAGGTGAGGAACGGCTGGAGACGCGGGCGGAGGGGACCAGCTGAGAAATATCAAGGTTTAACTCTCTGTCAAAGCAAACCTGCAGGGGAATCACCTTGTTCCAAAATACTGATTCTGCATATCCTTCCTGCATCAGGTGCTGGGGGGGGGACACACCACCAACCAAACCCCCAACTGCCCTTATTCACCTTCACAGCTCCACCTGGGCAGAAGGCAGCGCCCTCATTAACGCGATAACGAACCCAGACAACGCCAGGCTGTAGCCAAAGCGCCCTTTAATGCTTCCGCTTTTGTAAGTAACAATTTACAAAATACAAAGTTAAAAAGGTAAGATTGCATCATTTTAAACCTGAATTAAAAACAGGCCATGTGGCCTATTTTACTATTTACACGTAAAGAAAGGATCGTTCAGGTTGTTTTGTGTACAAACCACAGAATTAGGAAATATAAAGAGCATATAATCTTTATCAATAAACCAAACTGTTATAGTTATACAATGTAAAGAAAAGTCTTACAAAAATAATTTTGTGGTTCTACTGCAGATTTGACACAAATCTGCTTAAAAGCATTATTTCCCTGTCCCCACCTGTCCCTGTCACAGTGGCGTTACCATCCTGGCTGAAAAATCCCAGAACAAATCCCAAAACCAGAACATCTATTTAAAATCGCACAATTATATGTACATTTATCCAGAACACTTTCCCAGCAGCAGCAGCCCCAGAAATGTCAGTAAAAGTCTGTTCAAGTTTTTGTTAGGACTCAGGGTCCCCTGCACCAAGGATGAACGTAGAAGATTAATAAACTAATGAAAAGGTAGAGCGCAGTTACCCTCCGGCCTCTAATTGCAACTCCCAAAGGGTTCCTCTTTTTATTAATTTATTTTTTAAATACTATAAGCCAACTCAAGAATAACAGAAAGGAGGGAGCTGCTATTTTTGACAAATACTAGGGAGAGCATCCTTACACTGTGCAAATGAAGTATGAGCCACACACACGTGCTTGCCTTCGAGTCACACGCAAAATCCTTCTCAAATACTGAAGATACCAGTAATTAGCAAAAAGAGAAAAGGCAAGTTTCACATTCTGATAGCCAATGCATTTCTTGTATCAGCAAACAGCAGCAAAGAAAAAAGTAAGTTGGAAACTATTGATGTCTTCCTAATGTTGGTGGTAGTTGATGCCTCGGCCGCGAGGCAGGGAAGGATGCGCCCAACA
The DNA here is from genome assembly GCA_025769975.1 of Gallinago jamesoni. Taxonomy (NCBI): domain Eukaryota; kingdom Metazoa; phylum Chordata; class Aves; order Charadriiformes; family Scolopacidae; genus Gallinago; species Gallinago jamesoni. The sequence goes on from JAOQGH010000002.1 coordinate 37,652,115, forward strand.
AAACCCCATCTGAAACAGTGGGTTTGTATTTGTACACGGCCTTTCCTGTTTCTCGGCCCCTTCCCGGGCATCCCCCTGCTACTGGTCACTGGAGTGTGCCCAATATTGGACCAGGAGCTCCCCATCCACCTCGTCTGGTGTTTCTGCAGTCAAATAACGAGGGGCGATTATCCTGGAAATTGAAATGTTAGGGATGCAATAATTACAACACTTGATTGACTCTGAAGGAATAGATGCAGATGAGTTCTCACAGAAATCCTTGCTGAGGAAGAAAGGCATCACACTTCTGTATCAAAAACTTGGGTTTGGATGCTCTTTTTCACTGCCAGCGGTGTTCTGATGCAGCAGGGGTGGGAACTTCCAAGCCTTTCCCACTCCTTTTCTGGACCAATGTGTTTCAGTGACAAGACTCGGGAGCACGAGGTGATGGAGGCAACTGGGGTGGGCTGAAAATGAGGGGAGTTAACGTTCCACCAGCTGATCTAGTTCTGTGCACCTTTTTGGAGCTCAGCCTCAAATTAGATGGAATTGGTAGGGGAGCAGAGGGGCTTTTTATTTAACTATTATTGTAGAATTGATCTGACTTACATCCTGTATTGTGTTCCTGGAGAAGGCAAAAGGCTATAACTGAACCAAAAAAAAACCCTACCACTTTCCTCAAGTTTCCTTTCTATCGCAGAGCATTAAGAGGTTCAAAACATCCATGTGAATAGCATTATCTGCTCATGGCTTAGACTTGGTCTAACCTGTGGCACCACATTTTTGAGTGTAAAGGAAGTACCTCAGGCCCGTGTTCCCACTGCAGGTTACTAAGTGAAAAATAGGGTAAAATTCTCCTATTTTGCTCAGCTGTGTGGATGCAGCAATCTCCGAGGAGAGTCCTGAGAGCTGGGGTGGAGACTGCAATAAAACACCTGCTCAGTCTATGGTAAGAACGGGAAGACTGACATGAAAAAATCCCATTAAAAACGAACACTCTCTGACTCCATCAGCCTCTGTAACGCAGCCCCGAACTCCGCCTGGTCCTGGGAGTTATGTACCATCAGATTTTATAACAAACAAGTAATGGTTGCTCTAAAAGGAGAAGAATTAAAAAGAACATGGCACGAGACCTACAAGGACCACAGGGAAAACCAGTTGGTTGTTGGTTTTACGACGTTCTGTTTCAGGTGAAGACACAGCTGAGGCTAAAGCAAGCAGCAGCAGTATATCCAGTGCCACCTGTGAATCCTCAACATGATGAAATCTGAGTTACTGAAATGAAAAAGCACCCTTTAGGTCAGCATGTATGGCCATATAGTGCAGGGCTGCTCTGTAGGCTTATTTCCTCATCTATTACTTAACTGAATTCAGTATTCACATGATTAATCTATTTAGGAAGAATATTTCCTTAATAACAGTCAACTCAGTGCTAACTGCAACTTGGCTATCATAGTCTAAAAATCTGAATGTGTTTAAAAATTATATAGTTCTATATACTGGCAAAATGTAGATGAAATTATTTGTAAGAAGCCAATGAAATTGTGTTGGATGACAAGTTCAAGACTTTTTAACAGCTTTGTTGTAGTACGACAGTAACTGGAAAGACAGAGTCAGGGTATCTTCACTTTTGAGGACTCCACAGAGCTAAATTACTGTTCCTCTTGGCTTTACAGAGGCTTGTTCAAATAATACTCCTTTTTCTATTAGATACTCGCCTGCCGCACTCACAAGCTCTGCTTGTTACAAACGAACTAGAAGTTTAGCATAGAAGACACCCAAATTGAATGCATCTTTTAGATTTAAACATGTTTCAATAGGATTTTTACTGGCCTTCCCAGCTGAATAGCCATCTAAAAATGAAGACATTTCTGCCTGCAGGTATAGGGCTGAGCTAGAACTGCAGCCCTGCACCCGTGGAAATGCAAGGACCGTGTTCCAACAGCGTCGGGGAAAGAGCCTGAGAGAGACAGGAAAATCTCTTGCACCGACAGGACCCTCGGCCCAGTCCTGGGGCCAAAGACCAACTGAACTACTCTAAAACCTTACATCAACTTTTTTTTTTTTTTTCCCCTAACATGTACTGAACTACCTTAAAAGCAGAAGCATTTTTTTTCTCAAGTGTAAAATGGATGATGTCCATAATTGTGCGGGGACAGAGCCAACTGCCGTACGCTGAGTTCCGCAGAGAGTCCCCGCCGTGAGGGAAGGCGCAGGGGTACCGGGGTACCAGGGGCACGGGGGCTGCTTTGGAATTCACAAAGAAAAGCAGCATTGCCCATCTGCCGTCTCCCAATTCCTAGAAGCCCAGGATATGATTGAAGTGTCCCTGAAATGACAAAAATCTTACGTCACTAAAAATCACCTCATCAAAAAATGAAGCCTTTTCCTCAGTGTATGTTTTCAAACTTTATTTGAAAAGAAACAGAGAGTTCCACCAACAGCTTCACAAATATTTCCCCCCACCCCCCCTTTTTTTTTTTCCCCCTGAAGGATTTGGGGACAACTAGAAAGTCTGGACAGTAACGTTACCTTCTCAAGTTATCTGGCCATTATCTCAAGTTCATTACTAGGCCATAGGAAGAAACACATGAGGCTGATCTGGCTTAAAATAGAAATGGTGTTACTTAGAATCACAGTATTTGTACTTGTAATTTCCAAAATTAAGTGGTCACTGATGTGGAAGAATTTTACAAACTCTAATATCACTGTGATTTTGGAATACAACAAAACTGACTGTCTCAGGTGCCAAGTTGGGTTTTATTCTCCAAACATTATTTTCATTTAAAAGTATCTCTGGTATGTCTACAGTGTAGTGTTTTTAGGCTATGACTATTCTTTGGAAAGGAAGGATCCAATTAGCTGAGAAAATAAGAGATGGAATGGGATTCCTGAATATTTTAGGATGACCCAGTAAATGATGGAAGATGTAAAACGGGATGGAGGAAGTTGTATCTTGCTCTTTGCTTCAGGTACTTCCTAAACTCTGCTTTTTAGAGCGAATTTGAAAAATGTGTTTGCAGTCCCCATATTTTCCAACTGCTGCTGGAAACATATTAGTTTGTGCTCTGCTGGCGTACCTCAGAAATGGTAAATCAATCTGCTTTCTTTTATTTACATGCTTTATTCCTGAGAAACGTAATTGCAGTTTTTATTAACTTTATGTTTTATGGATCTAATACTTAAGAGGAAGTCTATCTTTTATGTCACAGAAAGGAGGTTAATACACTCACAGATTCTCCAGCAATACATCTTGGGCAAGGCTGGGCAGTGCCTCTGCTCCCATGGTTTTCAAAAACCTAATGAACAAAACCATAGAGAATGCCATCAAAAAGGGGGGGGGAAAAGGCAATTATTTGCAATTTTATTATAAAATTTATTTTAAAAGCGGTCTTCTGAAATAATAGGTGTTGCTGACAGTGTAAACATACCATGGCATTTTGCTTTGTCTTTGTAGCCCAGGGACAACAGTCGGGGGAGAGTTTCTGTTTCGCATCCAGCTCCATGGCACAGCCCGTGCGGTGAGCGCCAGCCTCGGGGGGGACGGTGTCTGCCGGCCCGCACGCTCGCTTCTGAGGGAATCAAAAGCAGCAGTTACTTGTCTTCCCAAGGTACAGGCCACTGAGTACAGCTTTTCAGGATGTTACTCTTTAGGACTGACGGGGATTTCGCGTTTATTTGGAAGAACAGTAAAGTCAGTAAAATACAGAGTACCAGACACTAAGCCAGATCCCCCAAATTTTGTATTTAACAGCACGTGTCATGCTGCAGGAGCAGGGAAATCTGCAGATCCCACTACATGTCTCTCTGCCTCAGCTTCATAAACTGGGGCTAAAATGCCACTGGGAAAAGAGCACACTTCACCCTGCATTAGTATTTAATTTAGGACGGCGTTTATCAAAGGAGCGGATCAGGGGAAGTTGTGTGAAATGACTAATTACATCAAGGAAACAGAAGGAAAACCCTGAAGCCAAGTCAGACAGCTATGAAGACATCGTTTGTAATGATTTCGGTGTCTTTCTCCGAATGCTGTCACCTTTCTACAGCTCTCCATCACTCTCTCACCCATTAACATCCATCTCCTGGAGCTCTAACCCGAGCTGTTACCTGAGCTGAAGGACACTTGGGTGTCCTGTGAATCACAGGCAGGAGAAAGCAGAGATGTCCCTACACAGGGACGTCTTTCTCACAGCGCTCACAACCCCCCGCAAGATCAGCGGTCCCCAGAACTACTGGTTTACTGCTCTCTGACAACCAGGTCAGGAACTGGTATGGTTAAGGTGCAAGTCTGTGGAAGACAGGGACTGGAAACCTTAAGAATATCCTTGGCCTGTGGGTGCCATCCCACGCAACCCAAATCCCAGGAGCTCCTTGAAATCCTAACAGCAAATTAACAGAATAATGGGAATTTCAAAACCGACACAAGACGTTTCAGGGTCTGGCTCTGAATCCCAGAGACACACACGCTTCTGAGATGTTTTTCTGATGCCTTTCTGAACAAACTTTGTTTAAGGAATAACAATATTCAATCTCTTTCACAAGCCTATAATTTCACAGGCAGAAGACGTGTTGCCACAGAACTAACAGACTATTGAAGGACGGAGACTAAATTTAAAATTTGAATGTGTTATGCAAAAATAAAATGGATCAATACAACAGGAACCTCAGTGGAAAACAGTTGAAACGAGAACCCTATCAAGGAATACAAGATATTTGGATGGGAAGTAAATCAAAAAGTGAAATATGTATTGTACTAAGAAAGTGAATAATATAAGAACAAAAAATATGAGAAGGTCCTCTAAAGATAGATCGCCTTCCACTGGGAAAACATTCCCTTCCCTTTGTTGCTGCAGAACTCGTCCTTTATTAAAAGGTACAGCACTACGGTACAGCAGCAGAACCAGCGAGATGTGCCAGATGAAGGAAAAAAGGGAAAAAAAAAACCTACTTACTGCCATACTTCAGAAGAAATTTGGCTTATTAAAAATAAATTCAAGGTATTGTTTTTTGGGGGAGGTTAAGATACTTAGCATCAGTGACAGGAATTCAGCACGCAGAATAGAGAGCTGACAAACTTATCACAGCACTGCCAAGACAATTTGGGGAAGTTTCTAGCAGAGGCTGGCTTCAGGGGAGACTTCACTCTCTGGAATTCTCTCCCTTAGGAAAGAAACAATCAATCCATCAATGCTACCTGCACGCAGGACATGTGGAATGCAGGATTCAAAGAGCCTGTGATTAATAAAGATCAACGAGCTCACTATTCAAAAGGCGAGGATTTCATCCAAATGACTACTTCTGCTAGGGAATGATCAGGCTACATCCAGCTTGGAAATGTACTTAAAGACAAGCAACAGCAGATCCCATACTGTCCTACAGCAGGCAGAAAACAGGTCTCTCTGCAGAGAAGACATTCTGTAACTCTCCTTTCCAGCTGGGAAGTCCTGGAAAAAACACACACATTTTGACTGATGCTGAAAGGATAAAGGCCTCACAGACGCTGCTTTTCGTAAACAGTGAAAATAATCAGTGCAAAACCTAGCTCCATCGAAATAACTAACCTAAATGCAATGGAAAATGGTTTTAAGGAAGACTACCACTTGTTTTTTGTTTTTAAAAATAGATGTAAGAATTGAAAAATCTCCTATAAACTTAGTTTCATCACATGCAATTTCTGTTTTACCATATTTTTAAAAGCCAGGCCAGCTTCTGGACTGTGTTTCCCAAACAGCTCTCCTGTAGGTATAAAGCAGGTCTCTGCCCAGCCCAGCTTCATCCAGTTTAGCTCCACAGGACGCCTTTATGGCCAGGACAACGATGGCCGTGGGTAGGTGCCCCCCGTTATTAGGGCCTGGCTCCCCACAGAAAGAGGTGCAGATGGCTCCGTTTGGGAAAGCAGAAGGAATGTGAGGTCCTTGTTCTGGGAAACCTCGCTTGCCGTCCCGTCCAAACCAGAGCAGGCCACGGGAATAGCTCTGGCCTAGAAAATCTGTCACCCTTTGCTGGCCTCTAAATCCACATGCCTTAAGCCCAGCACAACGTCGGTGAGCTCCTTCCTGAAACAAGCGTCTGAAATGCATGCAAATAGCTACATCAAGGTAAAAAAGGCAAAAGGAAATCATATGTCCATACATAAATAACATACAGTAGGAACTGAGGGAGAGCAGGGAAAAAACTGTAGGGATACTTCCCCAGTAACCACAGCCACTGGCACAGGACACTGCATGACAGCAGCATCAAAATAAGAGGATAATTAAGACTTCACACCGCTTGTCTCCCCAAACCCAGGGATGAGCCTGTGTTTAGTAGAGCTGAGTTTGGAGCTGGCTGGCGCGGTGATAACATCTCTGCACAGGCAGCTACCCCCATGCTGGGCAGTGGCTTATAACCCAAACAAGGACAGAACCCCAAGGAGAAGAGTGACACACGTTTTGATAGCAGACCTAAAATGTGCAAACCCGTGCAGCGTCACAGCCGTACGGGCTACAAGGCAAAGCATCTCATCTGCATGGCCGCTCGGGCTCGCACCGTCAGTCAAAATCAAAAATAGAACAAAGTCGTCAATTATTTAGTGAAGAACCCCCCACACCACAGTGAGCAGGTACCGGGGGACGCAGAGCACGATTTAATTAGGATGTGTCCCCTCAGCAGCCAGAAAGGCCAAGCGTGGGTGTGTGACCCTGGCTCTGTGACCCGGCAGGTGACAGCAGCTCTCAACTCTTCAACGCATTGAGCCTCGATGACTCAGTTCTAGTCCGGGCCATCACCACTACTGTGATAGAAGAAAAAACCACCACCAGCCCCTAATGTCTTGTCTTGGCTACTCTACCCAGAAATTGTTCCGAGCTGTAATAAGGGGAGTTCTCTTTTTAAAACTACCTTGCAGAGCTCGACTGATGTATTCTGCTGTCCACGCAGGTGGTGACAGCAATTCTGGGCTGCTCCCATGGAAGTTGGAGAAGAATTGTATCTGGTCTCTGGGCAGCTGGCTCATTAATGCTTTCGTTAGCAGACAAACTGCAGCTCATGAATTAGAAGGGTATTATTTGCGTCTCTAACCTGTGAAACAGGAGAAAGAGTAATTCCTTCTCTTTGATGCACCCTTGTCAGTCACAGGCAGAAAGTTGAGATGTTCCTCCTCTTCTCCCTTTCCTCCTAGCTCTCGTGTTGATGGCCCAAAAGTTGAGGACTCAGGTGACAAAGTCCCTCCTACTATAACTCAAGACATGGTTCGTGAGCATCTGAGGAACCTGAAG
>JAOQGH010000002.1:37659511-37675119 GCA_025769975.1 Gallinago jamesoni
CCATCCCTGGAGGGGTTCAAGGCCAGGTTGGAGGGGGCTTGGAGCAACTTGGGCTGGTGGGAGGTGTCCCTGCCCAGGGCAGGGGGCTGGAGAGATGGCCTTTAAAGGTCCTTTCACGCAGTAATTTTTTTGTTGGAACTCCTGTTAACTGTTGCAAAGTCAATGGCTTGGCACCTACTGGGATGGAAGCTGCTCACAAGGTGGTGGATGAGAGACACCTCGTTGGAATGAGTCCCACTGGAGAATTAACACACACATGAAATGGAAAACTATTCCAGGAGCCCAAGACAGGAATGTTAGACACACTGTGCCTGTGAGGCACACCCTGGAGCCAGGATGAGGGAACCAGATAGCATTAAGAATGCCACCTGCGAAAAAGGGTATCAACCAAAAAGAAAAAAAATTTAAAAGGGAAAAGAAAGGTTTTTTAAGTGAAATTCCACCTAAAATTAGGGCCGAGCGCGTGCCGTGCCCGTCTCTAGGAGGAGCAGAAGCACCGACACAGCACTGCACCCGCGGCAGCGGGACCGCCACCCCCGCGGCGGGGCCACCCGCTGGCAGCCGCGTTGGGAGCGGGCCGGGGGGGCCGAGGGGCACCGCCACCCCCCGCCGGGACCGCCAGCACCCCCCCCCGGGTACCGCCGCCCCCCCGCCGGGACCGCCAGCCCCCCCCAGCCCGGCCCTGCCGCCGCGCCGCCGCCAGAGGGCACCGCCCGCCGCGCCCGGGGCTGTCAGGCGGCCCTTGGCCCCGGGGAAACGGCAAACGGCGGCCGCGCGGGCTTCAGGCCAACGGCCGCCTCACGGGCCCCTCACGGCTCCGGGACCAGCGGCCTCTTCACGGCCCCAGGCCAACAGCCCTTTCACGGCCCCGGGGCCAGCGGCCGCCGGACGGTCCCCAGACCAACGGCCCCTCTATGGTTCCGGGACCACACGCCGCCTCACGGCTCCCTTAGGGCCCCGGGGCCACTGATCGCCTCACGGCCCCGGAGCCAGCGGCGGCCGCGCTCCCGCCGCGCCCCCTCGGCAGCCGCGGCCTCCCCGCCAGGCCTGGGGCTGCCTGAGGGATCCGCCGCGGCCGGTCCGGTCCGGTCCGGTCCGTTCCGCAGAGGCCTCTCCCCGCACCGCCGGCGGTAGGTCCGCGGGGCGCTGCCCCCCCACCCCCCGCTTCCCGGTGGCCCCCACCGGCGGAACTCACGCGTTCCGGCTCCCCCGGCTCCGGCGTCCGCAGCGCCCCCCGCCGCCCCCGCGCGGCCATGGCGGCGGGCAGGGTCCCCCGCCGGGACCCGGTCGGGCTCCGCCGCCTGACAGCCCCGCCGCTGGTCCCGCCCGCCGGGGAGGGGCCGGGCCGGGGCGGGCACCGGGCGAGGCGGAAGGCGGGAAGGTCCGCGGGTTTTGCGCGGCTGCTCCGCACCGGCACCGAGCGGCGGGGTGCCGGCGGGAGGAGGAGCAGCATCCCCCGGGTGTCCCCGCCATCCCCCGCGCCCCCCGGGGCGGATCCGGCATCACCGGGGGGTGCGCGGTCACCTCCCGCGTTCCGCGGAGCTGCGTTTCATTCGTCTTAATTAAATCGGTAATGAAGGAATATTAGCAGCCGGGCGACAATCTCAAGCGCTCTTCCAATAGCCGGTAACCGTAAATGCCCTAAATCCTCTCTCAATCCTGAACGAACGCAGGGCAGGCTTTAGTTTTTGCTTTGGATTTCTTTGGGTTTGGGTGGGCACTAAAAACAGCAAGAAAATGTTACCCGGGGCTGTTGCATGTGTGATTTCTGTAATTCCCACTCTTGTTTTTTCTGCCTCCAGGCTGCCGGGACGGTGAGACACCGGAGAACGAAATCCAGGTGGAAGTATGGCTGTGGCTGCACGAGTGTGTTTTAAAGTTGGCACGGTGGATGGAAAAGACAAAAAAAAAGAAAAAGATACTTCCTGGGGAAGAGCCAAAAGGCTTGTTCTCTCAGAAAAACCACCATCTACCCTAGGTTTGACTGAACTGCGTTGGTGACCTTAGGAACAGCACTGACACTCCTACCCGTGAGGTGAGAGCGCAGTCGGGGCTGTTGCCATCAGTGATTTCAGGCTTATTTTGTAATTAGATCATTCCCAAAGAATTAAAGCCCCGTCAGAGCCGCAGGGAGGAGGAGAAGCGGTGTGGAAATGACAGAGGGCAGAGCAGGCGTGCCCAGCGCCGCGGGAATTACCAGTGCTGGGGAGTGAGGAGTTTCCTCCCCAAACCCTCCCCATGGCGCGGGGAGCGGGGACTGACACCGCAGGGACACCACCGCCCTGGCTGGAATCCCGCTGCTTTGCCACATGTTGTCCTTCTCTAAAAGAAACATCTAAACACCATGTGGTGGTGCACCACATCTGAGCAGCACCGAGTGTCATGATTTTGACTTTTAGGTTTGGGCACCTCCGAGCAGGTCCCTCAGTCTACACGTAAGGGACCGAGCATCACAGGGGCTTGCTCCGCCCTGATGTCCTCCTGCCCTGGCTGCTGCACCGTGTCCTACAGCACAGAACAAGTCTCCATCCATTGGGATGACGGGTGATGTCATTATTTCAGCTTAAGTCACAGGACAGTGCCCGAGTTTCAATCGAATTTCCAGACAGACTCCTTCAGGAGCTTCCAAGGATCACCTGCAGATTCCCATCCGTGCCAGCACAAGACAGAAATCATCGGCACAGGCTTGGACAAACTGCACGGCAACCCACAACGGGCAGGGAGTCCTTCCAGATTCATTGTGAAGATTCTTTTCTAGAGTTTGACTCCCTCCTTTAATGAAGCCAAGGTGTCTTCTGCACCATTCATCCCCTACCAAAAGGGGGAAAACAAAACACAGGGGAGGAGGTGACAGCGGAATTCCTCCGCGCTCCCCAGTGCTGTGTGTCCCAGATAAAATCAGAGTCCTTCTGGTTAGTTTTGGTGGGTCTTGAGGCTGGTACGGGGCAATATCCTTGGTCGGGAGGGTGTAACGTGCCAGACCTTCCCTGCTTGGCCAAATCGAGCTGTTTTGCAGGAGAGAACACGGATTGTCAAGCTGTCCCTGGCACTTGTTCCTTCCAGAGCTTATTCTTCGCTGGGGATCCAGTTCTGTTACAGTACACATGCTGTGTCTTTGAGCCTGAGGGCATATCACAAAAAAACATAATCCATGGATTCTAATTTATTTTTTTTTTAATTTAGCATTTGACATGCCTGATAGAAAAATAACCCTAAACCTGGGTAATCCAGTTTGCAGAACATCTGAAGCGTAAGTCATTTCAGAGTCTGAACCAAACCCAAATCCATTCACATCAAATCAGATTTATTTAATTATTTCGAAGCCACCTGATTTCAAATTCCACCCCCAGAGCCCACTCACGCACCTTGCCGGCAGAGCTTCAGAACTCTGGGATGTGCTGTAAGACCCGTGCGTTTTGTGACCCACCCGTCCCGGTGTGTCAGGGTACGGTGGGGGACGCTCTTCTGCGGGTGCAAGGTTTGGAAAGGGCGGTTTCATCAGAAATGTCCCCTCCGAGGTGCAGAGTGCGGGGGTAGGTGGTACCTGCGTGAAGGGAATGAGTGTCGGGTCTCTCTCCCTGGGTGTTTTTCTGGATGAGTGCAGCTTTGTCAAGTGTCGCTTCAGAAGCTGGGAAGAACAGCAAATCCAAAGGGTGATCTGGTGAAGTGATTAATTGCTTGTGCTGTGAAGGCTGCGTAAGTAAACGAAGTAAAATGCAAACGCTGCCATGCCCAGGTTTGAAGAGCTGAGGAACAGAGGTAGAGGACAGAATGTACAAACCTTTTTCAGGACATCTTGGGAACTCAGAGGCTGGAAACAAAAGACACGCTAATGTTTACAAGGAAACACCTCCGTGGTGTATTCACAGAATGGTTTGGGTTGGAAGGGATCTCCTGAGATGATCGAGCCGCAGTCACAGACACGTTCCTTCTGGTTTACATCCATGGTCCGAAGCTAACTGGTGTCTTTAGGTCTCAACTGGGACCTTAATTTTACTGTTTTCCTAGACAGAAATGTCAGTGTTTCAATGTTTGCTGTATTTTATTCCCTGTAAAATTTTGGTTTATTCTGTGTATACAACTTGTACTGACATTTAATCAAGAAAACTAGTGACCTGTCACAGCCTTTTCCCACCGCTGTTACACTACCTGGCACATCTGAAAGTGAATTCCCATCTTGTTTCAGAGTATCTGCTCTTTGTTTTGCAGTCTCCTCACCTCCCAAGCCCATACATTCCTCCAGACCAGCGTGGGTTTCATTCTATCTTGTGTCATGCATCCAAAAGTCAAAATAGCATGCAGGACCATGGTTGCTTATCACAAAAGGTATTTTCAGAACTGTATTGTGAATTTTTACCATTGTCAGTGCCCTCTTCCTGGCTCCTACCCCCTCATTATTAGAACTTTTCTACACTCATCTTCTGAATCTGTCATTTTCACCCTTTATGATCATATCACACATTCTTGTCACATCCAAGCTCTTTTTTTTCTTTTCCTCTCTTCAGGTTCAAGACTCTCTGAAGCCCCTAGAATAAAAGGGGACAATAGAGACTCCTTGTGCGAACCACCAAGATGGGTGTGAAGGTGTGGCCACACACAGGTAAGCAGGAGGGCACCCCTGGATATCCCTTGCTACAGGGCAATCAATTCTGCCTTGATTTAAAATGATCTTTTAAGGAGGGAGTCACAGGCAAGGCCCCTAGGCAATAAAACAATACTCAAAAATAAATGCATTTTATCAATAAAAATAATCTGGTTTAATATGCATTTTAATTTGATTTTGAATGCAACCATTTCCTTTAACCAGAGGGTTTTCCAGGATCAGTCTTACTTTGTAACATCTAGTAAATCTCACCAGATGCCCAAGAAGCTGGTTTTGCAAGAATCAAAAAAAATACACCATTCTTAATCACTCTGTATAAATAAGTTGCTAAATTAGTGCATAATAATTAGTCTTTTGTAGCAAAGGACAGATTAAATTCCCAAAAGTACAGGTGATGATATATCAGAATAGAGAAAGGACGTGACCAGATGAAACAAGAGGAGGTGTTGCTTAGGCATATTCTGAAGGTACTAGCTTTTATTTTACACTGCACATGTACTAAGCTAATAAATACTATTTCTGCATCAAAACATAGCTTACATATCCCGAATACTTAGCAGCTTCCAGGTACATTAGTTTCTTCCAAGTGGAATTATGCAGTCTCTCTGCTGTTACACGGTTCTGTCTAAGCATGGCTCAGGAAAATAGCACTGAGCACCCGGAACTTTTCTGCCACACATAAAAGGGACTGGCTGGAATGAGGATGATGTTAAAGCACATCAGTATTTTACGGGAATTCCCAGCTTGAATATAACAGAATAAAACCTGTGTCTGGAAGGAATATCCACGTCAGTGCTTTGGCAGGGCACTGCAATGTGGTAATTAGCAAATGTAAAGTCAAGACACGATTATTTCATAAACAGACTTGTTTGCTCAGGGCTGGAAAATGGGGGTGGCCCTCGGGGAGTGAGCGGCGTCTTTGGGTCTTTTTTCACCCTGAGTTGGGTCTTGCCTCTGCCGTGAAGTCCTTGGTGGGGCGAGGTGAGCAGCAGCTCTCTGGGCACTACGGGAGGTTTGCCAGAGCCATTTGGCCCGTTGCCTGTTCTTCAGTCTGGAGTCATTGATGCCCCGGGTTTCCCTGGGACCGCGCTGCCAACGGCTCCATCTGGGATGCCCAGAAATACAGCTCAATGTTCGGGAGATTTAGCTCCCTGGCGTCTCTATGGGCCTATACATTTTTAACAGCAATCCTTGTTTTTACCTTCCAAATGAACCTTGAAAAGGTCTCGTGAACCTTACTGAGGAATGAGGTTTTAAATTATGTGACATAGCTGTGGAGTTGACACAGGCTAGAGAGGAAGATGGTTATTTCCCCAAGTTCCATCTGTGAATAATAAATATAAACCAGTTTTTTCCAAACCCGTATCCTCCAGCTGAAGGAGGGCAAGTAGTTCCCAAAGCCTGTGTCCCCAAGCTCCGGTCCTGTCTACTCCCAAACTCCTTCCCAGCAGAAAAAGCAGCTCCATTCCCTGAAAATGGGACCAACAATATGGACAAGAAATAATCATTCTGTACCAGCGTGCTTTCTTATTGCCAAAATTACAGTCTTTCCTGACAATACAACCCCATCTTTAACACAGCAGAAATGCTTAGCTCAAACAGAATGTACATTTTTTGTGGTGCCAGGGAACTTAAAGGGCAAAAAAAAATATAATTACTATTAGGAAATAGATGTGTTTGTGGAATTACGTATTTTAGCCTGATTCCTGGCACAGGGCTGAGTCCTGTGCCGCTCTCCCCAGGCTAACGCTCCTCATAGGCCATGAAGGAGCTGCAGGAGGAGGTTACACACAATTTGCTCCATTTTCTAGATTATTTAGTAGAGGATTTTTTTTTTTTAGTCATCTGAAATCTAAAATAAAATTGGGAAATTTGTGAGACTTAGTTAACATAAGAGTTTGGAATTTAAGCAAAGTTCTTTTCTTTGAAACAAACAGTTTATAGGGGGGGGAAAATACTGTTTCTTCCCTGTTTTGTGAGTGAAAGGAACAGTAATTTTTAAAAGCTCTGAAACTGAGCAAAATATGGTATAAAATCCCAAATATGCTTTCTCCAAAGATTTTCTATTCTTACCAATTTCTAATTGTGACCCTGATGTTCTGTTAGGTTAAAATGTCAGAGAAAATATACAGAATTAAACTTTCTTCCCTCCGCTTATCCCAGCTCACCCGAGAGACGTAGCAATCAGTACAGGGAGCTGAAGTTCTCATACTGCACACATACATCCTCCACTTGCTGCTTTTCAAAAGGAATAGAAAACCAACTGTATTGTTGAATGCTGAGGATTTTGGGTAGTCTGAGAAGAATCTTAAAGTTGAATCTGTTTCTAGTTGGCCCATGACTCTGCTCTGGAGTCACACACCACTTCAGGCTTGTCCTTGGAGTGGCTCTGTGCAACGTGGTAGCAACGATGCACTTAAAAAAGGTAGAATGTACTTTAAAAAAAGTAAAATATATTTGAGAAGGTTTATGCCAAGTAGAATGTATTTAATAGAAGGCATGTAGTTTCACATCTTTCTTTTTCTGTTTTCTTCAGAAGTATTGACATGCTTTTGCTTTCTTCGAAATATTCTTTAAGTATTGAGAATAACTCAATGGAGTTAATATTTTTTTGGATTAATTTCTGCTGTGCATTTTGCGATTTCAGATAAAACACTGTTGATGATTAATGTGTCAAAATTTTACAGGAGATTTATAAGAATAGTGAACATTCTTCAGGATCCTTTATGACTCTATTTAACAGCACAGAGATGAGACAGTATTTTGGATTAAGTTCTTTTCTCTCTTTCCGCATCAAAAGGGCATAAGTACTATTAGAAAAAACTGAATAAAATATTCCCTCTTCTTATCCTGTTCCATTTGGTGTGGTTCCTCAGTAGTAATCCTGGTTCCAGCAGCATGAATTCTAATGGCTGCATATTTATGGGCAGTGAGCTCCAGGAGTGAAAATCCCATTTCAGGCTGATACCACATCTGATTATTTCCGACAAACTTCCCTGGCAAACAGGGAGGGAAACGGCAACAGGACGGTGCTGAGCAGCGGCCGGATGGGAACGGTGAGAGCTCAAACAGGGGCATGTCCATCCCATTGGAATCTTTAAGCATTTTCGTCGCTGCAAACAGAAGGTTCGGTATTTCGGCACCACAAGCATTAACTAATAATGATTTTTGAATGATGAAGACAACCCCCAGGTCTTGTTTGAATTGGTAGATTCTAGAATACTCACAAACGGATTTTCTAGATGACATTAAAACCTTCTATGGATTATTTTCACCCGGAATTAAAGCGGTCTTAGTTTGGTAACTGTTATCAAGAACACAGGTGTTCTGTGAGTATTGGAGTCATCTTTAGATAGAGCACTGCCTAAGCCTTTTGGTTTTAGTTAAAAATCTACCTCAGAAATGCCAAATACAGGACACAAATGATAAAGCAGTTCGATGTTTTGCTTTCAGCTGGTTACCAGGAATAGGTTCTGTCCACACACCTGCGGCAAGGTGTGGATAAGGAAACACCGGCCCCGTTAGCAAAACACCTTCGTAACTGTCTACAAGCGTATTATCTCCAGCTTTATGCTCATTAATTTCTGAGTGGCATCGCAGGCTGCAAAGGAGCAGGGAAGCGACACTCAAAATCCACAGCCTACAGAACGCCCTCCTTCCCGAGGGCTGAATATCCGGTAATGGGAGTAAAACCGGACAGGGAGTCCCTCACCGCCGCGGCGTCCGGGGATTATCGGGCCTTAGTGCACTACCCGGGGCTCAGGCCGCCTGCCCCGGCCCGCCATGTCCAAGATGGCCGCCGTTCTCCCCTCACCACGGCGCCTGCGCGGGTGGGCGGCGCCTGCGCGAGATGCGCGGCTCCGGAGGCGCATGCGCGGTCCCGCCCCCACGTGACCCGGCGCCTCTCCCCCTCCTTCCTGTGGCTGCGGCGGGGCCATGGCGGCGGGGGAGGTGGCGGCGGCGGGTTCTGCCGAGCAGTTCCAGCAGATACTGCAGCAGAAGGACGGGTGAGCCGGGACACCGCCGGGGATGATGGCGGGGGCGGGGGGCGGCCGGGCGGGCGCTGAGGGAGCAGGTCCGGCCGCCGCCGCCCGTTTGGGCCGAGCTCGGTGAAAGGCCGGGATCTGCTGAGGGAAGCAGGCCCGGCGCTGCCTCAGGGCTGAATAAAGCCTTCACGGGGAAACGAAAAACACCAAACCCGTAGATACGAGAAGTGCTTCGGGTTTGGTTTTTGGCGGAGTATTTTTCAAGGACCCTTTTTGTGAGGGGGGTTCCTTTTAAGGACCTCTGGAGGGGCTGAGTCTCCGGGCTGGGCAGGGCTCCTGCCTCAGTGGGCCCATTGGCAGGAAAATGATCCAAACCAGAACTTTCATTCACCCCAAGAATTTTCTTTTTCTTCTGAGCCCTAAGGTGTCAACATGACAAACACTTACTGTACAACATTTTCAATGAAAACAGCAGCATTAGGTTGTTTATTGAGAAGCAATGTGATATTTGGCTTGTCCATCTTTCCTGTGACAGGGCTGGTTTCTCATTAATCTGGTTTTCTGCCCTAATAACGAGTAATAGGGGTGTGTTTCCATTGGTGCCTCAGCATGGGCCTCTGCAGCCTCTGGGCAGTGGCTGTTGGTCTGGTAGGAGAAGTTTTGGACACTGATCCTGTGGGGGAACACTCTGCCATGCTTGGCTTTGATGGGAAAGAGTCACAGTAGGCATTACTGCAGTGGCCAAGGAACAGGGATTCGTGTTCCTTAGTGAAGAAAGACAGGTTTGGTTAGGAACTTTGCTTGTTTGCCATGTTGAATCAAAGGTGTGGTAACTATTATATTTCTTAATCCACTAACTGTGTATGTATTTAACTAGGTCTTGTAAGGCATGTTAAAACTGCTTCATAAAAACATTTTCACATCATTTAACTGCTGCGTTAGCAAGTGGCCTTCAAATGAATAAGGAGAGAAAACCAATTTAAAGTACTGGTTTAAAAAGTATGATGAAATTACCAGTATCACGTTCTTAAAGAGAGCATAAGGAAATGTGGGAAAGTTTTGATTATAGGAAGGAGAAACTAGGTTCTTCCAAACTTGCTGCATGACTCCGTTTTCTTTTCTGGAGTTATTCTTCAACTGAATTGTGTGGGGACATCCCAGAGGAAGGTCACACTCTCACACTCCCTGAGACACACTGAAATGAAAATGGCTTCAGGAGCAAACACAATATTTTGAAGTTATTTTCTACAAAACCCTCAGTAATTCTCTTGTGACCTTTGTCCATGGAACATCATTCAGTTTTCTCTTTAGTGGACTTTATTATTTTATGTATATTTTTTTGGTCCTTAGAAGAATTGATAGTACTGATAACTCTTCTCCTCTGCTTCATTTAAAAATATTTGGCTTTGCTTTTTCATGTTACTGCTAAGAAACCAAATAAACCTGCACTCACAGAGCATAACAGATCCCTCAAATCATAGTTATGTTTTTTTTAACGATCTCTCAGTTTTTGGATAGTGATAGAACTTGATATGCATTGGCTCACTCAAGGTACCTTCTGTATAGATTTTCAGGTGAATTTGAAAATCAATGGTGTAAAAAAAAAAAGTTTTAAACATTCACTTAATAAAGTGGGAAAGGAGAAAGTTTCTTTAATGAACTATTTTTTTTCTTGAAAGGTAAAGCTTATGACAAAAATGTGCTGAATTTTTAAGGCTGGATCTAATGCTATTTTACGAATTACTTTTTTTTTCCAAAAGGAATTCCTGATTTTTCCAGACTAATAGAATTATCACTGATCAGCTGCAACTGCCAGCATTTTGTGTTGACAACTTCATAGTGGTTCTTGTTTCAGAAAATTAATCTTTCTGACATTAAGTTCTTAGTAAGCTTTGTGTTATGGAATTAGCATAAATTTTGACGTTTAATTTTTTTCAAAGTGTGTCTAGATTTTATGGTTGTAAAGGATGAACTGAGACAATATCTCCATATTTATTGAACTTCTGTTATTGCTCTGTAATCTATTATGTTACTTACACTACGTTTTGTAAAATGTAGCTTGTAAAATCAAGTAACGTGGGTTGCCCGTCAGAAAGATTGTAAATACTTAGAAAATACTTGTATCTTGGCCCAAAAGGAGGGTGACCTTGGGAATGTTAATTTTCTGGATATACCTATCAGGGAGTGTCTTACTGTTTTGGTTCTACAGTCAATAGACTCTGTTTTAAAGGCATACTGTCTAAGTCTGTCTCAACAAATTTTATTTTTTTTAATATACTATAAAAAGAAGACTTTGGGCTTTTTGTTTCTCCACAGGAAATGTGTGATAAGTCCTTCTGGTTTTTCTTCTGCTACTAAAGTTTAACAAGATTTATATTAAAGAAAGCTAAAATTTTGTGGGGCTCACAGCTTTTCCTCAAAAATGGGAAATACAAAATGATACAGGAAGAAAAACTTTGGGACTTGTCATAAGCTTTTGTTACGATCCTTTTTTATATATAATAGTTGAGTGTTTAGAAATATCTTGGTTGAATGTAAGAAATACTTTGTGTAGAATTACTTATGTGGTTTTTGCTAACTTTCTGTTTTGTTCCATTCTTAATGTTTTAACTTACTCTGGCTGTTTCTCAAGTTGATTTGAAAGTGCTCAGATACCAAGAGGGTGGTCTAATTGCAAAATTAGACATATTCTGTGAAGGAATGTTTCACCTCCCCAACACCTTTGGTGTGAATTAATTTCAAGTATGTTCTTCATGAGGATAAAACATAAGTGCATTTCAGCTCTGTGTTGGTAAGGAAAGAAAGGGCTCCGATGGACTGAGGATTAAATAAGCATGTGATTATTCCTCTGCTTGTCCTGTGATCAGATGATTCTGTATGCTTCCTAAATTAAACTGAGCACTTGTGAAATACTTGTTGGTAGCGGGGAAGGGTGTGTGTTCCCGCCTTCAGTGAATGGAAGGGAAGTCCATCATGTTATTTATTGGTGCTTTGGCCTGAAGTGCAGCCGCTAAACTACTGAAGTTCTCTGTTCTCCTTCCTTCCTTCCTTCCTCGGCTTGTTTTTAGCCAGTGGAACTATTCCTTTGTCCCTCTTGAGTCTAACAGATGTGAAAACTATGCTTTTAGGCACACAGGCATTGGGCAGTTGCAATGGCAGCTTCGTTCTCTATAATTGTAAAAGCTGCGCTAATTCTTAACTAGATTAGACTGTTTAGTCATAAAACTTGATGTAAAAAAAGGTATTTTTGTTCATCCTCAATCCACTTTTAACTTCTCTGAGCTCCTGATGGTGTCAGTAAACAGCACATACGTTAGGGAGGATATTGGAGGACTCAAAATTGGTATCTCAGGTGAAGAGTATGATGAGCAAGTAGGAAGACCCATCCTGGAGTGAAGCTCTTGACAGTTTGCTTCATCAAAGCTTGGTCTGTCTTCTTAAATACTGAACTGCTGCTGCTTTTTTAATTTTAAAATTTTAATTCTATTGTGACTGGATATTCTCGTACATACAAACGATCCCCCCTGTCCCTCAACCTACCTAATTATTTTCACCTTATTACTTTGTGGCAAAAATAAAATGTTGGTTGCAGCAATGGGACAGTGCTTCCAAGGGCTTGTCCCCACTGGCTCCAAAGTCTTAATTAAACTGTGTGTGGCTGAGCTGAGTGCTGTAGGGGTGTTGGGAAGAGCTGCTGCTGTGAGGGCAGAGAAGGCTCCTGCAGGAGGCACCTGTGCTGCAACCTGCCTCTGCTCCACAAAGAGCGTTGCTATAAAAGTTTACGTGCTGAAACAGAATTTAGCACTTAAAGTTTTACTGAACTGCCCTTAAGATGTGGTCTCAGCTGTCTCGAGAAGTCCATACCACACCTCATTCATAAGTCACTTAAGTGAGACTTTACTGCAGTTGAAATGTCAATTGTGAGCAGTGGAATCAGTTCGAAGAAGCGTTACAGCTACTTTGGTGTAATTAAAGAGGTGGTTTGCCTTTGGGATCATTGCTGCTGGTGACCTGTATAGGAGGGGAACCTGTACAGGTGAGAGCTCCGGAGAAGACGTCCTGAATTGTGCCTGGGCTCAGGTCTACATTTGCGAGGCTGGTACTTATGGAACAAGGCACTTCTGTTTTTCTGCAGTTTCAGTTTTTACGAGTCTGTGAACTCTGCTGGTTTTAATCAACTTTCAAAGCAGAACCACGCTCTGACTGATGGCATAATTAAAAAAGAAAAAAAAGAAGAGGCTATCCTATTATATTTCTGCCAAAATTTTCTAGAATTGCTCTGGGGAATGGGATTTATGAATTTTAAAGTTCTGTGTCTGAACTGAATTTAGTGCTGTATTCAGCGTATGTGGTCAGATAACACAGTTCTGGTATGAGTGTCACACTGCCTGCATAGCTATTCAAATTTATACTGAACTGCCATTATTTAGTAATAAAAGACACTAAAGAACTTCTACATTATGGTTACGTTAATTTCTAAGTAGATTAAAACTAGTCTATTATGTTAGTAAATGTTTTCATTATCCCCTATTATTTTGGCTTCTGCAAACCTGGAGAACAGAATTGAAAATGAAATGCAAGTCTTGTCGCTGTTTTTATCAAAGTATGTTTCTTTGCGCTCATGAGGACAACAGTGTGGTACCTGCCTTGGTGGGATTTCTGTTCACACATGGGGCTTCTCATTGTTAAATGCTGCATGTGATTAATACCAGACATTCAGGGGAATCTTATTGAAGCTGGATGAGGGCTAAGAAGTTGGAGCTAATAAAAGCTTTTTTTATTTTTAGGTCCCTTGTAGTTGTCCACTTCTGGGCACCATGGGCTCCCCAGTGTGCTCAGATGAATGATGTCATGGCAGCACTGGCAAAGGAACACATGCAGGTGACGTTTGTGAAGGTAAGTCAGGTGGTTGGGCTTGTGTCAAATAGAGGAGAGCTGTTACTGCAAAGTATGTGTAAAATAGGACAAAATACAGGTGAAGGTGTTTCTGAAGTTCCATTATGGCTTTATGTGGAGATTTCATTTGTTCCTGTGATGTTAGTGCTGAGCTAAATAGATCTCAGAATTAATAGAGATTTTTCTGTCTGATACTAAAGAGGAACAATAATCTTCATGAAGTTTAAAGGAATATAAATTAAAGTCTGTGCAACGTTGGCACTCTGAGATGGCAGTGGTGTGGTGCTGGGTGGTATAAACACAAAGGAGCTGCTCTGGATTTGTGAGATCCATCTGCATGTCCTGGTAAGAGAACCAGTGTGGAAGGAAAAATGAACGCACTTCATCAACATGCCATTTGTTTTAAAACAACTTTCTCTTGTTAATGAGACTCTTCTGTGATTACGAGGGCAGGGAGTACTGGAGCAGCCAGCTGTGTGTGAGTGTTTAATTTGATTTCTTACAGCCTTTAGGTTTTGTGGGGTTTTTTTAAATGATTCCTCTCAGTCGGTATTTCTCTCTATGAAAGAGACGGAGGTATTTTACTGGTGGTATCTTATTACTTAGAGCTTAAAAAGACTAATTTTCAATGTTTTGAAATTTTATGATGCTTAAATTTATGTAGAATTTCTACAGCTTTTGTTGGGCCCAAGAAAACTTGAAAACTCTGAGTTGTCTCTTTATTATTCATACTCATGTATTGTTTATTTATAACCTTTATTATTCGGCTGCAATTTATTTTCTTAATAACAAGGTCAAAGTGATCAAGTTTTACAAAACTAAGATAATGGCTCATTCCCCTCCCTGCCCACCCAAACATTACTTGTTTAGAGAAAATAAGCTACTGAAAGACTTGGGTGGATTTTTATTTTTTTTCAGAGGGTGGGGTAGGGCTCCTCAGGGTGAATGTATTTGATTTTGGAAGTTCTTTGTGGGATTTTGGGCTGTATTCCAGTACAGCCAGAGTCTGCCTTTTAATTGGCAAGAACCTGTTAACTCATCAGATGGTTCCAGACGACTGCCCAAGAGCAGGGTCTTGCCCTGCAAGTCATAAACCATTCCATTCTGGAACAGAGCTAAGGAATAATGACACGAACTTCAAAATTGCCAATAAATCTTGAAGTATTTCTAAAATCAGTTTCTCGTTTTAGTTGTTGCATGGCCTAACTCTAAGATCCTTGGCTTGGTTAAAATGAAAGTGTTGTCTATATCCAGAAACATATAGAAACAAATGTTTGGAAAGTTGTACCACTAACAGCAAGTTATTGAAATATGACATTAAGTCTGTTCTGTATGCGTGAGCCTCACCAGAGGGGAACATAAGTATCCCAAGTAAGTAGAAATTTTACTGGAAAAGAAAACTAATGTTATAGGTAAAAGTTATTTAATCATTTGCCACTTGAAAGAGAATAGATAATTGTAATCTATTTACAGTTTTCAATTTATAGCTTAGATTTCTCTGATCCCGTTGGAGCATTGATTTACAGAAATAGGGGTGAAGCTTGGACTCTCGCTTCTGACTTCCTCTGCGGGATTGCTTCTGGATTCAGTGATCTCATTAGGAGGAGCAAATCAAAACATGGTGTAATACTAAAGTATTCCGAGGTTCACTACATTACATTTCAGTTAGTAGTGAGAACAGACACAGTATTTTCTAGAGTGTGTAAGGATGGGCAGGGGCAGGCATGAGCAAGCTGGTAAGTAGTTCTCTTGATGCTTGTTCATGAAATGTCATTGTATTGTTTGTCGAATAAGAATTTGAAGGGCTTTTTCTTCTGTATACTGGGTTGTAGCTTTCTGTTTGAAATATTTAGAACTGTTACTACTTTTTTAACCATAAACTCAGATATTACAATGCTTGTGTCTTGAACAACCTTGTATAGATCTCTCACCTAAGGGAGCTTTTAGTCTATGCACAGAAAACCCACAAATTTGAGGTAATGAGAAGATAATAATGTAATTTGCCAAGAAAATATAATTTCAAAGGATGCGTTTGAATGCTGAATAAATTGAATTTCACTGAATTTCACTGAATTTTTTTTTGGAGTTGGAAGGGACCATAGAGATCATCTAGTCCAACTCCC
>JAOQGH010000002.1:37676977-37689420 GCA_025769975.1 Gallinago jamesoni
TTTACCCGGTTTTGGGGAAATACATCCCATGCATCCCAGCAGTGCTCTGTATTAAATGAAGTATTTTCCTATTGCTTATATGCAGCTAGAGAATTGCTATTCCCGTAGTTAAATTTTCAAACCGGATTCACAGAGGATTAAAGGCTTTTTAAAGAATCTGGCATGTGCAATGCTGTCATTGAATCAGGACACGCTTTCTGAGGAAGCTCAATGTTTATTTGTGATGCATTTTGTGTGTCAGGTTACAGGTTGAGAATGTAAAATAGTCTGAAGAGAAGGTTTCAGTTCAAGGAATAACAAGAATTGACTAACGTCTGGGATTACTGTTGCCATTTGGAAAAAGGAAATTAAAAAAGATTTGGAAAAAGAAAATTTAGCTGGTAAAATTGAAACAGAAGTAGCATGTTTCTGCTGCACTGGAAATGCCTTTTTGTTAAACCTGGTGCTTTTAACCCTGGCTCTCTGCTCAGAGTGCCTGGTTCCCAGCTCACCTGGAGTGTTCATTTACACGGAAAGCACACGAACAAATGTTAAGACCCCAAATTTTTCAGTCCTGTAATTTTGCAGGGCCTTCTTTGAGGAGCTGCTGGTGACCAGGGGAGTGACATGAGTGGGGGGGTGGCTCAGCCAAACAGTGCTTTGGTCATCTCTTGGTGGTTTATGGTTCCCCTTGCTCTGATGAGCTCCTCATATTTATATGGGTACATGTGGGGTGTCTGCAGCTGAGGTTTTTCCGGCACATGTGCTTTAAATTGGACCGTATGGTGCCCCTGCCATGCTTGTCCTGAGATGTTTGGTGGGTCCCTAGTGAGCTGGAGGAGCAGAGCCATGGCTCTGGCCACGTCCGTTATGGTCATGGACACAAAAACCACAAACCTAAAAAGGTGTTGAGGCATCAAGGTTAAGGATAGCTAGTACTTCTTCCTGAACTCAACGTGGAAAGCGATTTAAGAGCATAACACGGGTTCATTTTCATTTCTTAGTATGAGAAAGTAGGTATTTCTTCAAGCTTTCAGTCCTTATATTTAGTCCCTGGTACCCCATGAAGAGTGCACAGGAGGTACTCGCCCAAATAGATCTATGTATGAAAATCGGAAGTACTAACATGTAGTGCAATGTATTAAATCATCTGAACTTACACCTTTCGATTTTGCAGTTACATACCATGCCTGCTTTAGCCTGCTGGGATAGTGTCTGGCAGCAGCTGGGAGGTGTTAGTAACTTGGCTCCATTAAACTTCCTGGAATAGACAAAATCCTTTTCAAGGTGAAGGTAATTTACCGTTTTGCCAAAGACGATACAGATCTGTTAGAACAGTTGCAGGAGTAATAAAAATAGAATTAAATAGAAGGAGCTATCCCTGTTGAAAGATGAAGATATTTTTGATTTGTAACTATTTTGATACAAACAGTAGACTATATTGGAGCCTCCTGTGCAGTTGGGGGGTACAGGGAGCCCTGTCCAGCAGTGTATTTGGGGATTTCCTTGTAGTTTTGAATTTTTTCATGGGGAAAAGCCAGGTTGTGGTTAGTGCCATGTCCAGTTTGTCCCCTGGGCAGGGTGTTTGCTGGCAACTGTATGTTGTATTTATGTTGTATGATTTCAGCAGATTCCTTTGGACTGTGATGGTGTTTGTTTATTTGCTTCATCAATACTGTAATTATTTGGGGTGTTTTTATTGTGTAGAATCTGGAGTGGCATTTGCGATCGTCTAGATAACTGCTTAAAACCTTTTGTTAGTGGTTTAATTATTCCTTGTAATGCCTTTATGGCATTTCTTCAGAAATTCAACCTAAATCTTTTGTTACAAAAGTGAAACTGTTGTGGCAGTTTATCCGGAAGCAGAGTGCTTCCAGGCTGCTGCCAGAACCTTCGCAATGAAACACAACCAATCAATCTTCCTAGTTTGCATGTAATTGCCTACAGCTAAAATAAAGCTGTTTTTTTCCCCCTCCAGTTCCTTACAGTAGAAATGAGTTAATATATTGGCGATGGAATAACCATCAGCAATCAGCCTTTAGCTGTTTACTAATGAACTCCCAGATGTATGAAAAATTTCAGAATCTGTGTTTTACTCCAGGCTGTACATGAACTTAATGCTTCAGCTGTAGAAAGAAAAGCAACGTAGATGCTGTACATATAAATACTGCTACTTCATAGCTCAATAAATTGCAGATCATGAAAACTGCAGAAAGCTGTAGTAAAAATCCATATTTCAAAAACTAATAGGTGGTCTTGCAAGCTGAAATCAAAGGTTATTTTTCTGTGGCACTTTGATTCTTTTCTCCGTTTAAAGCTGCTTTATTTTTTTTATTCCTTTATTAAAGTGTTGTCTTTCCTGTCGTAATAGGAAAATATAATTCCTCTTTTTGTGTTTGCAGGTTTCAGCAAACAAATGGTGGAGATATTGAACAAACATGGTATTTCATTTAGCAGTTTTGATATTTTTTCTGATGAAGAAGTTCGTCAGGGGCTGAAAACATACTCTAATTGGCCAACTTACCCGCAGTTGTACGTAGCTGGAGAGCTTATAGGTGGACTTGATATTATCAAGGTTAGAAATGGAGAAATTCTTAATCTTGAGAGTTGTCAGAAGCATGGGTTTTATGCTTTTTATGTCTGATTTTTCTTCTCCCCAATCTCCTCAGGAACTTGAAGCGTCTGGAGAACTGGACACGATCTGTCCGAAGGCGCAGAAGTTGGAGGACAGGTGTGATATATTATCTCATTGTTTTAAGGGTGCCTATTTTTGAGGTTTCCTGTATGTTCATTTATACAGGACGAACCCCCTATATAAGTTCCTGTTCTTTGACTTTATCAGATCTGCGCCAAGATTTTCTTTAATCACAGAACTTCTGCAGTTGTTTAATATGTTCCATTTTCTATACAGGAAGCACCACTTATATATATTAAAGCTGTACTGTAATATCTGTATTAAGCTATACTGTTTCAATAGGCTTTACTTATTATATTTGTTAATTTTTATTTGTAGCAGGAATATATAGTTTCCTTCTTGTCTCTCTCAAGAATTTCTTATTTAAAGAAAACTGTAAAAATAATCTCTTAAACATTAGTAGCTTTCGTTAGCTTTATTTGGCCCAGACTTCATAACTGCGATGCTGCTGGAGAAAATGCCTCTGCTCCTCTCCTCATTTTTCCTGATTACTCATGTCCTTCAGTTCCTGTTTGCTTTCACCTTGGTGGCATGAGTGTGCTGTGTCAGTAGGAAGCGTGTTGCCTCCAGAATCAGATCAAACATCCAGAAACCAATTTGTCAGTCTCTAACCTTCCTCTGTGAAGATTTGCTCGTGTTGGAAGTTCTGCCCTGCCCCAGGCAGTCAAGCTCCAGATTCCTGACAGGTCCTTCAGCTGGAGAAATTCCTAGTAGATGTGGCTTTTTTTTCCTAGTTTTTGTATGAATTTTATGTGCCATTAAGATGTACAAAGAGGGTCTGCCTTCCCAAGAAGGTGACTGGGAACTCGAAGGCAAATAGTTCTCCTCTTGCTGTGTGAGGATGGCAGGAACAAGTTCTGTGGTGCTCTGGCTGTGACTGGTTCTGGCTCTTTGCCCTCTCAGCCCAGTGGAGAAATAATTCAATGCAAGCCACTTCACTATGGCAATAAAGTTATACTTTTTTTCACACTTGTATATTTATTAATTTCCTTTTTAATGTGCAAATTTGCATGAGCTGTGACTATTGAATTCATTCATGGTGGTTTTGCTTTGCTTGGACTTTTGGGGGAGAGAAGGTGATGTGAAATGTCATCTTCTTACGCGATATGTTCTAACAGATGGAAATTGTATGTTTAGCTAAAGGTCTCCCTAAAGGAGCAACAGCAGCATCTTTTGGAGAGATGTGTCAAGTTTTTATCAGTTGTAATCAAATTTTGATACAGAAGTGGCCTGAAGGAAAACTGGCTAAAAATTCACTGGGCGAGTCAGAAGTAGCTGCTGATGGCCTAGTTTGTTCTTCATCTTTTTATAGGTGTTTCCTTTCCACAGCAAACTTGTCTGGAAAGGAGGGGAGTATCTGGGGTTGTGTGAGGCAGGGCAGAGTGGGGCAAAACAGACTTATTCCTGAATTTCAGTAGTGGAAAGTCCTTAATCCGTAAATCTATGGATCTTACGACTGATGGACAGTAGGTGGACAGTAGGTATCTTACTCTGCAAGAGACATGCTTTCATGGAGAACGAGAAATGTTTGGTATTATAGTCAATATGTGAAAAGCAATATGTCAGTAAATATGGACATTATATTTAAAATATCCTAAAATTACATTTTTCCTTAAACTTATTGATACTTGGCGCTTAGAGGTCAATCTAGAAAAGTAAATTTTTGCCCTGAAAGTAACAGGATGGTTCCAACTGTTTCACTGCAGTTAGTGTAAGAAATTCAAATGAACAGAGGTGCTTATAATAATGCTTTAAATGCACTGGGTGAAGCTGTAAGTTGCATCTTTCTACTTACTATTTTCCTGTCGAAGAAAAGCTTGGGGTGATAACTGAGCTGGTTTATGCCTTTCTGTTTCTTGCCTTCTCTAGGCTTAAAACCTTGATAAACAAAGCTCCTGTGATGCTTTTTATGAAGGGAAGCAAACAGGTAAGATTAAGTTATATTTGATAAGTTTTATTGCTCTATATCTAAGCAGTTTTTTAAACAGTGGCCATTACCTTCTTTTCCTTGCTTAATGAAAATGAACGGTGCTGGGAAGTTTGGTATTTGTCTTTTTATTCAGTGCTTCTATAATGCCTGTTTTACCTGCCGGAAATCTGTTGCTAAAGTGCTGATAGCTGTGTAAAATCAGGGGATTTGCTGCCCTGCAGCGACGTCTGTCAATTGAGCTGCAGTTCAGGAGTGACTGGAAGAATTGGGCACGTCCTTTTGGTCTTACTTATTGATAGTCTTTGCAGATAATGGATTTTCTTCTGATGCTCTGAGTGCTTGCCCCTGATGACTGTCCTGCTTGAGGCATATGCTTTGATTATTGCCCAAAACTTTATCTCTGGACACATATTTCTTGAAACTTCGCTCTCACCTAATTGGGGTTGGGCATCCTGTCCTTTGTAATTTCTCTGACTTCATTATGCTTTCACAACTGCCTCTGAAAGAAAGCTGCAAGATGTTTTTTTTTAAGGCTAAAGTATAATGCCACATACTATAAAAGAGCCACTGCTCTTCTCCCATGCACGGAATGGGCTGTGCCTGGTGTCTTTAAGCGGCAGTTAATTATCTTGCTCTCTGAAATAAAGATAGTGACTGTGGACAGACAACTGCAAACAGTGAGGATTACAATAATAACACATGTCTGTAAGGCAGAAGGTCAGTCTGTTGCTTTGTGTGGCACAGTCAGAGTAACCAGGGGATAAATTGTTCCCTTTTGTAGTTGGGAGAGGCATTTGTAAGGTACTTTTTTAAAGGGATACAGGGGTAGGGGTCTGAGCTCGCTCATCTGGCTCCTCTTTCCATTTCCTTTGCTCTTTTATTCCCTGAACCTTCTCTGTGTGTTAACCACAGCTACTTTAAGAGTGTAATAGACTGTTTTACTAAGCTGTTTGATGGCCACCGGAGCCCTGTGGGTTGTGCTGGAACAGTGAGGAGCTGGTGGGGCTCAGGTCTTCTACCCAGATGTGCTTCTGTCTCCTTTAAAACCCTGTCTTGCCTGAAGAAAGCAAGAGTTTGGGCAAGTTGCTTTACGCGTTTTTCTTGAGCTACTAGTGAGTGAAATCGCCAATAAGAGGAGAAAGACACTGAATTTTTAATCCAGACTAAAGCCTGATGGGTGTTCTATGTCCTTACACTGTCATTATGAAGAGTTTTCAGTAAATATTTTGAATTTTTAATTGCAGTTGGGAGCCTGTTTATCAGCTGCCCATAGGTTGCCACTCACTGAAATGGAAAGTGAAGGGTGTTGTGTGTCTCAAAATAAAACACAGCTGTTTTCCAAATGCGTATAAGGCATTTATATCTATCCCACCTATAGCTTTGGCTTTCTGAATGTTTAGAAAATAATCAAGCCTAACTAGTTTTCAAGATAGTGTTGCCAAACCTGGGAAACAGTCACCTGGTATCATCTCACGCCACAGCTGAGGAAAACATTTAATATCCTCGATGTTTTCATTTATTTCAGCAGAGTATATAAAGAGAGGCATTCAGAACTGTTTAAAGCTCTAAGAACATAAAAAAGAATGAAAAAGGGATTAGTAATACTGCTCATCCAGTAAGGTCATCGCTAACAATAAATTGGTAAGAGCTTTAGTGTAGCTTCAGGACCTGGAATTTTGTGGATTAAATATAGCAGATACATGTTTTAATGCCTGTGTGTTTTGCATTCCAGATGGCAAAATGTGGATTCAGCAAGCAAATTATAGAAATCATAAATAGTACTGGGTATGTAAGTATTTTTTTTAATTATTATTCAATTTGGGGAGCCAGTTCTGATTTAAAAAATACATTTTTTTATAAATAAAGAGTTTGGAAAATATTAGTGGAAGACTTACCCAAATATAATTTTCTTTAAGAGTATTTTAAAGTATCTTTGTGTAAAAGCCTATAGTGTAAAAAAAAAAAAAAAAGTCACTACCTACACTCGTTTGATACCAAGTCAAACGTGGTGAGTCAGGTATTGTGCTGCTTTAGCAATGCAGATGGGCTTTTTTCTTTTTTTGCTGTGCTTGTTGACAGGAAAGCCACCCTATACACAGTTCTTCTTAGGGAGGTTCCTCTTCATCTGCTTCCTTAATCTGGGAGCCTCTCGTGTTACCTGCCCTCAGTTTTCCTCTTCAAAATGGTTCTTTCTGTAGTGAGAGATTAGTGCCCTCTCCCTCGGAATAAACTGTTCTGTTTGTGCTGCTGCTCAGGGGTGAAGCAGTTCCCTGTGTTACTAGGTGTTAGGATTGGCTTTTTGAGAGAACGCATCACGATATATCAATATAGAATTCAGGAATAAGTAGCAGTTCCGAGGGTTCCTTGTCACTGGCCCATGGCCACTCGCAGGAATCCCATTCTGGCTGGTGATTGAAGTGCTGGGTCTCACACCACCAGGAATTGCCCAGCAAAACTCATGTATTAATCGACTAGAAATCAGATTTATGCAGGTATTTTATTTTGTGCTTTTACGCCAGGAGTATATGATGATGGTGAAATAGCTACAGCTGGTTTATTCCTTAATAAAAACCTCCTAAGAGTGTGTGTGTCTTTTTTCCTTTTTTTAAACTAATAGTAAATGGAATTATTTTCAACACATTTTGGCCAATTAGAGCCTAAGCTACACAGCTTATTTTTTTTCTGCATTATGCTGTCATCATTTGTTTCCCATGAAACTAGACATTTTTTACGTTACAATTCTTGGTGCATAAAGCATTGACTTTTTTACCTCCTCTTCCCTGATAATTCTGGGTGATTTGGAAGCAATCTTGTAAATGTACCCCATTGGAGTTTCTGAGGGTCTTGCATTGCAAAGCCCCATAGTGGATGACTTTGTGTTTGTGTTTTTTTTTTTTTTCCTAGTGCTGATTACGAGACATTTGACATACTGGAAGATGAAGAGGTAATTAAGTTTTTCCATCGTTGGGGATTTCTTTGTTGCTTTTAACTAAAGTTGAAGTTTACATTTGAGATTATTTTTTGTAGGTGCGGCAAGGATTAAAAACCTACTCAAACTGGCCAACATATCCTCAACTGTATGTGAAAGGTGAACTCGTTGGAGGGCTGGATATTGTTAAGGTAGGAACAGGAGACTCTTGTTTGAGATGTAAATTGACCATTTGTCTAAAACTATAGAAGTGTTTTCTGCCCATGACCCAGAAGTTCTATGTATTGCCCCTGGATCCTGAGACCGAATGATTTGGGTGCTTTTTCTGTGACTTCTATTAGCTACATGGACAGTGGAAAGGAGCTCTAAATCTCTGCCATTCTTATATGCTGAGATGTAGCAGTGAAATGTATTTTCTTGGCAGCGGTCAGTTACTGTTACTGTAAAGACCATTTTTCCCCCATGGGTGCATTTTTACAGGTTTCTCTTTCCAGTTCTACTCTTGACATTGCTTTTCTCAAATAAGGGGGGCGAGATGTGTTTGGGTTTTTTTTCCTGGCAAAGAGTCTCATTCCTGGAAGAAAGTAAGGTTTATTGTAGTTGTTTGAACAGCCCCTGAAGCAACAAAAATAGATCTGCATCTGTTAGTGTGGTTTTTGATTTTTGTAACAGAGCAGGCACAGTGTTCTAAACCCCAAATACTCCTGAGCCCATTCTTGTCTGAATGTTTTATAGCCAATTCCTCAGATGTTGTAACTCCTGAGAAGATGCAATCAATAAATCTCATTTAGTTCTAGAAATACTGGTATTACTTAAATTATATAGATTACTTTAATTTTATTTATTTAACAAGCATGTGGGATATTTCAGTCATCATTAAGTGTAGTCCTGGGCATTGCAGAGATGCTGCAAAATGCTCCTCTCACTGGTATTTAAGTACATCTATTTGCATTGCTGGGCTGTGCTCAGCTCACACCGACTGACTTGTGTGGGGAGGTGAACGTTGTTGGTATTTTAAAATGCATTCTGTACTATGGTACAATACAGAATAAAATTGAGACAGTTGTTTCTCTTATGATGTGGGAAAATAATATATATATATGTTTTAGAAGTATTTCTGGTGTTACTGGTCTCTTTAGTAAGTTGACAGCCTTATAATTTGAATTTAAATCGTCGAGATAATATGGGCAAGCACCTCTTGTTTAGATCTCTCACAAATCTCTTACCGCTGTGTTTGCTTTAATGTCTGGTACTAACTAGATCTGTCTGGGGATGGTCATTTTTTCAATTTACTTGAGGCGTTTTGGATGTTGTACAATTCTGTGTGTGCCTAAAATATATCTTGGATTACATCTAGAAGGAGATAAACCGGGGGATTTTCCTGGTAAAGCTGATGATAACCAATTCTTTTGAAGGTGTATATTTTCACTAAGTTCCCTCTCTTACTGAATAGTCAGAAAATGGAATTTAAATGCGTTTTGAAGTTCAATGTGTTGGTCAAGAGGGACCTCTAGTGGGTCACCTGGTGCATTCCCTCATTGTCACATAGAGAGTAATGGCTGTCTGTGTTTCCTTACAGGATCTAAGGGACAGTGGTGAATTGTTGCCTATTCTGAAGGGAGAAAATTAATGGAAAAAGACATCAACAGGAACGGAAATACTTGGAACAATTATTCATTTATAGCTTATATTGGAGCAATACATGACGTAGCCCTGTGGAACTGATCCGGATTGAATAAAGGCCGTTTCTGTGCTCTCTGTATTTCACAAGGCCATGCTACGTACGAGAGTGTGTTTCCCCTGAAGATATAAAAATGTGAAGATCTTCAAATTCAATTAAAATATAATGCTAAAGAACTTTGGGGTTGTTATTGCACTCTTTGTGTGTATTCATTGCACTTAGGTGTTTAAGATGTGAGTAACAACACCACTGTCCGTTGCAGGACAATAGAGGACTAAATTGCATCTTTTTTAGGGGGGGGCTCAGCCCTCGTTAGAAGAATATTAATGAGTGGACCTCTGGTAGGGAGCGTAACCATTGCCTGTCCCTCTTAATAGTTGTTTTCATCTCTAGTGAGTGGGAAAAATACTATTGAAACTTTAATCTGGTGCCCCATTAGGAAGATGTTATTAATGAGCTTCAGCTGTACACTGTGCGTCTTCATTATCTAAGCAGGTACAGTAATTGTTAATTTCAGATGTTCAGCCTATTTTAATGTAGCTTTTTGGACATATTTAAATTAGGGTGGAAATGAGCCAATAAAGCCAGTGATTAGGCCAGTCTTTTGCTGTGTCCTCAGCGCTCCTTCAGCTGGAGGGAAGGGTTTGCTTTCTGGGCTATGACTGTGGCAATTTACATCACGAGTCCTTCGCTTCTGTATTCAGAAGATTTAGTCTTTTTAAAAATCCATCAGTACCTGTAACACTCTGTGGTGATGGGCTGCAGCACAGCTGGACTCACGAGTGTGTGCAGGAGGGTATTTCTCTTCCAGAGAAACAGTTTTTTGCTTTAATTTCATTCTTGGCATTTCGTTCTCGGCATCAGCGTGGGGACTAAGGAGGTTTTTAGTTTGGGAGGTGGTTTTGTGTCTCTGAAATACTGAAATATTTGTGGTTAATCATGCACAGACTGCTCTGTGTGACACCAACATCAGACTATGTGTGAAATTGTGATTTACACTGATTTTAGTGCTTTGGCCATACCCAGTAATGGGGACAAGGACACCATGGTCCCGAGGGGTCTGGAACCTGGAGAGGAGCCGGGTCCCTGCGTGATGCCCAGCAGATGAAGCACGGGCGAGCCTGACCCTCACCAGTCCCAGGTTCTGAGCAGGGAGGTGCTGCTGGAGACCTTTTCCTGGCTGCTTTGTGTCTTTGTGCTTGCGGAGAATCGCTGGTGTCTGCTCAGGATTCAGGGCCAGGGACCCTTCAGAGGGGTTGTGTCCTCATCAGGAGGGACCCGATGGGTTCTGTGGGGCAAAGTTTTAGGCAGCAGAAGTAAGGTTTGGGAGACGACTTTGGGGCTTTGTTGCTTCAATTCTAAATAGAATAAATATACTGGGACATGAAGCAAAACTGGACTCGGTCCCACACTAGTAAAGGTTGAGTGCAGAGAAAAAGGTTACAGAATTCAGTTACAGAATCCTTAGTGACTGATATTTAATTCAGTCCCAAGTATTAATTTTCTAGGAATAATTTTAGTAATTAAAATAAAACAGTACATGTTATGACTTCAGTTTTAATCGCTATAAAAAAATCTTGTCCCTCTCATGAAAACAAGCTGTAATTAATCTCTCAAAGTGAATTGTGAATGTGCCCAGACAGCTGTGAGGAGTAAGTGTAACCTACTTCAGCTAAAAGAAAAAAAAAAGTTATACCAAAAAGTAATGTTCCTGTTGTCAAATTAGGAGTGAGAAGCCTTTAATTAAAACAGCTAAATACAGAATCACATGGGGTTGGAAGGGACCTCTGGAGACCATCCAGTCCAGCCCCCTGCCAGAGCAGGTCCCACAGGAACGTGTCCAGGTGGGTTTGAATGTCTCCAGAGAAGGAGACCCCACCACCTTCCTGGGCAGCCTCTGCCAGGGCTCTGCCACCCTCACAGGGAAAAAGTTCCTCCTCATGTTTAGCTGGAACTTCTTATGTTCAAGTTTGTGCCTGTTTCCTCTTGTCCTGTCCCTGGGCACCACTGCAAAAAGACCAGCCCCATCCTCCTGACACCCACCCTTGAAGTATTTATAAGCATTGAGCATAGAAGCTGTGGATTTGGCTGGGTCTTGTTGTGTCTCAGGAGCTGCAGAACCCTGGGATGCGTGGGAGGGGGTGGGATGAATCGAGGGGGAAAAAATGGCACTGAATTGTTGGAGCTACTGCCTCCGGGTGCAGAGGTGAGTGGGGGCTCGGGCTGCTGCGGCTCCTGAAGGTGGAATGGTACTTCTTACCGGTGAAGACGTATTTGATGTCAGCATTTGGGTGCAATTAATGCAATTTCTATTCCGCTTATCTGTATTTTCCTTTTGCTTTCTTTTCCTTGCTTGTCCTAAGGTTTCGGTTAGATTCTATTTTTCCCGTACTTTAGTAGGTATAAGGAAAAAAAAAAATTATCCCTGAGGATGGTGAAAAGGGGAAGAGGTTGGGGCTCCATCCTCCCAGACGTTCAGGACTCAGATTAATGTCAGAGAGACCTGGTCTGGGCAGGTTTCAGCAGGAGCTGGAGGAGGTGACACGCAGTGCCTCCCACCGATGCCTGTCTCGGGGCTCTGCCCAAAATCCCTGCTCCCACCCACCAGTGGAAAAGGGCAAACAGAGGTCCCCAGCTGGTTTGGTGTAAGTTAGAGTGATTTGGGCAATCCAGTTAGTTCAGGCTCTGCTTTGTAGTGACACTGTGCTGGAGGGTTGATGGGGGTGGAGGTGTTTGTGGGCAGATTGCAGAGCAGCCCCTGCCTTTGAGGGGCCACAGCGCGGGTCCTGCTGCAGCGATTCACCCCTCTCAGGCATTAGCCCTATTTAATAACTTTTCCTAACAGATAACTGTCCCCCTGTCACCTCCTCCAGGCTGGAATAACAAATCCTTTCAAAACACCATGAACTGTTCCACATCATGCGGCTGAGGTAGGTAACACCACATGGTTTTGAAATTAAAAACTGAATCTGGCAATATGTGCAGGTGGGTTAAAGGCTCCTGACAGCCCAGGGAGAACCCTGGTGCTGGTCACGACTTTAATGAGGGCAGTATTTCACGGAAAGCCATGAGGAAGGGGCAGTAGCTCATTCCGGGGGACTGAGGCAGAGGTGGAGGAAAGCAGTCACTGGTTTTTTACTTCAAGTTGTAGTTCCAGGCGCTGGTCGGGGTGAGAGGATGGAGCTCTGCAAAGCCTGGTCGGTGAAGGTGGGTCTGAAGAGCCTGGTCG
>JAOQGH010000002.1:37696926-37717580 GCA_025769975.1 Gallinago jamesoni
TAGGGACATACTCTTAAAAGGCCTATGTTTAAGCAGAGAAGCACGTGCTGCTTAATTGCTTAGAAAAAGAAAAATATCGACGTGTTTAGAGTTAGAATTCTTTCCCACTTTCTGGGGGCCGTGCGGGACACGCGCCTAGTTGTGTCGCTGCGGGAAGGGACGGCGCAGGAGGGGCTTTCAGTCACTCTGGGAAACGGGCTGGTGGTCTCCTCTGTGAGAAGTAACCGCTGCCCGTGTCCCCTGCCCACCAGCCCACCCAGAAAGGTGCTGGTTGATGGGATTCCATCCAGTAAAGTAACAGGAATGAGTAGAAAACAGCAAATGCATCCACAGCGTAATATTTTGCCTTCCAAATGAGATGCGGGGCCAACAGGATGGTAAAGTTTCAGTGACTTTCTCTAAGTAATTCAGAAGGATGCTGTCTCTCTAACCCCCTGCATTAACCTGTGCCTTTTGCTGTTTGTGTCGGGTGGTAGGAGCCATCAGACGCTGCAGGCCCCTTTGTTGAGTAGTTTTGTCTTAATTTTCAGGTGAACGTGCCTGTTACATGCTGCTCGGGGTTTGTCAGTGGCCTTCCAAAGGATTCCCACAGCCCATTGAGCCAGTGATCTGTCGGCGCTGACGTTCATCTGCTCTCCCCTGAATGGCTCTCTCTTTCTTTTGGCCACATACGACGTGCTGCGTCGCACGGGAACAAGGGGTTGGTCTGGCCAGATCACCAATGGGCTCTATCTTTGTATTAAAATTACTCTTTTCAGCATAGAAACACAGAATGGGTTGGGTTGGAGGGGACCCTAAAACCCATCCAGTCCCACCCCGCTGCTGCTGGTGATGCTCCCGTGAGCCGGGAGAGAAGAGAGTCATCGTCGAGCTGGTCCTTGGCCGCTCTCACCTGGGGCTGTGGGTTTACTCACCTACAAGCTGCAGACGGGGAGTTCCTTGAGGTGTCTCAATTTGCCATTTTGGGGGTCTGTGCTTCATTGTCAGGGTGTTGGTGGCCACGGCGGGAGGCAGCGGTCACTTACTGTCCCCGCAGGGCCTGGGGACGCTCAGCAGGATGCAGGCAATCCCGGCCGGAGCGTTGGGAGATGGAGCGGGGTCGCTGTGAGGATAAAGCTCAAACCCGGCTACTTGACCCCAGAGCCCCATCCTGGCCCCTCCATCAAGCACTGAACTAGGTGGGTTCCCTGGTTTCAGCTCCCGTGTGGATCTGGGCAGCCCACCCCTGTCCTGAGGCACCTTCTTCCTACAGAACCCCCGTCTCTTTCGTTCTTATCAGAGATGATCAAGCTGTTCCTCTCCCGTGGGTCCCAAGGTTCTCTGCTAACCTTCTGAAGGTGAGGATGTGGGTGTTTTGAAGAGATAGGTCACCCCAGGGGTATCAATAACTGTGGTTCATTGCTCTGGCCACCTGCATGCCA
Organism: Gallinago jamesoni; assembly: GCA_025769975.1. Taxonomy (NCBI): domain Eukaryota; kingdom Metazoa; phylum Chordata; class Aves; order Charadriiformes; family Scolopacidae; genus Gallinago; species Gallinago jamesoni. Next base: position 37,698,348 of record JAOQGH010000002.1, read on the forward strand.
TTTTTTGTGATGTTTCTTTCTTAGGAATGAAGATTTATTGAGGATGAACTGGCCTCCTCTGCCCCCAACACCTAAAGGGTCTTGCAAGTTCCGTCTCTGGATGTTTGCCCGTTCCTGCACTAATTCCCTCCAGTTTCTTGGGATATTTCTGGTCCTGCTGTTCGTTTCCACCTGGGGGGCAGCTTCTTCCCTTGACCCACGGCTGGGTGAGCAGCAGTGAACCTCAGATCAAACTGTTGGGTTTTGTCATCAAGCGTGCCTAAGGATTTCATGGTATTTAAAATTAATTTTGTTTCTTCTAGCTTTATTTTGTCACTTTATTAACAAAATCTTAATGATAATAGGTTGGGGAGATGTTTGGTGTAGTGGTTTTTTTGTGTGTCTAGAGTTTTTTTCTTTCCCCTGTCTGTTTTGGTGATTCCTGGACCTCAGGAGATACGTGGGATTATGTTGGGTAGAGCATTAGGTGGGTTCTCATGGGGCTGTTGCTGCTTTTCTTGCGTGTTTACAAGGATTTGGCAAAACCAGAGGTCTCTGTGCCACCTCCCAAGGGCTGCACGGTGGGAGCAGCATTTCTGTGCTGGGGGCTGCTCCTTCCCGGCCCCCCCATCCTTGCCCCTGCCCTAAAACAATTTCTCTGCTGCCTTCTGTTCCCCACCTCTGCAGGCTCTTAATGAATATATTGGAAAACACTGGCCCGAAGGCTGATCCCCGGGGCACTGCGCTATTAACCTTTCTCCATGCTGGGAATTGGCCATTTATTTCTATTCTCTTTCCTATCTCTTAACTTGTTTTAATCCATGACAAGACTTTATGGTTAACCTGGTGGTAACTGTGCTTCCTTACAGCCTCCAGCCCGGCAGGAGCTCCATCGGGTGCCTTTGGGGTCCATGTACAGGTTGTGCCTCCCAGTCCTCCCTGAGATGACCTCTCTCTTGCCCTGGGAAAGGCTCCCAAAGGAGGTGCAGGTCCCCGTTGTTACTGGTTTTGGGCAATCATTTGAGAATTCTGCACTCTGGGAGTGCTGGAAAGGCATTACTGGGGAATTTGTGGATGCTAAAAGCCAACTTCTCCCTCCTCCTCATTCTCATACGTACAGAGGGTCTGTCTGTACGTAGTGGATCTACTTAACGTTGGGTACTATAGACCCTAGTGGTGATTTCTGCATCACCTTAGGTTTTTCAGTGCTTTTAGTTGGAAAGACGTCTTTTCATTACCTTGATATATCAGGTCAAAAGGGTGTTGCTCGGAATAATTTGGTTTTCCTCAAAGTAAGAGAGATCTGGCTTTCACTAACCCACCACTTGCCTGAAATTTGATGGTGTCAGCAGCAGATCCAAAGAGCACTGTGGCCACATCTAGGGCTTTCAGATGAAGCTTTTAGATTATTTGGAATAAGTATTTGGAATACTTAACAAAATAATAATTGTTATAATTGGAGTGTGCAGGGAGCAGGGCTGATGCCTTGGCCTGGAGAGTCTCTGCGTTTGGGTGGGAGGTGTTGGTGCTTTGGCCCAGCCACAAAAAGAAAAGAGCAGCCGACAACAAAAATCCCCCTGTGCACCCTGTTCAGAAAGTTCAGGAAATTACTGCCTTAAGGAAAGTCTTATTTCAGTCTTCAGAGCTCTCTGCTGGCAATATGTATTTCCTGTAAATAGCAAGTCATTTCTGCTGGCGGCAGAACCTTTCTGGTTTTGATGCTGAGAGCTCATTAAAATCCGATGTTAAACAATTAATGTTCCTAGGGACAAATTGTTTCATGTACTAGGACTTTCTCTAGCCAGAGGAAAATACAATATCCCAGAAAAATTACAGGGCCTGTAATAAACTTGATGCTTGAGAAACACTTGATGACATTCAGTCCAGCCCCCACTGCATTTGCAGAAGGAGTTGGAATCTGGGTGAGGATGGGGCTGGGAAACCACCTCTGTCTCTGCGCTTGGGTGGATGAAGAGAGAAAGTAAGCACCTCCACCCACAGGACTAGTATTAAAATTTGATATTTGGTGACCTCAGTGTTTGCTATGGAAATAGTCCCCTCTAAAACGTGGGGAGCAGCTGCCCTGCTCTTTGCCCCGGGTGCTGCCCACCTCCCTCCTGAGGGATTCATGGTGGGGCCCTACGAGGTCTGCTTCGTTCCCAGATAGCGATGCTGGGGGCAGTGGGGTTCCTAACTGGCAGCCCAGGCCATGGGGACATTTTCTGGCTGAAGAGGCTAAAGTGCTGGGAACAGGGAACAGCATCTAGTGCCGCAGCTGGAAACGTAGTCAGAAGATTTCTCATCAATAAATGAATATATATATATATATGTTTGGTTTTTTTTTTTTTTTTTCCCCAAGGTATTATGTTATGGAGATGTGGAGGTACCAGACCAGGAAGGTGAGGATCTAGGTCCCACCTGCTGGACCAGGCTCCCAGGCCCCTTGTCCTTCCCCAGCAGCTGCCGTTGCCAGATGTTTTCAGAGGACAATGTGAGTAACGTTGGACTCATCCTTGCTCGCTTTTCTGAAGCTGATTATGTGTTCTGAGAACAAAAGCTGTTTATTACATCCCACTTCTTATTTACCTACTTTCCTCAAAAGGATAAACTGTAAATGGGATCTATTATATCACAAAAGGGTTCTTTTTTCCCCTCTTATGAACAGTATTTTAAGTCACAGCATCTCCCAGCCTTTTTCTTCCCAAGAGCTTTGCAAAGTCCTGGTCGTTATCTCTGAAATAAGATTTCTGGCCCTTTAGTCATCCAGAACGGGATGGGGCAAAACCAAGTTGTCAGTCCAGACTGATCTTAGTGGGGAGAAGAAAATATTATTTTGAGACCTAAGGGTTTCTTTGTGTCTCTTGTGATCTACAAAGATAAAGACACTTGACTACAAGATTTTTACCTGAATAAATTGGCACAGTAACCCCCTCTGTCCTTCTGTGCGGTATTTACCTCACTTTTCCTTCTCTTTGGAAAACGCTCGATGGGAATGAGTTAAATGAGAGTTAGAGTATGTTCTCATCCTCAGCAGGCCAATGTCACCTCATTTCCCGTACCTTTTGAGGCTCCTCAGTCCAGGAGGTCTCTTATGCTACTTAACACTGCCAGCGATGCTTCCAAACATCCTCGTCTTCTGTGTTTCTTCGGGTTTTTAATTGATGGGTTTATTCCAGGGTGTAAAATGTTACTGGGCTTTTTAGAGCAGAGTCATCTACTGGAGGGTGTTTTACGGGCATCTCCTTCAGTGAATCAGTTTGAAGTACCCCGAGACATCCTGCTGGCTGGCTCGCTAATGCTGTTCTATGGAGATTCTTTATCTTCTGCTCGAGCTCCTCGTCCCACGGCTCAGGCTTTGTGCCTGTGTTGGGCAGGGTGTCCTCGTCAGGTGGTGGCACCTACTGGGTCTGTCTCCTTTCTGCTCTGTGCTCCTGAGAGAGATCATCTGATAGTTCTCTCACTTCTCTGTGTTTCGTTTTACGCTTGTTTGTTCTTACAATGTGCTTGAAGCTGACGTTTTCGGAAGCCTTGGACCTTCTCCATTGAGAGCCGTGTTGTATTTCACCGGCATGTGCAGTGCTTTTCCATCTTCACCGCCGTGTTGGGCAGCTGAGCCCAGTGGGCACGGCCAGGTTTTGGTGCCAGTGTGCTCTTCTTCATTGGGGTTAACGACCATTTCTTCCTAAAGGAAGATGTTGTTGTTCCTTCTGTTGCCTTTCTGATTCATGCTAAGGTTTAGATTTTTTTCACCCCTCTGGCTGGATGTGAAGATTTAGGCAATCTGTGGGTGGTCTGGGCTTGGTGTCCTTCAGGATGGGGGAAGGTCCACCTGGAGCTTTGAGAGGGTGTTCAGGCACATCTCTCTGTTTCGTTTGAGTTGTGTCAAGGAGCTCCTGATGAGACCTAAAGAAAACTCTAGAACTGAGCGAGGAACTAATGTTAGAATTGCTTTGACTCTGCAAGGGACAGGCACCAGTCACCCTTCTCATTGCCACAGCCTGGCTTCCCCTCTGGCTCTGAAGATCAGGGAAGTTTTGCTTAATTCCAAAGCCAAAAAAAGGAACGGAAAGCAGATGTGTGACGGAGCAGGTTGCTTTGGAGAAATAAACACCAAACCTGGAGGAACTTGTGTCTCTGGCACCTCAGGCTGGGAGAGCTCTCCCTTCGGATTCTTGACTTGGACTTTTGGACTTGTATCCACTGATCCTATGGGGGGTGTGTGGTGTCTATACACTTCTTTAGTAGCCCATAGCATATACACAGAGTGGATATAGTGTGAAGCAGGCACTAATGTGGACAAAACCAATTGCCGTTGGTTATAATCGACTTGAGCACGTAATATTAATTATATATAATTCCAAATTTGGCACTGAAAGCCTGAGGCTTATTTTCCCTGCTCGCTTTGCCAGCAAATGCTGTTAAACTGAAGCAGTTTGCCTTGACGGCCTCTTGCCCTGCTGCAAAAGGAGCAGTAAATAGTCACTAATCACGAGGTTTTGTGAATCCACCCTGTCTCTTCTATTGTTCTTTAAGTTTGCTGAGGGTCTCTTACACCCGGCTCCCCTACAGACAGATTTATATTATTTCTGCTGTTTTTAATTCCATGCCACCCACTGCTCCTCAGCTGGCCTTGCTGGTGGTCCCCGGGGCTGGGTGTCACCCTGGGTCCCGTCACTGAACCCCCTCGAGGGGACGCAGCCAGCGAGAGCAAGTCTTCCCTCTGCGCCTGACGTGGAGCTCAGCAGCTTCAGATGAGTGAGAAATTCATAATTGGAGTAATTACCTCATTATTTGCAAAATGGTTGTAAACACGTTAGCAATTAAGCCGTATCTAAGTTGTATGGTGTGCTTGTGGTTAATAATTAATGTATTAAAATACATTAATGGTTCCAAGAAAGTTCATGTAGATACTGCAAATCGTTTTTCCAAGTGTAGTATTTTTTTGTGTATTCAAAGCGACTGGGTGTTTTGCAGAAAAACATATAAAGGTGGCTTTTTTCTGTAAACTATATTTTTAATGTATTGCTTACTGCGCACTTTCTTAAAATCATTTTGTGGGACTGAGGATAGGGTCAGGTAGCTGAATTATTTGTTATCAGACTCTACACTGTGAAAAGTCTGATTAGACTCGCAGGTAATAAAATGAAAAATAAAATATTTAAAGCACACACTGACAAAATAGTCTACTTCTCTAAAGGATCTTTGTGGGATGTCTACAGTAAAAAAAAAAAAAACCATCAAAAACCACCCCAAAAAACAAAACCAAGAAATGTTGGGATGACAGTTTAAATATATTTTCACTTTACCCTGTGGTATAAGGAATAAAATCCAAAAATAATACATCCCTACATTATGACTCTCTGAATATGCCAAAATCCCGCAAAGAGCTGTGCATATTTTAAGCCATGCTCTTGTAAACAAGTGAACGTACTACAAATTTAATTTGAGCTTTTCACGAGTTAGAATCCCATCCCGTATCAGCTTTAATAATTTATTATTTAGGACTGTGACCCTAGAGGCTCCTATTGAGACGTGTAACTTTGTGCTGAGGAATAACCATCCAAATCGATAGAGGCCTTTACTTGGCTGAAGTCCCCCCCGCCCCGTGCTTCAAAACTTACACAATTTGGTCAACATTGGGCTGGAAGGAGGGAGGGAGTAACACACACACCACCTGAGCTCGGCTGCAGTTGGGCAACCACAACCCTTCAAGAATCCGAGTGACCCCCTGAGCCCCACGGGACCGTTTGTCCTTAGGGGTGGTTTATGGCCAGGCTTCGGTGGTGGGAAGATGATGCTTTCATCGGCGCCTGAACCTTTGCTTCACCCCGTCAGGTTTTAGTTGCAGCCTCTATTATTTTTTTTCTTGAGCGCGTTCATTCCCAGTGCATCCCGCTTCCTGCAGGGCGTTGTGTGCTGGGGAACAACGTGGCTTCTCTCCCCACTTTGCTGTGGGTTTGCTTTAGCAAAGTTATATTTGCTAAATACAGCAAATTTATAAATAAATAAATGAATTATAATTCTATAATACAATATACATTTATAAACAAATTTATAAATAATTAATAATTTATAAATATTAGCAAATTTGTATTTGCTAAAACGTATTTATTTGCTGATTATTTGTATTTCGGTTTGCCCGAGTGCAAACACTGTTGTTAAGGGAGACAGCCCAGCTCTAACATCTCTCCTTTCATGATTCATCCTGGAAGAGACAAACCTGATTTCCTGCTACCTGAGCAAAATAAACCTGAATTTTCTTCCTCTGCCACCAAAAGAGAAGGGGCAGGAGCAGCCACAGAAACATCATCTACAGGCTACAGGTGATCCCAGGCCAAGTTGGAGGAGGCTTTGAGAAACCTGGTCTGCTGGGGGGTGTCCCTGCCCAGGGGAGGGCTTGGCACTGGATGGTTTTCAAGGTCCCTTCCAACCTAAATCATTCCGTGATCCTTCTTCCCTTCTTGCCTTTCACAGATGCCACACGAAACTTTGAAGATCCATGGTCTTCCCAGAGGCTGAGCCTGGGGTTTGCCCTGTCTGGGGATAAAGCAACATCCCCCTTTCTCCGGCCATGGGTCTCTCCCCTGGTCTCCATATGCTTGGACTGAGAGCAGCTTCATGATGGTGTCTCCTGGCTCCTTCAGCATCCTCGGAGTCCTGCATTCTGGTCCCACAGTGGTGCTAAGTCCCCTCTGGACAACAGTAAGTGCTTCTGTTGATTAACAAATATACAGTAATTCTGCTTTCAAAGGATGCAGTCCGCAGTGTGCATGGCTTTCCTCTGGGCTCTTGCTGGTGGCTTTCCCTCATGGGGACCTGCCTCTGTCTCCAAAGCTCGATGTATTTTTCCTGTGAGCAGCACGGACCTGCTGGCACGTGGTCCCTTCTAGTTTGGGGGTACATTGAGGAGCTGAAGTTGGAGTTTTTGTTGAAATCTTTGACCCTGCACAGTGTTGGTTGGGTTGTTCTTCAGGCAAGTGCCCCCAAATCTTTGTTTTCAGCAGAATCAAAGAGGGCCTTTGTCTGTTCTGGTCTGGGTGGGGAAGTGATGGAGATAGTGGTGCTTTCATGCCCTCTGGGAATACGCTGCAGGAGGTTCTTCTGCCAACCCAGAGCAGCCTTATCAGTTAGGACCTGATCCTGACCCCAAACCAGCCTGGCCATCCTTTGCTTTGCTGAAATTTCATAAGACTTAAACCATAAAACCCCCCTCAATTAATAAGAGGATTATTACAAAGTACACAAGTAGTATAATTAAATGTATGTCGTAATACCTGATTAGACTATGGATTTAGAGATGGAGCGGCATTATGCAAAGATACAATGTAACTGGGTTAATAACAATCAACTGATTAATGTCGTACATCTCATTCAAGCCTAGAGGAGAATAGGCTGAGATGATTAGCGGCGTTGCAAATCTGCAGAAGAGCACAAAGCAGAATGTGTGCGACACGACTGAATAAACGATGGGGAGTTTTATCAGCTGCCGAGATACCGAGAGGTTGAAAGGAGAAACGTTGTTAAGTGACTCGTGGAAACTCGCCTGGAAGATGCAGCGATTCTCCGTGTATTTGTGTTGCTGGGGATTTGTAACCACAGTGAGTTAATATTCATAATGCGAGTAAACAGAAGATATTGTACGGAAATAATATCGGGAATGAAAGGTTTGGGCTTTTTAATCTGCAGAAGGAAACTGAACTGAGTGGATGCCTTGTTCTTAGCGCTTGCCCAGGTAAAAATCCTACCAAAAAGCAAAATCCAGCAGAGGCCTTTAGAGGCTGCAAGCACTTGGCTTCCCTGGTGGTGAGCAAGGCGGGCAGGGAGGAGCTGGGAGCCTTTCTGAAGGCCAACATTAACCTGTTGTCATAGGGCTGGGTGCCCTCCAGATGCACTGGCATCCTAGAAGAGGTCATGGTCTCAAGTTTCAAGTTTTTGGTATGTTTTCAGTAAGTTCTAGATGTTCTGATGAAATCGATGAGGAACTAATCCTTCATTGACAGCAAAAGGGTCAAGAGAAAGAGTTTCTGTTTGCAGTTGGCAAGAGCCACCTCCAAGATTTAACATCCTTATGGTGAGAAACTCTTTCCAAGAAACAAAGTTGATGGTTGGACTAGATGATCTTGAAGATCCCTTCCAGCCTAGATGAGTCTATGTCTCTATGATTAAAGCGGGGTGGGGGTTATGGCATCCCCTGTGATCCACTCACCGCTGGGACCCCCCAGCACGCCCTGTGAGAACCCAACAGAAAACTGGGATGTCTCAATGGCCTGGAGGAGCATCTCTCCTCTCGGGGCTTCTGTTCCACAAACAGGAGTTGGAGTTGCTCTGGGAGTTACCCCAAATTCTGGACTTTGGTATCGGAATGCTGCCCAGCTACTGTCCAGGCAGGGTTAGAGACCTTTGGGGAAGGTCTCCAGAATGCAGTTTTCTCAAACGTGGCAGGGGGACAGTTATTAGACACAATGGCATAATCAGAATTTTATTAAATAGGTGAATATAAAATGCATGTGAGAAGGCTTAACCTGCAATAATAAGTGAACAACTAAGGAGAGTAAATGAAAGGAAGGAGACAGTTAAAAGAAATGTATAGGTTTTTAAACTGTAAATAGAAGTTAAGATGTTAAATTGCCACTGCAAACAGCTCCAGTCCTCTAAGGGAACACATAGAACCAGCCTGTGCCTGGATTGGGGATGGAGAGAGGCAATACTCAGTTTGCAGTTACACTCCAGAGCTGGAAGCATTATTATAAAGGAAAGAGAAAATGTATGTGCACCTGAGATGCAGAAGGAAATTTGGCTGGGATGCTGTGATTTGGACCGGGTGATCTCCACGGGTCCCTCCCAACCTCACCCGCTCTGTGCTTTGGGCACGGGCAGCCAGATTTCTCATTCCTGCTGTCCCTTCCTGTCTTTAAAGGCATTAGAAAGAAGTTTGAGCAAACTATTTTTAGTCAGGCTTGAAAGCCACCTGTTGGTTTTTTTTTTTTCCATTCCATTACTATATATATACAGCCCGTTCAGGCCAGGTTCTTCAGGGGCAGCTTTAATTCTGTTTCCTTTTATTTTTGTTCTTAACTGTTGCTCTCTTGAAACGCAGCCCTGCTGTGAGCAGTGACGTCCTGCTCGTGCCCTCCCCTCTCCCCAGGGACCTTTGCCTGGGCACGGACCCCGCTGCTATTTGCAGTTTCAGGCACAGGGGGGATTCAAATGTATGGGGTTTTTTTTTCCTACCTTGCAGGAATGAACGTAGGCAATAGTTTGTTTCATCTGCAAGCAAGACAAAGAACAAAGGACAGGCTGTAGAAAATAAAAAAATAATAAATCTAGAAATATCCTAATCTCCTCATCTCTGAGCACAGTGCAAGTGCAGGGTGATGGAGGCGTAGGCTGGAAAATAGTCACAAAAATAAGTAGTTTTACCACAGGCTTTTGAAGTTGCCCTGTGATTCTGTTCTTGCTGCACAGATGAGTGAGTAAAGGCCTCCAGAGACATGAGTGCCGACCTTGATCCGTGCTTCCAACTGGTGCCACTGGCTGAACTGGGTGTTCCCTATGGGGTCAGTGATCTCTTGTCACGGGGTGCCGGACCCCGGTGTGTTTGGGTTTCAGCTCAGTCTCTCCGTTTTGCAATTCCTTCCCATCCTTTTCTCTTACATGGAGAGAGATGTCATCCCTATCAAGGACTCTGTAGGTACTCCCAATCAACCACAGGAAAACTGAATTAAATTTATCTTAACTAGATGTGTCTTCATTTCATGGCTTAACTTTCTTCTTTTGCCTTACACTCGTATCACTTTATAAATCATGAAGTCTCTGTAATTCTTTTCAACTTCATGAACCTGCTCCGTGCATTCTTTGGTTACATAGAGCTCAGCTCATTCCCCGTCTCCCGGGGCTTCTCTAACAGGATACAGGACACCATTAGGAGTAATCCGTCTTCTTTCTCGGGTATGGGGAGAAGCAGATGTGATTTCAGAGGCAGGCTGATGAACAGTTCCTCATTTAGAAGAAAGATGTATCCTGGAAACAAAATAGATTATCGCTGGTCGCTCGGATTCATAAAGCTGACAAATGTATAATTTCTTGTTTGGGTTGAAAACACGCCGTTAGAGCTCGTGGTAGAGATCAGAAGTCTTAGGAGTATGGGAAGCCGGAGGTGACCAGGCTCACCAACCCCTCTCCGTTGCTCCAGGTTCCTCCTGAGCAGCAGGGACTTGGCGTGAGGCGGAGGAGATGTGCTGCCGGGTTTGACAGCCCTCGCTGAAGGGCCAGAGAAGGAACGTCGTTAGCCCAATAGTCTGGGAGACTTAATTCCAGTTGTACTTATTCTTCATCCCTGCTCAGAGGGACTGAGCCCTCTAACTTCAAGAAAACACACAAATGCCTGAGGCTCTGCTGGGGATCTGGGCTCTGTGGTGGCCAGAGATGTGCTGCTGGGAAGACTCAGCAATAAAACCTGGAAATAGGAGAGAAATGGAAACAGGAGGAGGGTCCCGTGAAACTGGAATGGAAAAGGGGTGTCAGATCAAGTTAATGGGCAGGAGGGGTGTTAGGGTGGAAAAAAGGTGGGACTTTAATGCATGGTGGCTAATTATCATTCAAGAAGCCCACACGTGGGGGGGGCAGGTGCCCTTTTTTCCCCACCTCCAATTAGATTTTATGAACTTTATAGGAGCTAAATTATTACCCTTGAAGTAAGCAAACGGGAAAGAGAGCTGACCTGCAATTCAGGGGGCTGTGGGGAGTCACAGGGGACGGGGTGTAAATCACGGCACGTGCCCCAGGGGCCAGCAGTGAGGGGACACGGTGCGGGGGGTGGTGACGGGGGGAGAGGGGCTGGGTGGGTAATTAGGCTTCCTGCAGAGCACTGAGTGAATGGCTGATGGGACGGGTTTTTCTGCAGTCTCTCTGAAGGGTGGGTTGATCAGAAGCACAGAGTCTGGTTGATCCTTCAGACAAGGCTATTTTTTTATTTCCTAAAACTGCCACAAAGGAAATCTGATCAATCACTTCCTCTGATTCTCGCTCACGTGGCCTTTACTCTTCTCTCCCCTCTTCTTTTTCCTTTCTAACTTATTTTTCTTTAGTTTTTCTATTGGTGGAGGTTTTTTATTGGTTTGTTGTTTGCTATTTTGTACTTTTTCTTTTATTTTTTTTTTCCCCCAAATACTTATTACTTACTAACCGGAGATTAGACCATCAAAGGAGAAGGGCAGTGGGAAAGCAGGAGGAGAAAATCTTACCCTTTTCTGATTTTTTTTTTTTTTTGGTTGCAATTATCTGCAAGTTTTTCAGTGTCTTTCAGACCCTCAATATGTCCCCAGTCCAGAGGGACTGGCTTTTGCTGTGTGTTGTATTTTGGTACCCGTGCTGTGTCCTATGTGACAATAGACTTACCCTCATCAAAGAGCTTTGCGAATAATTTCCTGCTTTGGCATATGTACCTAATACTCAATTTCCTGCTTCGTTAACATACATAATAATTCCAGAAAATACCATAATAATAATAATAATAATAAAAGCTGGCTTTGACCATGTTGCTAAGCACCCATCGAAATATCCAGCATTTTTTGCCGTGGTGCTGATTAGTGAGTTGCCTGAGCAAAACTTGCCTCCTTTAGCACTGGGGTGTCCTAGGAATACTCTGATGTACATTAAAAAAGGATTAAAAAAAAAAGCTGCAAAGATGAAAAATGAGCCGTTTCCTATCAATTATTTACCTCTCTGAGGGCCCGGAGTACATCGCATCACGCAGATGTTGAAGTGCTTGTACAATAATACAGTCTCCAATGAGATCACTTCATACTGGTAGTTAATGCACTGGAATAATTCCTGAGCACATAATAAATCTGACTTTTCCTACGTCGGATTCTGTAGCGTGGGAGGCCGTGAAGTAATAATAAACTGAAAAGCACCTGCTTTGTTTTAGAATAAAAGCTAATTACACTTGATTCATAGATCCACGGGTGGTGTCCGGATACGTGCAACGAAAAGCTTTGCTGTGAAAGGCAGATGAGATTTGGGGGCTGTGTTGCCTTTTAAATGGGGTTTAAATATTTCTTTAAAGCATTACAAAGGGTTATTTTAAAGAAAAAAGTGCCCACAGAAAAGGTGATGAAGAGGAGAATGGTACTTGCCAGCTGGCGCCTGCCTGAGGTCAGTGTCTTCAAAAATGACCAGATGTCGTGACCCAGTCATCTCTGAAGGCTTTTCTTTCCCATTAAACCATTGAAAACTGTAAAAATAAGGTGAAAGTGCTGCAGAGCCCATGTCTGCTGGCATCTGCTCCTTTTTATTGCTCCTTGGCATAAAGGCTCTTGGGAAAGACCCATCACTCAGCTGGACAGATTGACTCAAGAAGGAAGGTTTGAATTGATGGTGCTTCTGACCAGCAGCTTCGCTTGAATCCCTGGGGGGGAAAAAAGGATATGTGGAGAAACCAATTACAAGAATTTGTTAAAAAGTAGAGGGTGGTGAGAGCCTGGCCCAGGCTGCCCAGAGAAGCTGTGGCTGCCCCATCCCTGGAGGGGTTCAAAGGCAGGTTGGAGGGGGCTCGGAGCTACCTGGGCTGGTGGGAGGTGTCCCACCTGAAACTGAATGGACTTCAAGGTCCCTTCCAACCCAAACCATTCTGTGATTCTATGGCTGTGACTGAGGGACTCTTCTCCCAGTAGATGTGAGCAAGGGACTGAGATTGTTGCTGGTGCTGTGGTGCTGGGGGACACCTTCAGCCATAAATCTGCTGCCACGTGGGCAGATGCTCAACGTTGACCTTGGTAGAGCTGCTCAGGCACTTGGAGGTGTCTGTGGCCCATGATCAGGTTATCAAGAGTCTCTCTGTAATCACTTGATGTTACCTCAGAGAACTGAAAGGGTATTTATGGGCAGAATATTTCTTGTTGCTCAGTGCACGTGAGGTCAGTATGTAATTGTCAGCAGCAGTCCTCAGTAACATGAGTAAGTGACAGAGAGAATTAAGGATTTTTAATGAGGAGTTTGCACAAAAAAGGGATAAATATGATCCCTGCTGTGGGAAGTTTTTGCTCTGAGGAGGAGGGAGGTGCCAGGCTGTGGGCAGCAATCGCCCGTATCAATACCCCAGAACTATCACTTGTTGACCGAGCAACAGAAGGTTGGAAATTGCTCCTCTCCTAAAAGAACGTAAGGTAAAATGTAACGTGGTAAAATGAGGTCACATCAAATTAAAGAATGACAAAGGAGAAAAAAAAAAAAAAAGGCTTCTACTCTGAAATACTGTTTACCTTCAAAAAATGGCCCTGGGAAGCAAGGGGCTGAGCGGTGCTGATCAGAGGGTCGGGGCAGCCCTGGGCTCCCCATGGCCATTGGGAATTCTGTCTCTTGTATCTGCTCAAACCCGGCATCTGCAAATGCCTAATGAAGCTCTGGGCACCCAGCGGAGCGTTCTGAATATCCACCCGACCGTGGCTCTTTCTCTCGGTTGCAAACTTAAATTGCTGTTATTGGTTTTCTTGTTTCCGGTTTAACATATTAAAGTACGACTCATTTTTAACCGTATATATATTTTATCACAGTGTGCCCTTTGAGACGCTTCTCTACATAATATTGGAATGCTTTCCTTCTGGTCAAGTAGTGTATTTTATATTAATGCCTCCTCTGTTATTTTCCCCGACTGAGATGCCAGAGTTGCTGGAGAATGAAAACATTAATTTCAGGAGTAGCAGGGGTTTTCTCCTTGATGCTGGAGCAATCTCCGAGTGCTAAAAACTTCATCTCGGTCTTTCTGTTTTGGAAGGTTTTGATGTAGATTAAGAAAACGAATGGCTACTGATGTTTCTTGCTCTGATGGCAGCAGTGATTAGCTCGATTCAGAGTGATTAGCTCTGAAGGAGCAGCACAGGGCACCAAAACCTCTGTCCCACGGCAGGGAGGGGGGCTGTAACATCTGGGGAGCACCAAAGTCATCCAGGCTCCAGTCCCTCCAGTGACCGTCCTCCTGGAGTCATCATAGGGATTATTTGACCAGCTGATTGGAGAAAGTACATAATTATGACTTAACGTAAAGCAGCTTGGGGAAAACCAGAACAAATTTGAGAAATACATCAATATTCTAAACTGTAGTTTCTTTTGGTTTAAAAAACAAGTTACCAGAGAGTAGGGAATCTCTAGCATCATCAGTAAAACAAGTGTCAGTTTCTTGTTTTGTGGCTTCAGTTACCAGCTGCGAGGGCAAGGCTCCCTCTACCCCAAACAGCAAAATCACAGAAAACAGGGATATAAGGACAAGATACGTTTTTTTTAAAGTCATCACGGCTTCCATAACAGCAGTTAGTAAAGCTGATGCAGCGTCAGCCAGAATTCACTTACTGAGAGATTTGACTGTGTCTTGGAAATCTAGAAATCTTGGAGAATGGAAGAGTCCCGTGGGTGGCCTCCTGTGATGGAGGAGTTGGGGTGTTGTGGGACAGAGAAAACCAGACTTTTGTTGCTTTCTTCCCTCTCCCTTGGTCTTCTTATATTATTTCTTAGCGAAGTCCCGTCAGCCAGGATCCCCAAACCTGGGGGGGGATCCTTATCAGCCGCCCTGGATCACCCTGCAGATGCTGTGGTCTGCAGGTGAAGGTCCAGTTCCCTTGAGTCCCAGAGCTCCCTGTTCTACCCCAGGTGCAGATCACGAGACACAAATCTAAAAGTCTATTTTCTGTTCCTTGATGTCTCCTCTGGCCTGTGCTGCTCTCACAACTCGCTCATGAATGCGTATTTTTTCATTACCAGGGCCCTTCCCGCAGCCTCTCTCTCCTCCATCAGCCGCTCCTTTCCACGTGTGGAACGTTGTGATGCTGCCTGGTCCTTTCTACTGGTTCCATTGGCCGTGTCCCATGAAACGCCGGGATGGATCTGCAGCGTTGGTCGCCCCGCGCTGGTTCCGAGCAGCATGTGAGCACCCCTCCTGCCGGGTGATTGCCACCTGCAAAAACATTGACACAAATTACAGTTTGCATAGTAACTGTCCTGACAATAGAGCAGAAAATTGAGAAAATGCTTTGCCATTGGGCTCAAATTTTGATTATTATTTTTTTTCTCCTATGTCGAAGGCCAGTGGGTTACAGTTCCCAGTGGCCAGGGTTTCCTGGGGGCTGGACCTGGAAAAGCAGCTCTTTCTCCCTCCTTCTGATGGGCCTCGGAGAGGGAGGAGAGAAACCAACTCCGCCGGGGTTGGCTTGTGGACCCGGGGCTTTAAAAAGCTGGAAAAAGAGCTGGTGGGAAACAATTTCCTCTGCCCAGATTACGTGAAAATCCAAACTCAGGAAGTCGGAATGCTCTTCAGGAAAAGGGTTTTTCAAGAGGTTTTTCTGTTCCACCTCAGGCTGCAGTTGGAATGATATTAGACCCGGCCTGGCCTTTGGTTCTGGAGGGACAGGGGATAAAATATGGAATTATTGCAAAACTCTTCAAGAGAAAAGAGAGCCGAGGTGTGGAGAGGAGAGGAACTTGCCTGGGGCCATCCTTTCCAAAGCCATTTTCCCATCAAGGTACTGAGGGAAATGTTTATCATAGTTTTGGTGGGTTTTGTGGGTTCTTTTTCCTATTTCTGGTTTTTTTTTTTGATCCTCTGGACAAACTCCTCCATGTCTTCTACCAGTTTTGCCATGGAGCTTCCCATCCCATCACTCCAGCCTTGCGTGGGTCCAACCGAGCCTCTGAGATGGCTCTGAATGTTCCTTTTGGTGGAGGGAGCTGAGGTTTTCCCTCCTTCCTGACGTCTGGGTGCTGGCAAGGAGGGAGAAATATGGGCTGAACTTGCTGTCAACTCTCTCAAAAGCTTTTTATCGTAGCTAAAATGTCTGGTAATAGTACCCAGAACTATCATTACGGTTAATTAAAGGTCTGTTTCTTTTTGTAATGTGAAGGTTTTACTTTCTGGAGTTGATAACGTGGCAATAAAACCTTGCTTTAGGCAAAATCTTGGTATTCAAGGTCACAATTTAGAAGTAATTTTAAAATTGAAGGGAAAACTCCAAACCAGCGTATGGTTCCTGTTATTTCTGCGTTGTGGAAGCTCGGAGCTGAGTCCTTGTCAAAGCTTTATTTGAAAATGCAGAGCCCGGTGCCAGGGACATGTAGGCACAGAAACGTCAGGATTTTACCACTGTTTCAAAAAATGGAGATTTCTCAATCTCTTAGGATTGAGACAGAGACCCCCAGCTCCTCCAGCCCCTGGGGCTCTGTGCTTTGTTCCACTGTTTTGCTAAAAATCATGGGGATTCATGTCTTCCTGCTTATGGGAGAAAATAAAGAAAAGAATAAAATATCCCTTAAATCCCCCAGTCAGCACAGCATTGCTGATCGTGACCATTTGCTAAGGTTCTTGAAAATTGTGCTCGTTTGCTGTTTTTATAATTCTGATGTAAATATTTTTCTGGAATTACTAAATTTGAAAAATGCAGTCTCGCAATACATAAACAGCACAGATTATAGTTTATTATTTTATCATTTAAACGATGTTTTTTCATTTTCATTCTAGGGCTATCAGAGGAGACAGAAGGTGCTGTAGTGGTCAAAAAAAGACAGTACCCTGGGTAAGAAAAGTGAAATAAGTGCCAGTGCTAAGATATCGAATTGTTGCAAATCTGGTGAGTAAAAGCTGAGCTTTCGGTTATCAAAAATACTCTTTGCTGAGGTGGTGTGGGGCGATGATGGCATGAAAATATAAATTAATAATGCAAGAATATTTAAATTGTAATGTCTTTAGGTGCCGCCATGACATCTGCTTTTGAGTGCGTAGAGAATATGTGATGGGTACCCTGACCCCAGCAAAAATGTTGTGTGTGTGGCTGGGTGGGGGGATTAATTAGTCAAATATCCTCATACACATCCCTGTGTCAGGGTCCAGAGCTTGTGGGCACGGAGGAGGGCATGGGCAAGTGGAGAGGACAACTCTCCCAGGCACCCTCTTGGCCACTGAGTGGCTTCTTCCCCCGAGGGATGGGTGGTGGGATGGGGCCGTGTCCAGGCTTCTGACCAGCAGGTCTCTGGTTTAGGTGCTTTCTCAGGGTTTTAGCGAATTTGGTGGTAAATGTAAGAATTGGGGGCTGAGATGTTCTTTTACTCCATTTTCTGCTGCTGGTATGGAATAACGCACCTCACCCCCAAACTACAAGTACTTAAGGAAAACATGTTACAGTGAGCTTAATTTATATTAAATTTCATTTGCTTAAAAACCTGTATGAAATTAGAATTTCTGTTTAGCTGAGGGGAGGTGTAGGTTTTGGGGCTGGAGAAGGGAAGAGCGAGAGGTGGGAAGGGTTTGGTTTTCTCTGTCGTGGTGGCCCCAGCAGTGGAAGGGGCACCCACAGCACACCCTGGAATGTGTGATATTATAAATACCATGAGAAACTAATCCTGGAAAACACCAATGAAAAGAAAACGGAAAAAAAAAAGAAAAGGTAGAACCTCTGGTGATAGAAAATTTTCTGTCTGATATAAAAAAATGTAATAGCAATCAATAATGAATTCTATTAAAATATCAAAAAGCTTCTTGAATTTCTAAATCAGGAGTAAACAAAAATACAGCCAGATCCCCAGAGTATAATCCTCAGAAGTAGAGCTCTGCGTCTGTATGAGACGTTCCTGGTGAGTTTAAACCCGGGGCCAGGACTGAAAAACAAATTCCCAGCTGCCTCCTGCGGAGCCGGGAGATGTAAGAGCCTCTGTGCCACTGGGGAGACCCTCAGGACCACATCTGCAGGGCTTGGAGTGACAAAGAAAACTAAGTTCTCAAGCTCTTTGAAGAAAAAAAAAAAAAAAAGTGTATATAAACACGGTGTGCTCCTGGGATGCTGGTTTGGTTGTGTGGCTTTGAGCAGGGGCTGATAAATGTGGAGGAGGTGTTGTTTTGGGTGCAGTGTGGGGTTTTTGTGGGTTTGTTTTGTTTTTTCATTGGACTAGATGATCTTAAAAGGTCCCTTCCAGCCTGGGTGATTCTGTGATTCTGTGGTCATTGCGTGGAGCCTGAGAGGGGACACCCAGTTGAGTGGGAGATGAGAGGGAAAAGTAAATCTGCTCCTGGGAAGGAGAGAGTAGGAGCTGAGGGAGGAGATTTCCTGGGTCAGGATGAGCTATTTGGGCAGGAACTGGCACACAGAGGGGGAAAAACAAAAACAAAGATGCTTAGAAGTCAGTTTGGAGACGAGTGAAGAGGGAGAGGTTCAATTCAACCCAAGGATTAGATTAGAGAAACTGTTGGTTTTGGTTTTGTTTTTTCTGGTAGTCCTCGTGCCCCAGGGCTGCCTCGTGGCCCCAAATCTGGAAAGCTGTTTTTCCTGGAGGAATTAATTTCTTAAGGAACAGGTTCATTTTTAGCTGGTAGCTCTCATTCATAAAATTCAGGCATCTACCTAAAATTATCCCCACGTACGTGTACACGGCACCACAGATATTGAATTACTTTGGTTGCTGCTTAAGGTAATAAACTCTAACCAGAACAACCACTTGTAAATCACCAAGTTATCACTGAAACCAGAACTCAATAATATCTAACTGATTAGAAAGGCATAAAAAATAAGGTTGTTTGTCAGGATCATTTACGCCCTGATGACAGGGATGATAGAAGTGGCTCGGTGTTTAAATGATAGATGAGAGCCATTAAAACAATCGGGGACCTTCCAGGATTGTTTGTTGCCAAAATTAAAAGGGAAACTTTAACACTATCAGACGTTTCTGAAGCCGCCTACTCTTGAGGGTGCTGTGGCAGGCTTGGTATCAACTATGGCCTCTTATTATCAATTTCAGTATTATTTTGTGCGGTGTATTACTGGGGTCTTCCCTCCTCTGCTTGGCTGTGGGCAGCTTTGCTCTTCTACAAGCTGTTTGAAAAAACCTGAAATAACTTCCTGACAACCCGAAACTCACTTTTATCTCTCTGGCACCCCTGTGTTTGGCAGCCCCATTACAAATTGTACAAATCCTTTTTTTTCCATAAAACTCTTTTCTCCATGAAATCCTGGATGTTGTGGGCAGGGCACTGCTGTGCCCATGGTGATGGTGGTGCTGAGGGCTCACCTCACAGCTACAACAGAGGAAACAAGGTCTTAAGTTCCATTTTTGTGTTAGAACTGACTCCCAGGAATGGAGACCCCTCCAGCACAGCCAGTTTAAAGCCCTGAATATATATATATCGAATCGAATGGTTAGAGTTGGAAGGGACCTTAAAGCCCCCCCTGCCCAGTGCCACCCCCTGCCCTGGGCAGGGACACCTCCCACCACACCAGGTTG
>JAOQGH010000002.1:37717982-37744902 GCA_025769975.1 Gallinago jamesoni
ACCTGGTGTGGTGGGAGGTGTCCCTGCCCAGGGCAGGGGGGTTGGAACTGGATGATCTTTAAGGTCCCTTCCAACCCGATCTATTCTATGATTCTGTGTTATTAATAGTAATATATACATTTTCTTATATATTATATTTAATGTGGTTTTTTTACAGTTTTATGTGTCTTTTTAATGTATTTATTTTTTTGCAGCGACGGGCTCTCTCCCCCCGTGTTTTGCCCGTGGGGAGGTGGGCACAAGGCATGTATCAGCCCGTGTGTGTCGGCGCAGGGCAGAGGGAGCATCCCTGCCCCGGGAGCAGCAGGGCACGGAGCCAGCGCCTGCTGAGACAGAACGCAGGAGGAGTCTGTGAGGGAGCCTGGGAAGGGCTGGTGGCTGCTCATAACCTCCCTGAAGGTGGAAATGCTTTTTTCTTGGTTTCTCCCAGATGCTGTTTGACTTCTCTCCCCGTCTTTATCGCTTTCGCGTGAAAATGAATGTCTCCAACTCCAAGTGCTTTTGGGATAATCTATGTATTTATATTTGCTCTGCAAAGCTCCCCTCAGCTGTCACTGAATGTGACTCTGTGATTCTATAGTGAAAATAATTAAATAATACATGTGTATCATTCAACAAGTTTTCCGTACGAGGCTGTTGCACCTTAAGATCTGAGGCTGTAACTTCTGATCGAGTTGACCATTAATGTGTGTGAACATCAGCTGCTGCAGCCACAGCATCGCTCACTTCATAGAAGAAAAATCGATGGTTTTAACATCGAAATATTACTCCAGATGCTTTCAACATAATGCGAAAGAGCTTTAATGTCTCTGTGCTAGAAGAACGATCCAACGGTTTGTTTTGATTTAAAAGCTTTGGAATATCCTGTCACGAAGCTAAATGCTATTTATTGCAAAATGTAAAAAAGAAGCGACAAAGCTGAGAAACTGGGAAATTTAGGGAACTGGTTTTGCCAGTTAGAAGCAGAAGTTCCTATAGGCATTATGCTTTCACTGCCATGATACACCTGTATCATCACTGCGCCGTGCTTTGTTGGTCTGTGACTGAGACTGGTACCAGGAAAGGAGCCGTGTGTTTTAGTCTGTATGAAGTGCTAACGAAGTCCTGCAATCAGTGGAGTCTTTAGGAAAATGAGAGGTACCTTCAGGCAGGAGAAAAGCCTTCCCTCAGTTCCGCTGGAGTCTGAAGAGAGGGCAGAGCTTTGGGGAGGAAGGAGAGTTATTTTCCCCCTGCTGCTGCCTCTCTCCCGAGGCTCGTCCTCTCCCCGCTGACACGGGGCTTTCATGTCACATAAAATCGAAGAAAAGATTGCGGAAAGAGGCATAATTAATCAGATGTAACAGGAAGGGAAAATACACGACGAGACATATGTTAATGCCCCGGCTTCCCGTTGAGAATGAGAGTGATATTTAATCCAAAGTTAAATACCATGCGGCTTTGACCTATTGCTAATGAGCTGGTGTTTGGCTGAAGGTTGAAAGGATTCTCGGGAGAAGTTTTAGACCAAAGTGTGTTTTTGCTGCTTCGCTGGGGCCCTGTGCCGTTTGCCCAGGGGGTGGCTGTGGGCTGGGGACACGTCCCCTCTCCCACCAGTGACCCTGGCCCAGTGCCGGGCCCAAGGACCGGTTTTGCTTTATTCAACGCAGCCGCAATCTTAGCGTCGCACTGAAGTCTGGGTTCAAACGCACCAGATCTGAGCAAGTTCTCTTTCTGCTTTCTCTCAGTTATGGAAATGGCACAAAGCCACGTTTTGTTTGGGTTTAGCTCCTCCATAGCAGTACTTCAGCCCTTCCATCCGTGGAATGATGGACCAGAGCTGTGGAAGGTGGTGCTGAGCATTCCCACCGGGGAGAGGCACAGGTAGACCTGGCCGTGGGGGAACTGTGGGAATCCTTGTCCTCCTCCCCGCGGGGAGATGCTGGAGTATCCCGTGTGTGATGTTCTGGGCATGAGTTTTTGATGAAATGAGGACATCCAGATCTAGAGAAATTCCAGTGGCAAGGGTTTGAAATGGCTGTCAAATAAATATCAAGGCACTTCTTAAGTCAGTCAGGGCCAGGTTGGATGGGGCTTGGAGCCACCTGGTGTGGTGGGAGGTGTCCCTGCCCAGGACAGGGGGTGGCACTGGGGGGGCTTTAAGGTCCCTTCCAACCCCAACCATTCCATGATAAACCAGGATCCACCTGGGGCCTCATGGCCATTTAGCACTTCCATTTGGCCATGTCTGAAATGAGGGGGATACACCATGAGTGTCACTTAAAAGTGATTTTTGTAGTTTCCTGGAGGAAGTGAGCCAGCCTCTACAATAGACAGAACCCCTTCCTGCCACCCTTCCTCAGCAGAGGTTGGGTTTCTTTGTACAGAGAGAAAGAAAAAGTCCTGTTGTGCCTTTCTTGCAGGCACAGAAGCCGGATCTGAGAGCTTTCTCGGCGTCTGCAGCTCTGTCCTGACGGCACCAGGGACCAGGCTGCAGCACGACATGGAGAGGGGCTGGTTTGCATTGCTGCCATGGCTTTTGTCTCTGCCCTCCGGGTGACACACATCTTGGTGGTACCAGTCTATGGGGGGAAAAAAGAAAAAGGGAACAAATAAACAATCAGAAAAAAAAATATAGCTTTTTTTCCTTGTTAGGCTGATACAGGTCTTTATTCTTTTGCCCTTGTTAGGTTGATACAGGTCAGGCATATGTTTTCTGGAAAAGAAAAAAAAAAAAAGGCAAAGAAAAAAAGAAACAAAAAGAAAAGAAAAAAGTAAAGATAAAAGGAAAAAAAAGAGGTAAAAAAAAAAAAGAAAATAAGGCATTTTATTTTTAAATGTTATATGTTGTTGCAAGCAATTTAAAAGTCATTTAAGAAAACCACTGGTGAAGTCCTTGGTCGTGTGATTCCTGACCGTTGTCAGAGAGGGGAGGGCAGTTGGTGTGTGCAGTCCCAGGAGAGGAGCCTTCCTGGAGACACCAAGCCCAACCAGCACCGCATTTGCTGTCACATCCCTGTGACACCGGCACGGGGTTTCCTGGAGAACACGGCTGCCACCCGGCTCGATGGGGCTGGTTCTTGCTCCTGCCTCCTGAAATTGGGTGGAAAAGTTGAGTTCTGGAGGCAGAGGGCTGCCAGGAGAAGGCATTCCCACCGAGCTGTTTCCAGATGTGATGGAAGCATCTGCTGGGAAGCTTTCCTGGGCTCAGGGTGAGAACAGCTTTACCCGTCTTAAAGCCTGCAGTTAGTTCAGGTTCCTTCTTCATTTCTGGAAGTTTCGGTTCGTTACCTTCCTCTAATTTCTCATGCTGACATCCTTTCTGTTCTTCTCTATTTTTCTTGGGTCTGCTTTGTGGTGGTCCCATTCTCGTTGGGTTCAGCCTCAGCTCTGGGAGGTGCAGAAGCACCTCTGCTGGATCCCTTCCTACCTCCCAAATCATGGAATCATGGAATGGTTTGGGTTGGAAGGGACCTTAGAGACTGGCCAGTCCCACCCCCTGCCCTGGGGGACACCTCCCACCACACCAGGTATTTACCACTAAAAAACCTGATGCAAGTGTTCCACATTGGTGGGATTTTGGCTCAGTATTGTGTGTGCCTGTGAGCTCCTGAACATCCTCTAGCTGCTTCTCCTATTTTTTTATTTTCCTCTCCTCTCCATTCCCCCGCAGATGCCTGGGGATATAGCGATGACTCAGCCTCCAATTTACCTGATTCATCGTGCTAAACCCACTGCCAAAATCTGCTTGTTGTAAATCCTATAATACTGTGGAGACAATTTGTTTTCTAGCCAGAATGTATTATGGCTTTTAGGACTTCTCACTGTTATTTTGAAACTGCATCCTCAATAGCATTATATTTTTGTTTGTTATTATTTTTCTTTTGTTGTTGTTCTGTAGGAACAAAAGTCCTAGGAAGTATCTTCATCTTTTTTTTTCTTTTTTTTTTTTTCTCCAGGATTAAGACCTTTAAGTCTCAAAGTCTTTATTTAAGTGAGTAGCATTCCTCCTCTTTCTGAAGCTCCGTGGGTTTTTTTCCCCGCAGGCTTGAGCATCAATCAAATTATTTAAATTGTCAGTTGGGTTGCTCCCTGTATTATTATTATTTTTACCATTTCAGCTGCTGCAAATGGAACGTGCGTTGGTGGTAGAAGTGACAAACTGCATCACGAGGTCCTTGCTTTGCTGGTTTGTTTTATTTCCATAAAACAGCCTGACTGGGTTTGGGGGAGATAGGTGGGGGAGGGTCAGCATTTTGGGACTGACGTGCTTTGACTCCGGATGGTCCGGAATGAAAATATTGGGGAAAACCTTTTGATTTTGGGCACTGGGGAGCTGTAGAACTCGGCTGTAACAGCTGTGGGGATTTACTTAGCAGGAACAGAGCGAGGACTGGGACCATGTTCTTGACGTCCGTGGTTACTGCACTTGGAGAAAAGGTGTTTTTTTTCCCATTTTCCATGTCTGTGGTGGTGTCACCCCATTCTGCCCAGCACAAAACCTCTGGGCTGGAGGGACTGCAGCTCCCTGGGGACTCCCTGGGCAGTGGCACAAACTCCGCAGAGGAGAGGGGGTGCCCAACAGACCCGGCTCTCCTGGTGACCAAAAACCTTCCTCCTTTTTCCCCTCCTCCAGACCCGTTCCTGGGTTCCAGCAGCCGTGGCTGGAACAACGTGCTTTTCAGCGAGCTGAGGGATGTGTGCTGCAAAACTGCCTCTCTTCGACCCGTTACTTTTACAACACCTTTCTCTCTGAGAAATCACTGCTGGAGAGTCAGGACTCGTACATAACTAGCTATGAAACTAGCTGTCAGAATTGTTCAAGAGCTACAAGTGCAAGAGAATTGAAAAAGTGAAGCTATAAGCCCTTCTTTTTGCTCTCCTTCTCTTTATTGAGACAGTGTGCTCAGGATGAGTTTGCGGGTGGCTGGGCTGAGTTCAATCGCCGTATGCCTTCAGCCTCTCAAAAAAATTCTAAGCCCCAACCCTTACCCTCCACGACAGAAGGGGTACAGTTTGGCAGTTGTGAATTTATGGCCGATGTGACTGTGATGCTCCCCACCCCTCACAGCAATCCTCAGTTTGTGGTGGCTCGTTAGCCACGAGTCTTCCTGCTGCTTCGCTGACCTCAGCACCTTAGGAAATGATTTCAGTGATAATTGCTAACTTAAGTAGCACAAAGTTGGGAAGTGACCACGTGGCTTGGTATCGACAGGGCAAAAGGCAGGAGGTGGAGATGATGGAAGGGTGGGGTGATGTCCCCCTGCTCCCCATCCTCCCCCTGCAGAGCCCGGCACCCTCGCGGTTCCGGAGATGGGGGTTAATGAGTCTCACCAGGAGAGCTCTGGTCACTGCTTTACAGGGCACTCGTCACTGGCACTGGTTCTTCTTGTCCTTGGGAAAATGTTTGAGGGGAGATGCTGTGAGATTATGGTTTCCTGATGATTTCAGCCTCCTTTTTGCTTGGTAGCAGTAGGTCATTAGATTTGCCGTTTTACTTCGGGCTCTGTAATATGTTCTTGTATTTCATGAGCATGGAAGGTGTCTTCCTGCCCAGTCTCTGGGGTCCTGCACCTGCCAACAAGCACCATCTCCTGCACCAAGGGTGGCACTGGAAGGAGGAACAGGAAGCAGAAGGGGTATGTGGCGGAATAAGAGAACTCAGCACAGGGCTTCCAGTTCTCAGAGCAGCATCATTTCTGTTCCATTTTTCTTTTCAGCCATTTGAAGCCACAAGTCACCCATGGAAATGATGTTGAGAAGTTAAGGTTGGATGCTAAGGTTGGTTTGTAAAAACTCTGCAAGGCACGGCTGGTCTGGAGGCATCTGCAAGGTGACCTTAGGTCGGCTGGTGGCTTTGATGGAGAGGAGGGGAGCAAGAGGATGACAACATGTCCTCTAGAAGAGTCAGTTTGCTGGAAGAGGTTTTCCATGGAGCTGCTGCTTAAGTGCCAACCCTTGAGCATGCTCAAGACTCAAAATAGAATCTCTGAGACATGGGAAGAAAAGCCTAGGAAGGACTCAAGGAGTTTTCAGGCCTATGCCTGATAGATTCTAGGACGTTAGGACTTTGCAAAAAAATGTATATAAAGGAGCACCTGTTGTAGATAAAACCCAGGGCTCTAAGGTCTCCTGATCCACACATACATGTACCCACACACCCCAATAGCTCCTGGTGAGGATTTCCTTATACAGTGCCTGCTCTAAAGGGTAGGTCTTGGAAAGACACAAGTAAAGCAGAAAATGCAGCGGCTGCAAAACCAGACAGAAGCAGAAAGTTGCAACATGAACTCTGAGGTGTTTGTGTAATGTGTTTTGTTTCATTTCATTTTCCCAGAATTAGAAAAGTGGTGAAGTGTGTGGGAGCATGGTACTCCTGAAGGTCAGCTCCATGATGCTTACCAGATTTTGGCTAGTGGAGGGAAGCTGGGCTGTGGTAGTGAGTCTGGAACAGGAGAAAATTCCAGTGTTCACAGAGCAAAAATAGCCCATTCAGGAGCTTGCTGTTATTTGAAATATTGCCCCCCAGCAGAGCGCGATAGCACACTAATTCCTCGTTGCAGATGATAGTTGTGCATGGGTAGTCTTTGCCCTGTTGAATAGAGAGGTTTCAAATGTGCCGGCCGGGGCTAAATTTCATTTTGATCCTAAAGGAGTATTTCATCTGATGAGTTATGACTTGGAGGACAAGCTCCTTTCTCAGGACTGAACGTGTCATTGATTCTCCAGACAGGGCTGGTCACACGGCGCCGCTTCTCTTTGCAACTTGAAAAAGCTCACCCATGTCAGATGTCTCCCCAGCTGCTTCTAGTAAATGATATCTAAAAAAAACTGCCAAGAGCTAAATATTCCCTGCTCTCTGGCTCCAAGGCTTGAGGAGAGAGGCAGAAGGAGGTACAAGTGATGCAGGGAGTGCCACGAACCTGCCCAAGCTGGTGATGTTCAGAAACTAATTATTAGACTTGTTCTTTTCTTAAGAGCCTTTTTTTTTCACTAGCGTGTTGTGAGGTTTTACCTTGATAATAAAGCACAATATTTTGAGAGTAACAAAGAGAAAAGAATGGTTTCTCCAGCTGAAACAGCACACAATTTTTAGTTGGAACGGGCTCAAAAGCCAGTCAAGAATTCTCCAGCTAAAAGCTATTATTAATATAAACAGCTTATTAAACATTGGCCCCAGAGTTCTCTCCAGTGAGACTAATAATGGGAAACCCAAACTGTGCGATGGCCCTTTGCCTGGTGCTGACTCAAAGAGCAGTTGCCTCTTCCTGTGCCGTGGTGTTATTTCCCTCTGATAAAGTCGGTGTTTTCCTGGAGGTTGAACATTTACTGTAAATAGTCCTGAATCTGCTTTATTTATCGCAACCTAAAGGCGTTATTTCAGCAAATCAGGCCCGGGTGCTGATCCCGGGAAGACGGCTCTGCGTGGGACTGGCATCTTGGTGGTGACTGTGCAAATTTTCCCTAAACCACAAGAATACTTGGATTATTTTTTTTAATGCCCTCCTATTCCATAACACGTGAAGTGGCACAGGGGGAGCGCGGCAGCAGACAGTGTGTTTTACTGCAACACGAGCAGCTTCTCCAGCTCTGGCAACGAGCATCTCTTTTTGCCCTTGCTTCCTTCTTTTTTTTCTGCGTGTGGCTGCAGGAGGAGAATATTACTGAGAAAACTGGTAGAGAATAGGGAGGGGATGAAAGTGCGGTGCAAGAAAGCAAAGGTAAGGAATTGTGTAAGCAGAGGTGGAAAAGAGAAAAGATCAACAAAGAGAACAGAAAATATAGCCATGGGTGCCCATAGGGAAAAGATGTGAGTAACATAAATATGTGTAAGTACATATGTCTGTCTAGAAATCATCTTAAACAGGCTAAAAAGCTACCTAAGCAGGTGATATTGCAGCTAGAAAAAAAATAAATACAGGAAGAAGAGTGGAATTGGTGTCAGAGGATGTGAGGCAACAGTGTCCGGAGAGTCCTGGAGTGGAAGGGGTGCGATTTGTGCAGATGGTTTTATAATTCTGTGGTGGTTGGTAGCAGTCAAGGTGGTGAGAACTGTGTGCTTATGTGTCAAGTATCTTGCTCTCTAAAAATGTTAAGAGCTGTGATTCAGAAGAAACTTCAAAGCTGATCCCGGGAAGGCTCCAGCAGCTCTGCCCAGACCATGGCAAGGAGGGACTTCCAGCCAGGCAGGACGGGGACGAAGTGACAGCCAGCACGGAGAGCATCACCATGCAGCATTTAACAGCATTGCTAATGGGATTATCTGCTGGCATTGCCCTGGTTCTTCCTGTAATTAATTTCCCTTATTAGTTTATTATTCCCCTATTCCTTGCAGTAGCTTACTAGGTGTGAGGGGATGATAATACGGCAGCAGAAAGCAGCAATTTGCCGGTGTTTCGCAAACATCATGGGTGCCAGCTCTTGGTTCCCATCCTGGCCCCACATCCAGCTGTTCCCATCAGCATCTCCTCTTCCCCCGTGTCTCAGTGCTGCTCCCACGAAGATGAATTGGACAATCTGTCTTCAAGGCAGGAGCTGTGATGATTTGTAGAAGAACTATCATCGCTGATCGGACAGCCAATCTATCACGCTGGACCATCTCCTTCATCCCTTGTTTCATCCCTCTTCGTTGCAATACTTTCACACTCACCCTCTTGACTCTCCTCTCCCTCACTTGAACTCTGCTGCTCTCTAGATTGCCTCAAAAAAATGGGGAAAATGGGAATGTAACATCATTTAAAGCAGAAAAGTGCAGGTGATATGCTTCTCTTTGTGCTCTTTTTCTTCTGGCCTGCAGGTATGGCCCTTGTGGGACATCAGGAATGTGAACGGCATGAGCTGCTGGATGTTCACCTCCTTGTTCTCAGCATATCCTGGAGAGCTTCAGGGACCCATAGGACCACGTACACCGGTCTGCTTCAGGTGATGCAGCAGTTTCTCTCTGGTTCTGTTATCTGCAAGGCCATTTGTGTTCTGGTGCTACCTGAGGAGCCAGAGGAGGTCACCTTCTGTGCTGAAGGTAACCCGTGATGGCCGATCGAAGGACGGTGTAAAATGAGCTGTTTGAAATGGTGAAACACCTGTGGCAAATTCTGGTGTCCTGGTGGCTCATAGGAGCATCCTCTGCCCTGAATTCCAGTTTGAGGAAATACGGATGATACCAAGGCAAGAAAAAACTAATGCATTGACTTAATTCTGTAAAGAATCGTGTTCCCTCTTTAGAGGGGAACAGTCACCCACACAATTCATGTAATTTGCTGGTCTCCAGAGCAGAGGGATGCCTGTCAGGGAGGATGTTTCTGTGGGCATCCGACTGAATCTCCCGTGGGGGGTTTAAATGAGGAGGCTGAGAGGGGATTGGAGACCTGGGTGATGGTGGGTCAGCCACCAGGAACACAGAGCTGGGAACCACTCACCGCTGCTCTGATTTATACCATGGCACAGCTGCAGTGCTTCGTTACCTGCTCTGCAGCCCTTAATTGTCTGCTGTGCCAACAGAGGAGACCAAATTCAGCATATAATATAAAGAAACTTATATAAATCACTAATTTTGCTCCTACCTAATAAGGTGTGGTATATGAAGTGCTTTTTTGGGCAAAGGGTGCTTTTTAAGTTTAGAACAAGTTAATATATTAAGATTTTGCACTCTTAGATAACAATTTTGTTATGGCTGGTATGATTTTTCTTGTGTATAATGTGAAAATTTAGGCTTCTCTGTCCCAGTTTTTGCCTTCTACCATCAATAATAGCCTTTGGCAGAGGTTTTGAAAACTGACAAATTGTTGGATCTAAAACAGATTTGCCCACGGATGAAATATATTCTCGGTCAAAACCTTCCTCCTATAAATCAGGAGCACCACCGCGCTTGTTTAATTTACAAATTTTAGAATTCATCAGGGAAAACTGAAATAGCTGCCTGATGGCGAGTCGCTTCTTCGTTTGCTTTTTATGGTCTAAATGGCAGAGGGATAACGAGGGGCTGAAACAGCCAACCAACTTCTGATTAATCTGTTTGATGGAGTTGCTCAGAAGGGAAACCTGTTCTGAGCAATTTGTTGTTGTTTGTAATGAGCGCATGGTGTGACAGTAGTGATTACCTTAATGAATCAATTAAGTGGGGTGCCATTTGAGCTGGATGGAGGTGGTGGTGGCCAACTGTGCAGCCGCCACCAGGAGAGGTTCTGGGCAAACCACATCGGGTCTCGGCCAAGCCGTTTGTGCGGGAGAGGTGTTTTGGGAGGTGGAGGAGACAAGGGGAGCAGCTGGTGGAAGAGGAACATTCTTTGGCAACCTGTGTGTTTCAGAATGTGGCAATTATCTCTGTTACTTGGGTTGGACCAGGTTTGGTCCCTCACCCTCTGGAAAGAGCAGAGATGGATTTTAAGGCACAGAAATTTGTCACCAGATGCTTCTCTCTGGATCTGTTCAGGAAGGAGTCATCTGGCTCCTGGAGTGGGGGCGAGAATGTTTGTGTACTCGCTGCTGGCCATAAGTATTTTAATGGAGATACTCTACAGCTGGAGCATTTCTCTGTACTTTCTAATAGTGTATGAACAAAACATCAGTGCAAATGTGGTCTTTGTTTCGCGTTGGGGTCCATCTACTTTGAGCAACGCACAACTGTGGGGTTTCTCTGGGCTGACTCAGGTTGAGTGACTCGGGTTGAACCGGAACATTTCTTGCAGAGAAACACTCAGTCTTGTGTTAAAGACCTCTGGCAACAAGGAATCTGGGGGAACCTTTGGTAATTTTCTTCAGTCATTAATTATCCACAGCATTACTTCAAGAGTTTCTTTTTCCCTGTGTGATCCTGGCCCTTTTCCACCTGTAACCCCAGGAAATGGATAAACGCTCGTCTCTAGACTGAAGTGCTTGCTGTGGCAGATTTTCATTATTCTTTTAGGTTCTTAAACTGTGATCAAAGTTCCCCTTTCACCTTCTCTTTGATAAATTAAGTAGTTTGACCTCTGCAGATCTTTCTCTGTGGCCCTACTTTTTAATCTCTTAATATGTTTTTGTAGCTTTTCCCTTAACACTCTCGAGTTTTGAATTATGGAGAACTGCTCAGATAAATCTTTTAAACAGTTGGTTTTTTAAGTTATAAGAACTGTCTGGACCCTTCGCTGTTTTCAGCGATGGAAGGTGGAGAATTGGTCATTCTCTTTTTCTGTTTTCTGTTCATTCACCAAAACTCACATCTTGGTCGTACTTTTAATGAGAAGAGCCAATTCCTTGTGCCCAGGTGGATGTCATTCACCTCGCAGCTAATTTAAGTCTGGATATTTAATAAGTAGGAGTGTCAAAACTCTAATGTTTAAACAAAATACTTGTCTTTTTCTCTGTTGAAATTAGTTAGACATATTGACCTGAGTTTGTGGCTAGTTATTGCACACATAATCTGCTTTAAATGCCAACTGACCACCTTCTAGACGCCTGGGGCTTTCGAGCCTGAAGAGGATGTCCAGCGGCTCACTTAGAGGTGGGCTAATTCCACACCATCTTCTTTCTCCTTGGGCATTTTGCTATCATGATCCAAATTGAGGAGCTTTCGGTCCTGCCCAGAGAAGAAGACAGCTGCCAGATGCTGAGCACAGTGCTGGTAGCAGGTTTTTTTATTCCTTTGGGAGATGAAGGATGATCCCATCTGCCAAAGGATTTCGGTTGGGATGTCTGTAGCCTGGCTCTATGCTTCTCCTTTAGCCTTTGCTGGTGCTTGTGTCTTTTTCAACTCTTTTCCCTTCAGTGGATCACTGTTGTCTCAGACCTACTGTCCAGTCCCTCCTGCTTATTTATTTATTGTTTGTTAGGAGACCCCTGCGTGCACAGAGGTACTGGAGTGCTTGAATTGAAGCCATGTTTCAGAGAAGTTGTTTGCTCTGCTGTGCAAAAAATTGAGCATCTTATGTAAAACTTAATTTGAGAGACTTGACAAACTGTACAGGAAACAAGTCGAGTAATGGATTGCTTGCTAGCTCAGGAAAGAATAAACACTTCTCTTGCTCCTGCTGTTGTGTACAGAGGCATAATGTGCCGTGCTAATGCTTGATTTGACACGGAACACACCAGATATTTTGTGTGAAAAACGCAGTAATTTGGCAATGTAATAGGATAGAAGAAAGTGTGGTTTAACAACTAAAGGCAGGACCTTTTCATGCAGCTCACACTTAATTGGGGGAATTGTCACCATTGCACAGTGCAGAAACTACAAGTGAGTTCAGAAAGAGGGGTAACTGGTAAAATCCAAAAATAAGGTTACACCCAAGCAGAGTAACATTGCAGGTGTTTCACCTTCTTACAGTTATGAGGTATCAGCTAAGGCATCCTTCAAAGAAAGGATTCTGTTTTAGAATAACCTTGGGTTTATCAGGAACTGTCTCTAGACGCTTTTCCATGGAATTAAGCTTTTATTTACAAATATGCTTTTTTGTGTTTGGCCTCAATCGCTGCATCTCCTTCCTGAAAACGTCACTTGAATAACTGAGGGTCGACTTTACATAGTTATGTGTGTATTTAAGAAGAGAATTTTGCTAGATCATGAATATTTTAGATTTATTTATCATGAGAAGCAAAAATACTGTGTGTTTAGTGGCTGCAGTGGGATTGATGAAGATAGTTCCTGCTTCTATGCAGAAACTGTCTTTTTGTTGGAATAAAAGTTCCCACAGCGGCACTCGGGTTTCTAGGTGCTGGAGGAAAACGTATGACAGCAATGCACATCTTTGGCTTTTTTTCATTACTAGAAAGCACAGAAGGAGATTTACAATAGGCAAACTAGATATGCTGTAATGTAGCATTAAATGAACTTTACTGTAATGATACTTCATGACGTTATTTACTCTTTGACATTCCTACAAGACCACTGCTCTTAATGGAGAAGAGAAATGTGAATGCCTTACAGCTAGTTCCTTCAAATCCTCTAATTTTCTCATTAATGCCTTTGATTTATTTTGCCTCTGACATGAATTTATTTTTCAGAGTAGTTCTGATTGCTGTTACATCCACACGGAAAGATTAGGTTTTCATTCTGTGAATCTGATCACCAGCATCCCAGAGCTCCCGTTCTCGCTGCCGAGAGCTGAGGACGGTGTTACCCTTCAGCAGTGCCACAGTCTCTCCCATTTAAGGCTTCTCCTTTCTATTGATCTTCCAGTTACATCTGATTTTCCCACTTCCAAAGCTGTCTTTCTCACTTTGGTTCCCCCGTAAGAGCAGGAGAAGGCAGTTATTTTTCAATGCCTGCTGTAGAGAGCAAGACTTCTGTACTTCTCCCGCGGACTGTGTATTTCTAAGTTAATTATCAGGGGTAACCCCGATGGTGCAATATGGTCCCTTGGTACCTCCCCCTGATATTGCCATCAGAAGGAGATATTTGCCTGATAAATCCGTGTGATTTCTAGAAAGTGACAGACATCAGTCGCTGTCTGGTAAATGCTCCACAGGTTTTAAGATGCTCCAATGACAAAGCTGGACAGAGCACAGACATCTGTGGGTCACACGCGGGTGGTGAGTGCTGGACCTTTGGGCTCATCCAGTCCCAAAAGCATCACCTCCAGCAGTTATTCTGGTTTTAACGGGGCGTTAGGAGTTATGGGTACAGTAATGGATCCACATTTGCCACCCGAGAACACCCGTAGCATTTCAGTGTTTGCTTTTTCTGATAGTTCATCGCAATCTGGCTGAGCTAAAAAATGGTAATTTCACAATCTCTTTTCATGAGGTTCTTCTCCGTCTTAGGCTACAAATCCTCATTTCTGTATATTAAAATAAATATAAAGTAGACTGAAAAAGCAATGCAAGTGTTGGCCAATGCCTGAAGAGTTTTCATCGATGTTTGCAGATTCAAAGCCTGAATGAAATTGGAGCTTTCAGGGCTTTTTTCTCATAGAGAAGTAATTTCTCCTGTGTATTGAAATGTAAGTGTGCATATGGCGCTTCTTGCTTTTAATGCACTCTGTTTGCTTTAATTAATCACATAGTATTGTATATGAGAGGCATATGGAAAAATTTCCAAGCTACTCTTCAGAAATAATGAACATTTCGAGCAGATCTCATTTCCATTTCCACACTTCACCCTTTTTTTTTTTTTTTGACACATATAATTCCATTTCAAAATACTGAATGGATGGTTTGGTGTCTGAGAGATGGAATTTCCAACCGGTGCCAACTTTGAGATTGAAGAATGGTAAAATCTGGGATGATGATATTAACAAGCCTCTTTTTCCAGTCTTTCCCCCCTTTTCATAACTTTTGCAGTCTTGGTCATCTCAGTTCAACCCTGTGAATCACAGGAGGTTTGCACCAAACTCTTTGCTCAGGGATGGTGCTAGAAATTCTCCACCTGAGGTTGAAAGAAACCACCTCAGAGAGAACATGAGAAAAACAGCTTGAACACGGGTGGTGAGACTGCTGATAAAAGTGCAAACGTGCAGATGAATCAGTAAAATAATTCTTCTGAAGTCCTTGAAGCTGACTTAAGACGCGGGGAATAATTTTATTACAATGAAAAGAGGAGGGAAAGGAGGGAGACAGACTCGATTCATCTGAAAAACTTAGTGCTTCCCTGGATTTGCTACCTTCTGTGAGCATTCAGCAGGAGGTGATAGGAAACACCATTAGCAGTGGAAGACATCAGTCCAACCTAAATATCTGAACAAAGATGACTGCAGTGAGCTCCAAGGAAGGAGACCTTGGTTATTGCCCACCCCAAGCTTGCCGTTACCATGAGCTGCTTCTCGACTTGTCCAGCAGGAGTGAAGTCAGCCCCGTCGTGGGAGAGCACCTCCCCAGCAGTGATGAGCATCTCAGGTGGTGGGACCTCCCATCTGCTGCATCACCAGCCAGCGCTATACTGCCCCAGGAGCCAACAGCACCTGCACTTCGGTTCCTCCCTGCAAGGCTATGGATTTGCTGAGGGAGTACAGCACTTAGACACATCTTGAATTCTGGCAGGTTGGTGGCAGTGTCCTGGACATCAGCACTGGGGTGTCCCAGAGAAGGTGGGACAATGTTTGGGGCTGTGTTGCTGCAACCTTGTCGAGAACGTTCATGTTAGTTGTTTTTTAAATAGCCTTACCCTCTCTGGGTTTGTAGGAGAGAGAGACAGAAGCCAAGTTTTGAGTTCCAGTTAATGTGTGAGGACCAAAGACTCTGCTTTGGAGGCATTAAAAGTCCCTGGAATAAGTTTGGCAGGAATGCTCAGCTTCTGGATACTCATACCCAAAGCACGAGCCAGGCTGTGAGGAGGAAACTGGAAACAAACGCTCAGAATTCAGTGCAATCCCAACAAATTGCAGTTTTGTTGTTGTAGCATTAATGGTGGTCTGGTGAGGATGCTGCCAGGCAGAACAGCGGAGCAGAACATTCTCCAAATGGAGAAGGGTGAAAAGTGGTCAGAGTTGCTCGTGTTGGATGTGTTTAAAATAAAGACCCTGGTATGTTTTTGTTTTCAGACACCTCAGTTGCATAAATTAGCGGAATATTTGTCCCAGTCTTTGCCCACTGTAGGTATTTTCTGTAAAGGAAAAGGGTTTGTGTCATCACAAGTGTCACAGAAGTGCATTTTAAAAGTACTGTAATTAATGGTGAATAGCTATAATTATAGGAGTGCTGAGGCCAGCCTGAATTACTGCCGGACACAAGAAGTGCTTCAGGGCAGTCGGGGGGGGACACAGGTTGAACGACTTTTTCCTGTCACCTCCGACAACCTCTTACCCCAACACCCCCTGAAGCTGAGAAGTCAATAGATAGGAGTCTGTGGTACCTCCCCTGCCCCTTCTGCTCTGGCTGGCTATGATGAAATTGCCATCAGTGTGCCACTGAGCAGCTGTTGCCCTGCCTAATTGCAGTGGAGACATCCATTGAACTGAATTTCCTGGGTCAAATTATCCATAACATTCATATTTGCTGTAAGAGAACAGCGGTCCACGTCTCACTTCTCTTTAAGAAAAGTATGATGTGTAACATACACTATAAAAAATTCTGTATTTATCTTCCTAAGTGACCAACTGATGGATCTACAGAGTCCATCTATGCTTAGTACAAAAGATGAGTCTTGTGCCACTGAAAGCAAGCAAGCATTAAGGGAAAATAAAATTAGGTTATCCCTAATAATTAAGGTGGAATTTCTCCTACATTAAATTATTTTAAGGGTAAAACAGACGTCGAGAATAGTAATTGTCATACACGGTACAGTCTTCCTGTCTGTCTGTCCATGACGTGAATGCAGAAGTTGTAAATCACCTCTAAATATCTGAAAGTCATGCAAAGCGCTGCCAGTCACAGGGAAACAAACTCATTTTATTCCCAGTCAACCATACGTGCAATAAAGAAATGCTTTGCATTTCAGATGAAATACACCTTGGGATGTATAGATAATCTTGGTTAACAGCTGTGAGTGTCTATATATAAAAAAAAGGTCACAATTTCCCCAGCAAAACTCTCATTTGGATGCAAGAGTTGGCATTTGTTTTTTGGTGTTATAGTGTTTGCAAACAAGTCTGGGAAGCATTTCCACAATGAGACTATATTAAACATATGGGGCTTATATTACAGTATGTTCATAAAATTTCAATTTGTAGAGGGCTGGAGTGGCGAAGTGCTCAGGAGGCTGGGTCTCTGGGGGGGATGGCAGAGAGCTCGGTGTGACCTGGGGTGGCTCTTGTTTACCTGGAGAAAAGACTTTCTTCTGGGTTGGAGGTCTGTGATTCACAAGTGACTGTAGGGACCTACCTGCTGTTTGGCTTACACCTGGAATAACGACATAGCACGACTTGAGAAACTAATTTGAAAATCTGTAAAGGTTTTCACTGGACAAGAACAGTGAGGAGCTTTGGATCCACAGCAGTTGGTGTGCGGTTTTGGTCCTGTATGGTTTGGCACTGGCTCATGACAGCTGTTTCTTAGGCTCCTTTTCCAATGGCATGGAAACCTCATGCATCTTGGAGCCCGGAGTACAAGAAAGACACAGACCTGTTGGAGCGGGGCCAGAGGAGGCCATGGAGATGCTGGGAGGGCTGGAGCCCCTCTGCTGGGAGCGGGGGCTGAGAGAGTTGGGGGGGTTCAGCCTGGAGAAGAGAAAGCTCCAGGGAGACCTTTGAGTCCCTAAAAGGGCTCCAGGAAAGCTGGGGAGGGACTCCTGATCAGGGACAGGAGCCCTAGGAGGAGGGGGAAGGGTTTGACACTGAAAGAGGGGAGATGGAGCTGAGATGTGGGGAAGAACCTGTTTGGTGTGAGGGTGGTGAGAGCCTGGCCCAGGTTGCCCAGAGAAGCTGTGGCTGCCCCATCCCTGGAGGGGTTCAAGGGCAGGTTGGAGCAACCTGGTGTGGTGGGAGGTGTCCCTGGCCAGGGCAGGGGGCTGGATGAGATGGTCTTTAAGGTCCCTTCCAACCCAAGCCATGCTGTACTCTATGATTCTGTGATGTCCCATTTTATTGCTGTCTGCCTTCAGAGAGGGACCGTGTATTTGCTGCAGCCTGAAGAGCAAACCCTACAGCGTGTCCCGACGCCTGCCCAGGGCTCCTGTGCAGCAGGAACACTGTGACCCCAGGAGATTGATGTGAAACAAGACTCTCCTGTCCAAGACCAGTCTGAGGTAAGCCTGCCAGTAAGGTAAAATTATATTTAATGCACACTTGCCAGCTGTATTGTCAACATTTTCTGTTGATGTCATTGTTTTTGGAGCTTCATTTTGTCTTCAACACTCCTATCGAGCAGTGGCCAGGACCCCCCAGAAACACAAGACCGTGCCTTTCCATCACGGTGGGGTTGTAGGGTCAGGAGAGTCTTCAAATTAATGGGGATAAACAACACACACACACAAAAAAAGGTGGTTCTTAGTTTATCTGTAATTGGGCTGAGATCATTTATGTCTGGAGTTTGTGTGGGAGGTTTTGGTTGGTGTTACCTTGGCTCCTACTGCACCGAGGGCTGTGGTGGGTGGGAGGAACGGCCAGATCCCTCCCCAGGCCCCTTTGTTAAAAAATCTGCTGAATTTTTGGCCGCAGAGGCTTCAGGAACAGACCTGAGAAGACTTTTGGAGACAGCGGAGTGCTGCCCGAGGCGGCGAGGCTTCCCCCGGTGTGTGGCACGGGGCCAGGGGCAGGGAGGCAGGACACAGCCATTTGTGTTGGGGGGAAAAAAAACCAACAGAGCAGAAAGTTGTTATTGCTGCTTCGTGTTTTCAGCGCTGTAAGGAGAGGCAAAAGGTGGTCAAGCAAAATAATTGAGGGTACCCGTGGGTAAATTCCTACCTCCCCTATTCAGAGAAGCTATTAGGCACCTGTCAGAGCAATTAGTGTGTAATGTGATTTCCATATAATTGCGGGATAATTGCAAATGTGTCGATGTTGGTTTTTTTGGTTAATGCTAATATAAATTAACACGCCACCGATGTTTCTTATGTATCTGCAAAACACACTTTAATACACAATTAAAATGTATAAACATGCATTAATCTGAGTTAAGTTTCCCACCTCTTTTAACGGGAAGGTGAGCATAAAATCTGAGCTCCTTTTCAGACTCTCCAAGCTCCATTTCTGTACCTGGGCGTTATTTTAAGCGGAGGATGGTGGTGGTGAGGGGCAGGAGCACAGTGTGCTCAGCCCCCTGCCCGCCCCACACACCAGGAGACTTGGTGGGAGCTACGTTTTTGGGCCAGGGCTGGGGCTGGGGCTGGATGGTCTGTTCAGAGGAAAACAGAGATTTTTTTTCTCTTTTCTTCACCAGCTTAATATAGACATGATTATACATCTGGACACTCTGCTCTCAGTCTTTTTTTTACCTGAATATTGGTGGGGAATCTGCAGAAAAGTGAATACTCTGTCTGTTCCTCAAATCAATATTTTCTGCAACTAGTTTTTCAGTTAAATAGTAAGCTAGAAAAACTGCAAAGGGCAATGCTGCTTCTTCTGTGGCAAAGTTAAGCGCCAAACTCAAGCTAAATAACGTTGTGATTTTTCCATACTTGAAGTTATTTACTCTTTGATAAGTTTTATGACATTTTAGCTCACCATTGGGTTAAACTTGCACAATTAATTTTTTTTTTATTCCTGAGCCCATTGCTAAAGGGCTCTTAGAGGAACAGAACTAATGAAAGGTAATTGTTCGTTTTTGCAACGTAAACTACAATCCTTTGGGAATGGGGCAATGAAAGCAGTTTTCAGGAGTTCTGGGCACAGGAATCTGCCCACCCATTGCCCAACCCAGAGGGTTCGTTACTGCCTCTTTTGGGGGGGCTGCAAAAACCCCAGTTATTCCCTTGTACTGGTATTGTGCTTTGGTGTGTGCATCTCTGCAGTGAAGTTAGAGAATACATAATGCTTCTCACCGAATTTTGTCCTTTCAGATTTGGAGGGTGGCATGGAAAGCATTAGTTTGCCGTTAAGGAATGTATTTCATTTGATTTAAGCAGGAAATAACCACATCCAAAACAGCACTCTCAATTGCAGGGCTATAATTTACAAAATGGAAGCATTTTCTTCATTGAAGCTCTGAAAAATGAAGTAGCGATGCAGCTGGCTATTTAAGGTAAGTAGGCAGATAGCGATCAATTCAAATAACATAAAATCAAGAAGAACACGCTCCCGCCCTCCTGTGTGACCCCACGGAGCGATGCGGTTCGAGGAGCTGAGGTTTTAATGTTGTTAACATTATTTTTGGGTTGAGATAAACTCAGAACTCTTCAAACCCACCAGAATTCTGCGTCTGGAAGAAGAAAGTTCCTTTTGTGTCCCTGAAGTTGTGGTGGTCTGCAGGTGGGAGACAGTAAAGGAGTGTATTTGCAGGGTTTTCTGCTTTATTTTGCAGAGTGCTGTCTGAACTCCCATCTTCTTGCTCCAGCACACGTAGGACTACTTTTGTTCATTTTCTTTTTAACACACTCATGGAAGTGGTTGGTCATTTACCTTCTCCTTCCACCATCATCCTGCCTTCCATTAGAAAAGGACAAAACTGGGATCACGGTGATTTAGCAGAAGAGATCTTTATTTCTCCTCTCTACAGTGTCACTGTGAGCCATCAGGCAGGCCAAGCTCCCATCCCTACCCCTTCTGAGGAAGGCTTTGGCCATTGTTTCCCCCCCTGCACCTTCCTCCTCCTCTTCGCGGGATGAGCCGGTACGAACCCTGGGGCTCTGGCTGGGTGCTTGGTGGGAAATTATGGGTTTATTTCAAAATTCTGTGGCAGTTTCAAAGCCAGATAGGCTGCTGTCGGGTGTCGGAAAATAATTTTCAGGAAAAACTTCAATGGGGGGTGACAGTCGTTGCTGGAGGGGTTGGTAGCACCAAAATAGCCAAGAGCTGTCTGTCTTTGAGAAGCCCGGGGTCGGTGCTTTTCTGCCCTGCTCCTCTGGTGAAGTGATTCATTATTAATCCTCAGAACAGTGCTGAGGTCAGTGCCCAGTTCTGTGAGAAACACATACATTTCTTCATTTTGACACCAAATAACGCCATCAAATTCATTGGATTCACCACTAAACTGGAAATTTCAGATTTTGGCAATACATTGTTCCACAGGCATGAAATTATTTTTCAGTGAATTTTTACTTGAAGTCAAGTAATTGAATGCTTAATAGATACAATATTTTTGCATTTGCTTTCTATGAGTATTTAAATATTTGAACATAAAATATGTTCTTTCACAGTATTAATAAAATCTAAGGACCTGGTAGACACTTCAATTATAAGGGGCAGTAAATCATCATTGATGATTTTATTTTTACTTCCAGTGTAAATACAGATTGATGAGTATTCCTGTTATGTGATTTATTTACCTTTTTTTTCCCCCCAAGAGGACTATCTCCCTCTTTGTAAACATCCAGT
Organism: Gallinago jamesoni; assembly: GCA_025769975.1. Classification (NCBI taxonomy): domain Eukaryota; kingdom Metazoa; phylum Chordata; class Aves; order Charadriiformes; family Scolopacidae; genus Gallinago; species Gallinago jamesoni. The sequence goes on from JAOQGH010000002.1 coordinate 37,738,775, forward strand.
ATACATCAAAAGGGATTAAAGTAGTGAGTAATTATTAAAAAAAAAATATTAAAAAATCAGGTCACTGTTTCTTCCACTGGACAGATAGGTGAAAAAAGTTAAAGCTGATTATTTGGTGAGATTTTTGTGTAGAAGGAAAGGCTGGATTGTGGAATAAGACACTTGCCAGAGGCAAGTAGAGCCTGAACACAGATGTGACTTCTGCACCGTAGATGGATAAGTGAAAATGGTGCAACTCTTCAGGAAGGCACACAAAACTGGGAAAACATGCCTTTTATTTACCCTGCCCCCATATGTTATTTACCCTGCCCCTATATATGTGTGTGCTGCTGCTGTTACTGCCTGGTTGTTGGCCTCCTGTTGTCTGCCAGGCAGTCCCGAATTGGCAGCAGCGAAACCCCTTCCATTAGCAAAGGTTCCTATTTAACAAATTGTGTTTTATGGGGGTAGGAGCCTGTATTTACCGATTGTTTTCTTGAGCCTGGGGGATTTTTCATCGTTCTGCAGAGGACTATCTCAAAGCTTTTAGTTTTGGAGTCGGATCAGTCATTCTCATTTTTCTGAGGCGCTGGGAAGACGTGCATGGGAAAAGCTCTGACAGAGGAGACTCGGAGGAAATATCGTAAAAGAGAGAAATATATTTATAGGAATGGAAAGAGGAGAAGAACCGTGTTAAAATCCTGCTGCTAATGCACTGTTGGGCACCTACCACTTCCAGGAGCTTTTAATGGCCTTTGTGACTTAGCAAAGAAACACGTACTCAGCTTTAATAAATCTCCATTAGGTTGCTGAGTGAGGACAAGTCCTCAAAACGAGTAAATATCTACCAATCCGTCAGTGCTTCGGACACCTTAGAACACTGACACGTACACAGTGACTTCCAGGTTGTAGCTCGTAATCTGAAATAATTAAGCTTGACTTTTTTTCCTACTACTTGGGCTCTCAGTGTCTTTCATTCCCACCCAAAGATGTGTACACCACCATTTTCATGGCTTTTTGTTTGTTCGAACGCTTCTGATGTCACGAGCTGAGTCTGCCTATTTCATTATATAAATTTTTCACTACGCAATGTCCTTTTTTTTTAGGAAGGGGGAGGTAAAATGGGTGAATGAATGTGAAATGACTTCTCTATTTTAACTTCAAAGGCTATTTGGACTGCTTCAAAGGGTTCTTTTGCCAAAGAGAAATCATGTTTTTTGAAAATACTTAAAAAAAAAAAAAAAAGACTTTGTACATGTCTATACTGAAAATATTCATCCTCAGATGACTGGAGCAATTCTGGGCAGTGGTGGTTTCACTGTACTTATAAGCCTTATTCATTATGTAAGCCTTGATTGGTGATGGTTGGTGCCTCCAGGCTCTTCATCTATATAACTACATTTAAATTAAGGCAAAACATTTTGCTACAACACATCCCTTATGCTCTCTATTTAGTATTCTCCTGCCGTCACAAAGATTGCTGAGGGAAAACTTAATTTATCTATTTGCCCTTGTGGAATGTCTGTTTAAACATCCTTCAGTGGGATTCTTTTAAGAGCCTTGATTTCCCCAGTAATTCCAGCCCTGGTACTGCTACTTTATTTAATTATTACAGTATCACCCCGGGTGAAATACGGCATCATCTGCTGGTGCTCGTTAGTGACGAGAGGCAGATGCCGCCGTCGCTAATAAAGGAGGCTGGTGCTGCCGAGAGAAGGGCCTGGCTCAGCACAGGCTGCAGTGTGTGCTTAACGTCCCTCTTGATTTAACGAGCTTAGAATCAAGCGAGAAGGGAATTATAAAAAAGAATAATACTTTTCATCTTGATGCTATCTCTAGTAGGTCACCGCGCTGACACGAAGAGATGTTCCTGGGAGTAATGCGCTTCTCTGCGGTGGCTGTGGGTGGCAGACGCAGATGCTCTGCAGTTCCTGAATAGAAAAACAAGGAATAACTGAATGTTATTTACAGAAAAAAAAGATGGAGCTTTTATTTTGAAAAAGTTTGGAGTTTGGTTTCTCTTTTTTCCCCAGGAAGCTTGCTACCATGCTCTGTTATTCAATATTAAACTGAGTTATTTTCTACACCTGCAACCCACAGATCAAAAATCACTTTTAATTTATTGTTATTTTTTTGCTTCCAAATACAGGTTGTCCTGGATTATCTCAGTGGAAATGATGCCCCTTCCCAGGGAAAACTCCATCTCCTGGCTTCGGGAGCAGGATGCTTTTCTTCATATTAGTCGAATGCGGTGAGTCCATGAAGTGCTGGGGAAATGCCCTGGGGGTGTCTGGGTGGGTGTGTGTGGACACACGAGTGTCTGGGTGGGTGTGTGGACACGTGTGTGTGGGTGTGAAGGTCCCTGTGCAGACACCCCTGTGTGTGCACAGCCACCCCACACTATGTGTCCCCAGAGGGGACGGCGGTGATGCTGCTGCTGAATGCTGAGAGAGGCTTTAGCAGATGCATTTCCAGACAGACTAGAAAAATGCAAATATTTTTTATTATTATTTTTCGGTGTCTTTTGCCCGTTGGTTCCCAGCCGATGGTGCTCCTTCAGGCCAGTGACTCTGTGGGCCCACACCAACGTTTCTCTGCCATAGGAAGCATTCCAGGAGTCACAATAGAAGTTGAGTCCCTTCAAGTGACGTTTGTGGCACCCAACGGCCCCGAGACACAAAAGGAGCTTTGGGCAGCAACGGGGACCTTTGGAACAGGAAGCTTTTTCCTCTGCTGAGGTTTGTCCTTCCAGTGACTCTGGGAACAGCCCAGAAGTGAAAACAGTAGAGTTTAATTTAGAAGGAAGGGCAGGTGGCTCTGGGATAACTTGCTTAAGCGGTTATTGTTCTTGGTGGTTTTTTCTTCCATGTTGCAATTTAGGGGAAAAAAAAAACAAAAAACCCACCCTAAGTTACTAACCACAAAAAGCCTCTTCCTTTTGCTCACTTCTACCTGTCCAGGAAAGCACCTGAGCATTTAGTTTTGGGATAACTCCACTTCTGACTTTGTGTAAGGAAATGTTTCTAAAATTTCTAAATATTCCTTAAACCTGGTACGTCCCAAAGGAAAATTCCTTAAATACTGGGTGTCTTGGGAGAAAAAGAGCAGGATTGTCTGAGGCAGAGGGTTCCCTTTCACAACAAAAACCATTTTCCTCTGCCTCCCTTGTTTCTGAGGTGCTGGGGAGCCGTGGGACAGAGCGGAGATTTGTCTCTCCCCTTTCCCTGGGCTGCTCTCTCCTCCAGTATCCAAATGACCTGATGGCACGTGAGAGAACGGTGTGCTGCCGAGCCTGTAGGGGAGGAAGGACCTGTATCCCCTTCAACACCGTCTGTCGGGATAAATCCCCAGTTGGGCAGTGGCTGCTCTGCTTTCCCAGTGTGTTTTTTGGGGGGCAACCCACAGCAGCCTGGCTGTAACTGCTCCTCGCTCTCCATTAGGAGATCTCCCTCCCGGCACCTCTTTAATAGTTCACATCTCTCAGGGCTGAAAATTACTATTTTAATTAAAACAATTTGTTTCAAACGGGGTTTCCAAATCCCCATCCGATTCTTCAGGAGCCTGGGGCAAAGAACTGAAAGCGCAGAGCAGCAATTGTTTTTAGGGTTTGGAGCGAGGCTGAAAGCAGGAACTGGGCTTTTCACACACTTTCTGGGGCCTGGGCTGGCAGCGGGGAGACCGACCCTCCCAGCCAGGGTGGGGAACTGGGTGGGACTCAGATTTTGTCTTTCAAACGTCACATGAATTCATCAGGGTGGAGAAAACTTCCCCAAGTTTCAGTTTAGCTTTGTTTGTTGTTTTCTTTGTTCCTGTGGAGATTGAGAGAAATGATGATTTTTCTGGTGAAGGGAAGGCGACAGCCAAGAAAAGGGACCTTGGAGACCCCAGTGCTACAAAAATCCCCATCCCTGGAGGGGTTCAAGGGCAGGTTGGAGGGGGCTTGGAGCAACCTGGTGTGGTGGGAGGTGTCCCTGCCCAGGGCAGGGGGTGGCACTGGGGTGGCTTTAAGGTCCCTTCCCACCCAAACCTGTCTGTGAGGGTTTGATACCCAGCTCCGGATGTGCCCAGAGCTCCTGCTGAGTGATGGAGTGAATATTTCACCTGTATCAAGGTGCAGGACTTGGGGAAGTTTTTGTTTCTGAGGCTGAGCCCTGAGGTCCCAGAGTGAATCCCTGCACCCCAGCAGCTCTGAGAACTGCACAAAGCTGCATTCCAAGCAGAATATAGAAATACATATATTATATAGGAATATTTATTTTATATTAATTTGTTTAGAATTATAGATAGTTTAGCTACGTGTAATATATAAAAAGATATGTTTGTGGGCTGTTATTCTGCAGCAGCCTAGTGGTGAGAGCCCCTACCATGGAAACAGCAGCTGTGGGTTCCGTGGTGACCTCGGGTGGTGGGTACCAGCCTCCCATCCCATCCCTGAGGCCCGTGGAACCAAGCCATGGAGCCAGGCTCCCTTCTTCTGTCTCTTCAGTCTCATAAATATTCCATTTCTCCTTCGGTGCTGCCTCAGCTTTATTTTATGGCCCTTCTTCCCTGACAAGAGCTCTCCCCATCAGCAGCTCAGGCAGGATCCAGGCTGCTGGCTCGCAGGGCTGTGATTTAAGCACCTCTTTGCAGAGAGTGGTTTCAGGCTCTCCAAGCTGTGTCAAACAGGCCCTTAATTCATTCCTGCCAATAATGTCTCCTTCCTGCATCCCTCTTACCCTCTCCCACACCCTGGGCCATGACTCCCGGGTTCCCTGAGGTTCGGCGAAAGACAGAGTCCTCTCCTCCTGGCTGGGATGTTGGGTCTGGGTCTGCCCCACACCCTGCATTGCAAGTGCTGGACGGTCGCATTGTTATTAATGAGTATTAATTTATACAGGATGAAACGTTCATGGTACAGCTCTTCATGGCACTCTCTGCAGGGGGACAGAGCAGATGAAGCTCTGGAGCATCATCTTGCCAGGGTGGGAAGCTCCTCAGCATCTCCCCAAACATCTCTTGCCAGCACTTCATCCCTTCCACAGCAGCGATGTCCCCCAGGAGCCAGGGGTGGGGACGGTGTAGATAAGAAGAACACCATGCACAGTGGGAGAGAAAGTCTCAGGCTGGGGGGAAAAAAGCAAAATAAGGGGTTGTGTGAGGGAGGCAGCAGTCCCTGGTGTGGGGACACAGCAGCTCCTTTGCTGCTCTGATGGGCTCAGGCTGGTGGGACCACAAGGGACCTGCCTCTCAGCCAGAGCTCTCAGCGTGGCTGTTTTTTAGGCTTGTGAAGAAAATAAAGCTGCTAAGGCAAGAGAATATATTTCACCTTCTGTTTTACACTTATTACTGTCTGATGTTTATATTATTTTGTCCCCGGATTGGCTGCTTTGTCTAATTTCCTCCTGCTCCACGTACTTTCTGGTGTGGACTTTCCCCTTCCATCTTTCCAGCCTTTCTTGATGCATTTCTGCCCAGGGTGGTTATTTCTGACTGCTTTACTTAAAGGACCACAAACCTCTATGCACTGTTTTAAAAACATGCAGGATTATCAGGATTGTTTGGCTTTATTCTGCCTTTGTAATGAGCTTTATGTGAATATTATTTATGCTGCATTTGTTCTTGTTTCCCCACTGCCATCAAATCTGTGTACAAGCTTAAATCACATTATTTGCTTGTGTAAATTGGCCTGTTTTACCCAGGGTCCAAAAAAACTTCGCTTTCAGGGATTTTGATAATTTAAGATCTAATTAGCTGCTCTGCAAATGTATTTGAAAGTTCAGACCTCCCCTATCCATAATGCAGTGACATTTTTATCTTTTTGCCACAGACCCTGTCCCAGTAGGTACCATGTCACACCTGCCAGGTTATGATGAAATTGCTGACCATCTGCTGCCCATGGGTGGTTGGTCTCTGCCAAGTGGGGCACCCATGGGAAAGAGGCTGGTGTTTTCATTAAAAAGTGCTTCTGCTTTCTTGAGCTGGCCCAAAATTTGTCTGTCCTTGCTGCTGCAACTCAGCTACCACAGAACCACAGAATGGTTTGGGTTGGAAGGGACCTTAAAGACCATCTCGTTCCAGTGCCACCCACCTACCTGCCCTTGAACCCCTCCAGGGATGGGGCAGCCACAGCTTCTCTGGGCAACCTGGGCCAGGCTCTCACCACCCTC
>JAOQGH010000002.1:37745001-37763272 GCA_025769975.1 Gallinago jamesoni
GCCAGGCTCTCACCACCCTCACACCAAACAAGTTCTTCCCCACATCTCAGCTCCATCTCCCCTCTTTCAGGGTCAAAGCCTTTCCCCTCCTCCTGTGGCTCCCCTCCCTCATCATGGGTCTCTCCCCAGCTTTCCTGGAGCCCCTTTAGGGACTGGAAGACCACAGGCTATACCCTCTTGCAAATAATTTCAACTTTAAGAAAAAAGACGAAAATAGGTAAATTCTGTATTGCAGATGCAGCCTTCCTTACAGGCTCTAGGAGTGATTTTCTTTTTACTTTACTATTTGCAGAAATGCCCTTCTTTCCCCCCAGGGCTATGCTCCCACCCCTCGTGCAGCCAAGGAATCCTCTGCTGGTCCCTCAGGACCCCTCTGCAACTGCACCCCGCGTCGGTCCTCGGTGCTGTGAACACCCAGTTTCACTACTACCTTTCTGGTATGTATTTTTGCCCATTTTTGCATATTTTGAGTTCAGTACCTGGTGGCTGAGCCCGGCCTGTTGCTCCCTGCACACCCAGCCTCGTTGGGGACGTGCTCGGGGATGCTCCCGCAGCTGGGCTGGGTGGAGGCTCAGGTCCTGCTGGGTTTTCCCGTCCTCCCTACCCCTGTCCTCGAGGTGTTGAAGCTACAGATGGAGAAAAACACCAAGGGGTCAAAAAATAACCCTACAGCACCTGAACAGCCCAGAGAGCCTGCAAAGGTTTAAAGCTTACAGAGGGAATTTTAGGCATACCGTGTAAACTTGAAGAACTTTACTCTCTAAAGTTTGCAGAGTGAACTTTAAGGGCTAAAAAAACCTCCTAAGGGTTAAAAACCTTTTACTCTGTAAAGTTTAGACAGTAAACTTTAAGGTCAAAAACTTCACAAGTCATGAGACTTACCAGTCCCTATACATTTTTTTTTTTTTTTTCTATTCAACAAAAAAAAAAAATCAGCGTCTACACTCCGGTTCAAAGCCAACCACGGGCTGTGATTCATAGCTCCTAATTAGGGCTGACAGGCCCTGTTGTTGCTGCCGTTACCTGTGCTATTAGATGTTTTCCCTGATACATGATGCTGCCACTTCCCCGCAGCCTTGAACAAGTTTCCCTTTCATTACACGGGGAGATGTTCGTTTATTATCGGTATTTGTCAAATGCTTCCAGCATATTTAGCAGGAAAAGACAAATGCAAAGCGTTTGCGTTGTTTTCTTGTTAGCTTTTTTTTTTTTTTAAATATATATGATCAACCTACAGCTGTTTTAAATGAAACTGGGTTTGGTAACGGGTTGTGTATTATGATTTTCTTCAGTCAGTCACAGGCAGGGTCTGGAGGCAGCCTGGGAAATGGCCTAGAAAGAGACAATCTGGAGAATGGGTTAGTTCTGTTGGACACATAATGATTTTTTTGCCGTGATTTATGCTATCTTTACCATGACAGAAGGAATTCTTTTAGCAATTTAAATCTCTGCACTGAAGTAAGTTTTGGGTTATATAGCACACATATTACAGTATGCACGAAGCACCGAGGTTTTAACATCTGGCTAAATAAACTGTAGTGTGTGATGGGTTTTTTGCATGGATTTTTTGTGAAAATAATGAAAACTGTATCCAGGGAAAAGCTATGCCTTCAGTTTTAGTCCCGAGTGTTTTGATGGTGTTTGATGAACTGAAAGAAAGAATATTTCTCAAACACTGGAATATCTTGCATAACACACGTTGTACTATATTAAGGCTCTGGCACCTTTCTACTTGTGAAAATGTTATTTTAACAGCTATACCAAGCACTCAATATGTCTTCTGTTTGTGTGAAAACATATTTATGAATTGCTAGTAATAATTTAATTGACAAAAAATTCTGAATTATTTGTTTATTGAGTTGGGACGGGCACTAATGAGTGTGCTGAGCCTGGGAAATCTGACAAGCAATGAAAAATTAGGAGAAATCATGAGACTAAATACCCGTTTTTCCTTTAGGGTGTTTTAATTGGTCTTGAATTCCTGATTTTGCTGGTAAGGATTGAGATAAAATTTGATGTCCAAGTTAGAGCAGTTGCTGCAAGAAATCAGAGCAGGTCGGGACACGATAAGAGATGTTCCCACAGGGTACAATAACACGTGGATAGACCTCCCATGAATTCATATGTTACTGTCTAAAAGTTGATGTGTCTTTGGGCAGTACCCTTTGGGGGGACACTGGGCTTGAGGAAAAGACCCAGGTTTTCAGATGATGGCTCTGATTTAGTGATTGGCCACGTTGGAGACAGTACTTTTGTTGTGGGGCTGGATGTGTCTGTGTGAGATAACACAACAACCGAGGGGAGGGTGGATGGTTGCGGGTAGCAAAAGTGGTTAATGGTAAAGGACTAATAAATCTCATCCTTAAACTCAGCTTTTAGAGTAAATAAAGCCATTTATAAGAAAAATTAAGGAATCCATATTGATTTTTATTTTTTTTTATCCTCCTGAGTATAACACAGGACCAGAAGTGAGTACTTTCTGAATGTTTGGAGCCTCCGGTCTGAGACTGGAGCTGGAAAGAACTATTATTCCAAAGTTATAAGAAGCTGAAAATACAGCTCATCTGCCTGTCATACTAGTCTCAAACTCAAACGTAGCTCCCTCCGTAGACCTATAATAAAATGAATAATTATTTCATGTCCTGCATAGCATTATCTGCAGCAGGCGAGTGCTGCGCGATCAGTCACTGTCGCTGCTGTGAAAATACAGATGAGAAAAACAAATCAAGTTTTCCATGCGGCAAGAAGTGCTTTGTGTTTTTCAGTGTTGGTTAGTGTAAAAAAAATATCCATACTTTGAAGCTCAAAATTTAATTTCCATTCAAGAAAGCTGCTTTCTTTAGGGGTTAAACAAGCAAGCAATCCTGTAAAATTAATGGGATTAATTAAAATGTGCATGTATTTGGGAAGTATCCATAAGCATAACAGAGATTTACTCTTTCATACCATGCTGAATAAATTTTCAAGAATTTCCTGTGAGAATTTTAAGGCATTTTATGACCTTGTTTGTAAAGGGAAACTAGGGAGTTCTAACTTGATAAATGTCAAGAAGATACTTGAATGAACATATTCAAGCATTTTGTAAAGCATCTCTGTTTATTAGATAATTATCTTTCTAAATAAATGTTTTAAGGAAGAATTTACATCTCTCATGTTTCTAATTCAAAACAGGGGGAACTTTTATTCTGTAGTTTTTGGTCATCTTTTACTATTTAGTGTTAAATGATGTGAGTGGCTTCCAACTGAGAGGGGTCGCTCCAGGTGCCTGGCTCTGACCTCAGCCTCGGGCCAGGAAAAGCTGCTCTTCAGAAAAAGCCATTCCCTTTCAATGGTGTCTCCGAGCTGCTTTCTGCCACCAAAATGTACTTGCTCCACACGGCTGCGGCCTGTGCCATCGCTGCTGGGAAGATGGTGCTCACACACACGCCAGGGACCAGCTGGGGACCAGGTGAACCCAGTTCCCTCCCAGACCAAACCACCAGGGACTTGGGCTCATTGCAGCTCCAGCTGTGGAGGTATGATTTAAGCTCTAATTTGTTGGTTGATCTTCCAAAACCTGAAAAACGTGGCTGAAGTTTCGGTCACATTTTAAAATGTTTTAATTGTTTTTTTTCTTTTCCTTTTTTTTTTTTTTTTCTCTCTTTTTTTTTTTTTTTTTCATTGTCTGGACTCAAAGTTCAGGAGGGGAAGGATGCCCTCTTAGCTGATGGCTCATAGCATATTCGCAAACACCTAAAGCCATCTGAAATAGTTAAACCACTGGAAAAAGTATCTATCAAAGGCTACTAAGCAAGTAACAAACTCTGTCTGGCAACTGCTGGAGTGTGGGAGAATATTCCGGAGAGATGTAAGTGTGTGTTTTTCCCTGTCCTTACTCTTTTCTGTGGGCATACACTGCTGGCCTTGGCCCAGAGGAGACTTGCCCACATTTTCATGTGGGAAGCAGAGGCTCAGTGCTGGGGGATTTGGAACTATTCCTCCACTCTCAGGGAATGTCCCAGCCCTTGGTCATCTGCAGCTCTCCTGGCTTCATGCTTCACTCCATGCAAAGCCCTTAGGTGCTAAGAGTAATTCAACCGTTGGATATTTGGGATCTATCTCTCGCGTTGGTGGGAGGACACCTGCTTTTCTCTTCTAATGGCTGGTGAAAGAACCCATGGAAACAGGAGGAGTGAGAGAACAAGAGCAACCTTCTTCCGAAAACATTGTAAGGTGATGATAAGAGCCCTTCTCTCAGTGGGGGTGAGGAATCAAAAGATTCAATCCAGGTCACCTATGGGTTGGCTGAAAAAATCTTCTGGCCAAGGCTGTTGGGCTGTTGGGTGAAGGAGAAGGAGAAGTGGAATCCTCACCTAGTGTTTGACTTTAATGAGGAAAAGCAACAAAAAATATTTGGGGTAATTTCCAACTATTTTCTTTCCCAATTTGGCTACTGAACTGAAAAATCAGTTATTCCTACAGCTCTGCTGGAGATCTTGGGTTGGATTCTTGGTTAGTCTGCCAAGGTTGCAGTGAAAAGCAGTTAATGAGGCTGTAGTAGTAAAGCAGATGCCATTGTCTTTTATACACTGCACTCCCAAGCTTTGGACCTAATTGCACGGATTTGCTGTGATAAAAAATTCTTTCTTTTTGCGTTTTGGACCATAAACTAAGCATAAACATAGCCTTCTGAGCTGAGAATATTTTTGTCTTTAAATATGTGTTTGAAATGTATATCTTTGGGATCCATGTTGGCTAACCTATTTTTAACTTTAAAAACAAGTAATGTTTCTTGAAATCTCTTGTTTCAGAAACTGCTGGAGTTTTATTTAAGAGCCTTAGTACATTTGTTCCCTGCCAAATACAAATTGAATTCCAACATGGGTGGGGTTTTTTGTTTTTTAAAAAAATTGAAATGTGTCTTTGCAATGTCCAGATAACGTTGCATATGAGAAAGAACCCGATTCTGGAGGAGAAATTCTCTTAACTGCACCTGATCAGTACTCACAGTATGGGTTTGGGGAATTCTACTCGCTAAGATTTTTCCTTAATGCTTGTACAGCATCACTGGAGATCCCAGTTATCTCCAACCAATTTATTCAATTCCACATTCAACTAAATTCTTAAATAAATTAAAATTTACTACCTACTTAAACTCTCGAGCTATAAACAAGGATGGACTGCAAATTCTTGTTAAAATTAACTTTTTTTTTGATTTAGGACAATTCAGCTTGGAGTTAGGGATATTAAGGGAATTTCTTCCCAATTAGAGGTGTCACTTTGCCTCTGCTGCTTACTAAAAAGGAAATTATCTGCACGTGGAAGTGATTTATGCAGCCTGACTCCTTCCGTAATGCCTGGTAGATCCCAAAAAATTGCTAAAGGTTTCAAAGCCAGGGAAAATGGCATAATAAATAGGGGATAATGCAGCGTGGTGCTCCTGGGGAGTCGTAACAAGGGAGATCTTACACCATTCCTCTGCAGCCTGGAATAAATCTTCGTGATCCAGTTTTGGGGCTCCAAGTCCAGACCTGGCCCGTGCACTCCTGACCTGCTTGGAGCCCCTGCTCAGCCGTGGGAAGGTAAATTCAGCGTACGGCTGTGGCTCTGCATTAGCAGAGAGTAATTGCTGTTGGAACAGGCTCATTTTTCTTGGAAAAGTTGCTAGGTGAGCCTAAGAAGAAAGCAATAAATGTCAGCTCTCTTTTGATAGATTGTTTATACACTTACAGTGATATAGCCAAATAATTGTATAATGATGCTTAAGACTATTTAGCACATGCCTCTTCATTGTTCTATTAAACTATTCCATTTATTTTTCTATTAACCTGCGTTTCGTGTACAGAGCGTGGTGCCTCAGCTCCCTGGGACGATGGAGTGCGGGACTCCATTCTGCTGCTGCAATCCATCAAAAATGGTGTTATTGATCACTGGGAATTGAGATTAGGGGCTGTTCACTACATTTCCACCCACCGATTTAAAACGGATTTCACAAAGGAGAGAGGTTATTAGTAGAGAGAAAGTTCTTGCCAAAGGACCTCAGTGACAGGGTGGTAAATAGATCGTGACGTAAAAAGGTGAAACTCTGGGATAATGCAAATGGGAATGGCTATTTCTAGACCTGCCTGTGTCCAGAAAAATGCAGACTACGGCTCAGGAGAGAGGTCTTGGGGCTGGATACAACAGCTTTGTGAATCCCCAGCTCCAGGGACAGAACGGGCTTGGGCTCAGGCTGGGCAGGGGATGATGCAAGGGTGGTTGAATGCAGATAAATGATGTTGTTGGTGACTGTGAGAAGGGGGATTGGGACCAGCCCTTGGCTGTCTCGTACACAAATCTTACAGCAGTGCTATGTGTTACACAATGAAATTCCTGAGAAAGGAAAAGCAATCCACCACCCCACAAAAAGAAAAAGAGAGTGTGTAAGTAAATTGTGGAACTGCTAAGGAATCCTGAAGCGGAGGTGAGCAAAGAGGTAATCAGTAAAAGGTAGGGAAAATAAGCTCATCAATGACTACTAAAGCACACGAAGATGCTGATACCTTAATCTCCATCCAACTCACAACTTGCATCTTGCAGAAGGTCAGCGGGGTGATTCCGAGGGAAGATTTCCTGTACTGTGGTGGTTTTCCCTAAGGCACCAATTATTGGCCGTTTTGAGATGCAGTGTTGGGTCAGAGACCCCTTAGAGCCGCCCTTCCTTTGGGCTGGGAGGAGAGAACTTGCTTTGTTTAGAGAAGGTAAATTGGTGAAGAAGCAGATAATGATAACGGCTGGTCCTGCAGAGACGGGGTCAGCCGTGCATCACGAGAGACCTGTGAGTTACAAGAGACAACCCCAACCCACCAGCCCCAAACATTTCAAACGCAGCCACCCCCAGGCAGTCGGTGTGTCACACCATTCAGCCTCAGTCACTTCACTGAGGGGTTTCTGCCAAAAATGTTCTCCTGGGCTGGTGGCATCACAGGCTTCTACTTCGCCTGATTCACTTTCTGAGCAGAATAATCAAATGTTTTCCCTAAAAACAGGTCAACTCGTTGTAGCAGAGCTGAAGCCAAATTGAATTAGGCAGATGTTCATGTTTCCTGAGATAATGCCAACTATGTTTGCAGTGCTATGAGTGAGAAATGTATGTAGAAGAAGAAAATTCAGACAGTAGTATTTCTGCAGTGCTATCAATAGACCCAGACTTGGTTGTATTTAAAAAAAAAAAAAAAAAAAAAGTCCTTTCATTTGCAGTTATTTCTGCACAGTTCCCAAACTGTGTGCTCAGTCTGTACGCTGGGTGAAGCACCTGATGTATTATGGGCTCTGCAGAGTGGCTGAGGAGGTGTGTTATCTGACTTTGTCGTAGCTCAGGCAGAGATTTCCTGGTTGCCAGTAGTGTTAACTTTAAAGGAAAAAAAATAGAAAAGGAAAAGAGGAATAAAGAAAATGAAAAAGACCCTTCAGTTTCAAATTCAACTTTCCTGTGAAAAACTGCCCCTTCTGCACAATAAACAGCCTCCCTTCAGGCCAGCACAAGATAAAACAATGAGGTGCAGGGTGTGGGGTAAATTAGAAGCTCGTCAGGGAAGGTTTTTGCGTGAAGACATGGTTGGTCTGGCAGCATCACAGACTTAGTAATTGATGTATAGGTCACCGAGTCCAGTAGCCCAAATACATTTACAAAATAATCATACAAGATCGGTTGCTCCAACTGTTTTCTCTTGACCCCCTGTTCTCCTATAGAAACCCCCTCCCCCAGGTCTTCAGAGAGTATAAAACACATTTTCTGTATTCCTAAGTCTTCCCCAAGGACAACTGCTGTGTTGTTTTTTCAGCTTCCTGGGATTTTTGGGGGGTCATTTTTACCAGGAACCTGGGTTGTGCTTGAGACTGGGCCTGGATTCCCCACTGCAGGGATTTGATTTTCTGGGATTTGATTCCCAGGGATTGATCCTCTGGGAATAGCTATTCCAGTGACTGGGAATAGCTGCCTGGGGCGAGTGCCCTCCTCTGCTCTATCCTGGAGCTACCCTAATTGCAAGAGAAATAAAGACAAATAGGGAGGTGACAGGCTGGATACTACGGTACTTCCAACAGCTAAATAATATTAAAAAAGAAAAAGAGCCAAACAAGCAGAGAGGTGATTCTGCTCGAAGGCACCTCTGCACAATGTACTCGGTAAATTACTTTAAACCTAAAGCTGTCCCATCTCCCAAACCCTTGGGGATTAGCTTCCCTGAGAAACAATTAAAAGCTATACTCCAGCTGGGTTTCAGCTGTGATTTTGTATTCTGTAAACTTTTCTCCTTGTGTCTCTTGTTTAAGTTTATTAAGGCTTACTTTAATTCATTTTTTCTTTTTTTTTTGCACTCTTCTGCTGCTCTCCTGGTTTACGTGAATGGTGAGGATTGTGAGGGGCAGCCAGTGCCAGTGGTGTATTGTTAAATTATTTCTGATTCAAAGCATTTCAGTCATTCATTTCCTCCATTTTTTGTGCAATTCTCGGCCTGATGTTCAAATTCAGTTCCTGACGTGTTAATTTGGATACTCAGTGGAGGCTTCTAAATGGGATGTAGAGAACAAATTTTGGCCAAGGAGGAATCTTTCTCTCTCTATTTCCAGCAAAGCATCATCTGCCCGAGAGCCAGAACGGACCGCGCTGAGCTGCACGGCCTGCTCATGGATCCTTTGGCATAGTAACATTTTGACATGCAAATATATTATGAAATAAATCATCTCAGAACTGCCATAACACTGGTCAAGTTGGGTTAGTTAAAACCCCCACAGCTGTTTATAACAGCAATTTTCCCATTCGAGAGAAAGGCTTCCAGTGCCTGCAGAGTGTCAAATCACCTCCCCGACACTCCTAATCTGTCTGGTAGGGATATATTTAAAATAATTCAATCCCTGAAAGGGAACATCTTAAGCTTTGTCAAATTAAAGAAGGCTCAATCACAGTTTCTGCCTCCTTCTCAGTGTGACAGAGAAAAAAACCCCAGTAATTTTGCTTGTCTTTTTCCAAAATGATAGGTGTCTGAAGCTGACACAGCTACTAATACCATCTTGTGTTTCTCCATCTGCATGTAAAATTCATCTGTTTGCAGAGATTGTATTTACGCAGACCATAATCTCATTGAGTCTCAGATATTAGGGATTGTGGCTATAATGGCATAGGAAACCATTTTTATTAAGAAGCAGAAATTGAATTAGATAATTAGATTTATTGATGGGAAATTAAATTTAACAACCGAGAATTGCCTTAAGTTAGCATAGCAAGATTTTCATTACTCCAAATGTTAAACTTTCTGCTTTAGTAGCTGCTTTTAAAGTAGTGAGATAGAAGCTTGTGTGCTTGCCTGGAAAATGGGGTTCTTTGATCACAACCGTTTGTACCAGCTGCCTGGATTCCTCTTCATGAATGAAACAAAAGCATTTTCCATTTTAACAGCCTCCCAGATATTCAATATCATGAAACAAAACTGGAGCAGTTTTGTGTATGTGACACTTGTCCCTGAGGCAGGGCTGACACCCCATTACTGGTGGTGCCTAGGATGGGTTTCATGTTCATAAGACTATTTTTTTTCCCCCAGCTGTGTATTCCTTAGCCAAATCCTGTATCATTTGGACTGAAGTTTTCTGTGCAAGGTGTCTTTCTTGTTCTGACGTCTAAGAAAAAAATCCCTGCCTCATTTTCCCACAGGGACAAAGTGTGTGGGAAGGATGCTGGGACCGTGGGACTGGCTGGGAAATGGAGAGAAGGCTTCAGAGAGGACAGGAGGTGTGGGGATGGAGGGTGCTGAGCCTCTCTTGGAGTCAACAACTTTGTGTGCGGGGCTGGGACTTGTCCCCTTGAGGTGGGGAAGGGGAATAACCAAGACTGTCCCAGGAACAGCTTGGTGGAGGGGAAGCAACTCCCTGAAAGGAGGGTGTAGCCAGGGGGGGTCAGTCTCTTCTCCCAAGGACAGGTGATGGGACAAGCCCCATGTTACTCCAGGGGAGGTTTAGGATGGATATCGGGAAAAATTTCTTCACCAAAAGCTCCTTTACATCAGGTACATCTTCCATTCACATGCTAACAATATTCTTTTTAAATCCGTGATAATATCCTTGTTATTTCACTGCCAGCCTTTTCCTTTTTGCGCTCTTTGTTTCTTCAGAAGAAAGTGTTCCTGCAAAAATCCAGCTGTTCAGATGTACCCAACTCAGTCATAAGCTCTTCAGTTCTGCCATTGTAATTACTTTTCAGTCGTGTTGTCTTTATCGAGCTCACTTCCTCAGGGTTATTTCAGATTTGACTATTTCAATATTTCGGTCCCTGGTTTCACATGGCTTTTGGATTGTTCAGTGATCTTTTAGTGCATAATTGATTATTTTTTTCTGTCGTCTTTCAAACCTGTGAATCGGTGGGCATACTAGCTTGGCTTTTCTTAGATTCTTTTCATGGTTTTTTGATTGATTCTGGCAAGGATTTGTCTTTTATTTTTCTTGATAGTTCCTTTTATTATCTCTATAAAAACTCCCGTGTCAGCTCAATTGAACTAAGTGTGTTTGTACCTGTGAAGACGCAGGCATCCTGTGTATGATAAAAGGCGGGTTTTTTTGGTAAAGAATAGCATTATCTTTCCATTCTTGTGGGTTTAGAAAGTTTTCTGTATTTTTTCCAGTTGATGTTGGCATCATTGTTCTGTTTGATGACACAGGGATTTTTAGAACTTAATTTCAAACTCAGTGTTTCTTGTATGAGATGGGGCATCCTCAGGAAGCTGTGACTAATGCCTTACAGCTTTTGCACCAGTGCAATGATCTGGGAAGCCTCTTTGGTTTTTTTTTCTTTTTAATTGCTGTCCCTCCCACATGTGTAGAATATTGCTAAGATTTGGAGAGACTTGTTTAGTTCCAGTGTAACCCCCTAACTCTACCTATTTTTTTACTTGCCAACTCTCCTTAATTCACTGCTTGAGTAAATTGATGATAAGGACAGTGATTTGAAATAATCTAATCAAGTGAATAGTACACCAAAAGCTTTCAGATGGCTTTTGAACAGTAAATCTGAAAGGATTTTATGAAGCAGTGATTATCGCTGTCTCCACCAACCTGATGGGGAGAACAGAGGTGCCGTGATTTATTTAAGGAACTTGCTGTGCAAAGGGTAATACATCCACGTCTCCTGGGTTAATTTTAATAGCACCTGAGTAATGATATCTCCTGAGACTGATACTTTTCTACTCTGTTTCTTTTTTTTGGGGGGGGGAGGAAAACCACCTAAATGTAAAATTACCTCTTATATCTTTTAAGTTTGCTGACCTGTGTGTCTGTTTTAGGGGAAAGGGGCAGCAGATGGAATTTGCAGATGGATTTGGACTTCAAAGGATTTGTTTCACGTTGGGTAGAAGCGTGGGTATGAAGACAGTCTCATGCAAAAGGTATGCAATCCCAAAATGCTGCTTGGAATAAAATAGACGGATGCACATTGACTGATTAGGTTTAAAAAGTGATGCTGGTCAGAGCCCTCACCGGATACTCATCTTGAGACTGTCTAGCTGTTTGTGACAGGGAAAGAATTCCACAATATTTGCTGAACACTTTGTGCTGGAAAACCAATTAGCTGGAGTTTTTTAAATGGCTTGTAACCTGGCACATGATTTGCTATAGAACAAAAGCTCTTGCATCATTTAAAATAGTACTTAAGACAAAAAATATATTCGCAGCCAGGAGTTGAGTGACTCGAGTTCGGGGCTACTTACAAACATAAACACGGTGTCGCAGGGAATGGTGTTTTCTGTGGATGGTTTAGTTCCCATTCCATGACGTGAGCTATTGCACTAAACATTGCACATCCATTTGAATTCCTCCTGAATTCTTTTTCTAAGGCTGAAACTGCAAAAGACGCTGCTTTGTGCCTGTCCAAGATTGGGAAGAGTGAGGTCTCTGTTAGCACCAGGCTTGGCTATGGCCATCTGAACCCCATGGAAACTGCAAACATCCGCAGTCCTGGGGTGACAAATGCTGTGGAAAATCACAGCTGGCTTTGGTAAATGTCCCTGTGTCAGCGGCCACGTCGGGTGCCAGGCGTCAGGGAGATGCTGTAGAACGGTGGGACACGGTGGCTTTCCCTTTTCCTTAGAAATGCATCCCGTATCCAATACGCAAGTGATGGAAAGAAGTAGAAATGGGAGAGGTGTCTGAAGCTGGTTTTACTCATGGAACAGTGACCATGGCAGTGACCATTTTCTCAAGCAGCTCAGGTGGCAGGTACCTTCTGAGACAGGCACCTTGGTGTCCAGCCGGGTGTTTTGGTGGCTTTGTCAGCTTTGCAGACGATGCTGGGCTGGGTCTGCTCCCACCCAGTTGGCCTTCAGGTGGCTGTGGTGTGACTGGGAAAGAATGTCCCCTCCAATAACAGCCCCACCATGTCCCGTGCGTGTTGCCTTTGGGGTGCTGGCTCCTGTAGACATGGATGAGGCCTCATTACTGCATTTAGCTGCGAAGCCCTAACGATGCTGTTAGTCCCACTGCCAGTCTCCTGCAGACCAGAAGAGCTTCCCCCTGGCTCTCTGAGGCGTGTCCCGTGGTCTGTAAGTTCTGAAATTGTGTCTGTGCCCTGGTGGGGGAATAGAGAGGAAAACAGGTCTGCCTTCTCTTTTTTCTCTCTTTTTTTTTTCTTAAATTCTCTTTCTGCTCCTGTTCCAAGAAATGTTCCCCAAGAATTGCTGTATTTTTCTAAGGGAGGGATAAGTGCTAAAAGCCTGCTCAGCCTCGGTGCAATCTAAATAAGTAATGGCAGGGATCTTGCGACGAGCCCCACTGTATAATAGAGACCTTTGAAGGGCTCTCTTTGTCCCCAAAAACGTGCCATTTCACATATGAGGAAAAAAAAAAGAAAAGTTTCTCAATCTCTTCTGGAGTGTCTAATTTAGACATTTTTGAGTCCATCTCCTTCTTTTCCTGGAGGCTTTTAGAGAATTGAGGGTCCTTATATTCCAAATAACACTGAAATTTTACCTAGATTGTACCTGGAGTGATATTGCTGGATGTTCCTGATGGCTGCGTGTCACCCAGAGAGGAACTACCCTCCACCCTTGTTTCTCAAGGCCCTTTCAGGTAGGATTTTATTAGCAAATTATTTTCTTTGGCTTTGTCATTAATATTTGATAATTGTGGTGTGTCTTTGCAAGTCATATTGGTGCTGTAATTCTGTTTCAGCATGTGCTGGTTAATGTGTCCAGTGAGCTCTTTGCTTTCAGAAGGTGTAAATGCTTTGAGATGAAATATGTTCCTTCTCCTGATCATAAAGAGAGTATATTGCTTGTTTGGCTAAATGCTGGTAAAATCTCAAGCCAAACTGTATATTAAAAGAAAAAGGATTATTTTCTGCTTTTCCAGGTTGGTTGTTGTTTTGTTATTGTTCAATAATGATTATGTTTTGGTTTTCCACATAATGTCCCTCCTGGCATGCATTAGGGGAAAAGAGGCAGTTGGGTAAAGACAGGTAGGGTCCCTTCTGCAGGGTGTATTCACACAATGCTTTTAATCTCACAATGGGAACAATTATTGTGTAACAAACAACGTATTCTGAGGAGTGTTTTGGTATCAAAGAAGTTCTGTGTCTATTTCACTGAATTTCAGTGAAATTTGTGCTGTTAGGTCCCATCTGTCATCCATCCTACATAAAGTGACTGACCTCTTTATAGAGAACTTCAATTTTCTTCCTTAAAATATGTTCTTAGTTATAAATTATGGTCTTCATGCGGGAAGCACTTGGTGAAACTTATAACCTGGGTGATGCATGAGTTTGAATAGACCATAATGGTCTCATCTAGCTCCAAAACCTATGAATCTTTGAAAATCTCATCTAATTTAATAAGTGCAAAAGTACCATGAGAATTTTGCTTGGGTTCAGTGCTGCCGCAGGGATAGGTAAGGACAAAACAGATTTGTTGGGTCAGACCAGGGTAAGGAACAGTGTTTCAGCAGTGGTTGGAGGCAGTTACTCTGCAGGGACTGGTTATTTCTGACTTGTGCTCAAAAATATTTCTACTTATTTCCTCCCGAGTGGGTAGAGCATGCAGCTGGGGAGACCCTACTTGTCGAGGTGATTTTGGGGGGCACCTAAATCCTTCTCAGATTCGTCATTATTAGCAACATAAGGGACTACAAACGGGGTCATCCCTTGTCCATTCACTCAGACTCCCCAAACCTTCTGGTCTGGAGTAAGACATTTCTCACCTCAAACCAGCCTTTCACACAACCAGAGGAACCGCAAGAGGAGCTGGGCATCGTGGGCACCCTGCTGCCTCTGTGATTATTTTTTAATAATAACTTTTCTTATTTTTATTTCTCTGGTGAAAGGGTGTTTTTAAGAACTGTGAACAAAACTAATGCTGAAGGGAATTTGATTCACAGAATTGACCTATGATGCAAAGGTCAAGTGATCAACTAATGGTGCTCTTTAACGTGACCTTCATGATATAGATATTTTTGTCCTTTACTAATACCTTCCTAAAGCTGAAAGAGAGTGCTAACTCTGTTTTCATGCACCCATAGCTATCCCGCCCAAAATATCTAAATTAGGGATTTCCTTTTCCCCAAGGGAGTGTATAACTACCACAGATTTCCTAAAAGACTAAATCCCTGAATCGCAATTCCTTTGCAGCTCCACTAATGCAAATATTTTCTTCAAACTTATCTCTGTGCTCACTTCACCACTGATAATAGATATAAAGAGGCCGCTGTTTGAAGAGTAGATGCTTTGGTAATAATTAATCCAAGGAAATCAGCAGAACAGCCAACGCATTGGTAAGAAATTCTTTGACCATTGTATAGAAGTTAATTGTCCTTCCTACCCCGCCGTACCCCTTCTGCTCCCTTACATAGCACAGAGCATGTTTTACCTGGAAAAGCAGCAATTTTCACTGTTCAGGAGGCAGCTGAAGGCCAAAGGTGCCTGTGATATCCAAGAGGTGCAGGAAGCACATCCCATTTGCCTGATGTAAGGATTCCCCCTCCCGAGCCCCCGTGTCTGCTGGATTAACCAGCAACACCTCCAGCTGAGCAGCCAGGGGTGATGTAGACAGAGGGAGGCAAAACGGACTGTGAGATGACAAAAGAAAGAAGAATTAGACTTTCTGCTGCTTTCTCCTGCAGTTTTATATCCCTTACCCGTTATCCAAAGCCCAAACAGTCGCTGTCCCACCGTCATTTCTTTTGCGTCTTACTTTGTGTGGGAAATATTGAGAGAGAGAGTCTGAATGCCGAAATGCAGAAGTACACAGAATCACCTAGGTTGGAAGGGACCTTTTAAGATCATCTAGTCCAACCAATGAAAAAAAAAAAAAAAAAACCAAACAATAAAAACCCCCACAAACGAAAAAAAAATCCCACACCACACCCAAAACATCACCAACACATAATATGGTCATAACCTGAAAAAAAACTTCCTAGAAAATTTAGGTGGGGAGGAGAGAAATGGAACTTGAGCTTTTGGAGGTGTTTGTCTGCATGTCTGAAGAGAACAATTGATATTTGGTGAGATGCTGGGGCCGTGCTGGGTGCCCAAACCGGGCGAGGAAGGGAGACGGGGTGTTTGTCCGGCGGCTGCTGGGGCTTCAGTCCAGCCCAGGCTGGGAACACACAGCCCTTCCGTGGGGCAGCACAAGGCCAAGGAGCAGTCTGATTTACTTCCTTTGATTCATCTGAATTTCCCCTTTTTCTTTTTTTTTTTTCCCTTTTTTTTTCCTTTTTTCTTTTTTTCTTTTTTTTTTGTTTTTTTTTTTTTCTTTTTTTTTCTTTTGCCCTGACCCTTTGCATCTCTGAATTTTGGCACGAATCCAGTTAAAATCATTTAGTTGGAGCTTGGCCTTTAAAGAACTCCTGTTTTTGGAGTCGTGACCAACTACCGCTCGTAAACTCCAGTAGAAATAAAGTCAGGTGTGGCCGAGTTAATTCTTTAGCCAAAGGCTTTAAAAAGAACCGAAAAATTAAAATTAAATTTTAATTTGTTATTCATTCCCATAGTGTAATTATGCAGTGTTCCTCCAGCAATAAATGTTTTAGTCTAGAGTGATTGTTAATTTATGAATGTGTTCTGTATTGATTTTTGAGCAAAGCTATTTAAGCAAAATCACCTTTCTTTCAGCATTTTATCTTTCACCGGCTTAGGGTATTTGAATTCCTTATCTTCCAGTTCTGGTTCAAGGATTTATTAGAGCAAAAGCCAAACATCATTACATTAAAACATGAAATAAGCCTAATAATTGTGGGCAGGTTTCTATAATACAACAGATGGAATGGTGCCGTTACTGCCTATGAGGTTTCTGTGAGGAAGAGGTGCCAGGCTTTTCAAAATATTTTCACTTTTGGCTTTTTCAGTAAATTATATTTATTAGTGGACTCTGTCAGAAATGTGGGGGGGTTGGGTAAGGAAGTCTGGGGTTTAACTGCGTGGAAGAGGAAAGAGTTTTGGAAGTTACTTGTTTTGGGGGTATTTTTGTGTGTTTCGTTTTCTTAGGGTGGTGTTTGTGGTTGGTTTGGTTTGTTTTTTTGATGAAATGATAGTATTCAGGGTTGGGAGGCAGGAATTCCAGCCTTCCTAGGTAAGAGTGCACCGTGGGCTCACTCCGATGGAGCTGGGAAAAGCCTTCTCCGACCACCTGGCCAACATTCCCCACTTCTTCTTTGTGAGGTTTTCTTGGTCTGAAGCTCCTGCACCGTCAGAACTGTATTTAGCTCAGCTTAAAGCGGCTTCTCTCCACTGTTTTTACAGTGTATATATAAATATATGTATATGTAAAAAAAGTGATTAAAAAAAAATCAGTTTTGGGAGACAGAGCTGAGAAGGGCAGATGTCTGATGGGGAAGGTGAGGGGAGAAGGTACAGAACTCAGTGATGGGGCGTGGGAAAATAGACACCAGCTCTGCATTAAGAGGAGAATTCAGAGGGAGAAGGTGGTTCCCGTGTGCCAAGGGCCACTCGGGGGCAGGGGGACAATGCCCGGTCCCTACCCCTGTGGAGATGGCCTGTCGTCCACAGTGGCCTCTTCTCCACAACCCCCTCGCCTGCCTTTATTTAAAGTTTTTAGTAGTGCTTTCAGCGGTGCTTTCTTCAGCAATTTGGTGCTGGTGAAGAGTAACAGCAGAGTCAATGGCTCTGGAGTGTCAAAGAGGGTTTTGTGACCGGTGGCGAGACTTGCTTCTTTTTACAGAATGGGAATAATTCCAGGGAAAGGTGTGAAAAATCCTGCCGTCGTTTCAGCTTCTTACCATGATCCCCCTCCTCCCCGTTACATTATACATTTTCACGTTACAAACCAAACAAATCTGCCTGGCTGTAAAGCTTTATGTACTCAAACTGCTTCGCAGCGAGAACCATCATAGTGTGATCTTAAATGGGAAAAGTGAGATAAGTCTAATTGCTCATTTGAGAGGACTTTTTTATAGAGTTCTCAAAGAAGAAGAGATAAAACCTCCAGGTACGGCAGAGAGAACAAAGTTTCACAGCATAGGAAAAAAAAAATGCGTTTGTTGCAATATTTATTTAGCCATCCAGCGTATAAATAGTACATGAGCGAGGGAGCGCTCCGTGCCTTTTAGCCATGTGATCCAGAAAACAATGCTTTGGTTGGTTTGTGGTTTTTGCAATTCCCAAAGCTCTTACATCATTTATTACTGTGTTGTTACCTGTCACACCTGGTTAGTGCAGTTTTTATCAGCCCCGTCCTGTGATGCGCCACGGAAATTGGCTACAGCTGGAGAAATGTTTAATAAATACAGACAAATACTGTTAATGGCCGTATTTCAAGGACTGTGGAACTGGATATTCCAAGTGCTCCCTTCCCAAAATCACTGGGGGCTGAGCAGAGGTGTCCCCGTGTTCCCATGGCAGCTCTTCTGGAGGCACGTGGGGGTGGGTAGGGGGGACCCCACTGTCCCCAGAGCCCTTGGGAGGCACCCGCGGGTGCAGACTGGGCTGTTCTGGAGCGTGATGAATGGAACGTGTCTTGCCTGGAGGCTGGTGATGCTGCAGGAGCTCAGGGCTGGAGGACGTGGTGTCCTGCTGGATCAGCTACACTAGTTAAAAAACAAACAAACAAAGCACCACAACCCCCCCCCCCCCGAGACAAACTCAGAAGACCACGCAAAACTAGAAATAATGTTTTAAGTAAACACCTAAGAGTCTAAAATATGTGCAGTGTGGTTTAGGGAAGGTTTAGGTTTCTGGAGGTATTTAGTAGGGTGGTGAGAGCCTGGCCCAGGTTGCCCAGAGAAGCTGTGGCTGCCCCATCCCTGGAGGGGTTCAAGGCCAGGC
>JAOQGH010000002.1:37763372-37781935 GCA_025769975.1 Gallinago jamesoni
AGGGGGCTTGGAGCAACCTGGTGTGGTGGGAGGTGTCCCTGCCCAGGGCAGGGGGTGGCACTGGGGGGGCTTTAAGGCCCCTTCCAACCCAAACCGGTCTGTGATTCTATGATTTAAACATACTCAAATCTTGCACCAAAACCCCCATGTACTCACAAATAGAAGATCCTTGTAGCTACACGTGATTTTATTGCAATCCTCATTTGCCTTCAAAAACGAGGTCCTCTTCAAGTGCAGCTTTCTGTTTCTCTCCTTTCCCATCTCAGGTAGGAGATTTCCACCCTGTTGGTTTCTCTTCCCTCTTTCCCCCGAGTCTGTACTGCAGAGGGTTCATTTGGGTGGCACAGTCTCCCCAAAGCGGTTCCGTGGCTGGGGCAGCCCCTGGGGAACCCCCCTGAGATGTCCCCTCTGCCTGGTAGACATCCATCAGGCCACCCCTCCATGCCATTACACAGCCTGACAGCATTCACTCTGCAAAAGGTAGCTGCTCTGAAGCTGATGACAATTCATCAAAAGCCAGCATTAACCTTAGCAATTTACTTTGTTCTGCTTTCCCAGGCAATTAAATTTTAAACAAATCCATTTATCTCAGTGTTGACCTTCCTCTTTGATTGTTGGAAGAATCATTGCTACAAATAAAACTATACTGGGAACATAATGAAGCTGGTCTAAAATTCATTCAAAATTCAGATGATAAAAGGTCACCTATTAAGCAAGCTAATCTTTCTTTTTTTTCCTATGCCTAAATGAAAAAGTTTGTATTTCTGCTATGAAATTCATTTCTAACCTAAACCTGAAATCTCAGTGATTTGAAAGAGTGCTTCTGGATTTTTCCACCTTTATTGCAGAGCAGCTGAAAGTTTTCAAATAGGAAGTATAATTGAAAGAAGCCAGGTTTCTCCACATTCCACACAACTGTGCTTCCTGAGCACTCCAGCCTTCCCATCCCATCTTAGGTGTAACAGTTATTTTCAATATTAATCTACACTTAACCCATTACTCGTGCCATCTACTGCCTGACCTCCTGCAAGTTGGGCTGCACCATCCATCTCAAGGGTGACAGTCCCCATAGATGGAACGGATGGAGATGCTGGAAGTGGTTTCCAGGTGACAAAGCCTCCTGCCAGCCCCAGGGGCTGTGATGGGCTTACCAGCCCTGGGATAAAGTGTTGGCATCCCCTTTTCCTCCCTTTTTCTTTGTGCAAAGAGACTTGTGTGTATCTCTGATACGGAGAGTTGTTCTTTACAGCCCTGAAATGTTCCTCTTGTGGTTATCCATGGCTTCTGAGAACAAACAAGGGGCCAAGGTTGTCCACAGCCACTGTGAGTTTGCTCTGCAGAGGGAGAAGGACACCTACACCTGCCCTCTTCGGGTAGCAGTGATCTCTGCAACAAATCCCAAACAAAGGTCCCCAGATAGGAAAAGCACATTTATCTTCTCAAAAGGCAGGAGCACCGTGGTGCCAGAGAGGAGAGGAGTGAAGGACTGGTGTTGGTGAAACCCCAGCAGAGACTTGGTTGCCCATCCCGGCTCCTTGCTTTTTGGACTTGGGCTCACGGTAAGACCTGTGCTTGGAAAAGGGCAGATTCTTGACCTGACAGACTGTAGAAAGACCACGAGTTTGTGGATGAAGACACTTTGTCTGACTCTCAACAGCAACTCAGATGAAGATAACACCCCAGTTCCCCTGGGAAGGTTTCTGACATTTTCCACCTTGAGTTTAATATTGGATCAACATGACTTTTTTTTTTAATATAAAGGGTGTATGCTACTCCCAACTCTTTTTCATTAACCATGTATGCAAATTCAGGCAGTTTCTGGGTCTCTGGGAACCCAGGCTCTCTGTTCCGTGCTGTTTGGAGAGACGAGAGCACACCCCTAGGGTCAGCACGGTTCTGCTGGTTATTCTTCTGCGCCACACAGCCATAGAAAAACCCCTCCGACTGCTTTATCAGCATTAATATGAAATACTGTGTCTAACGTGACTGTTTCCTTTTTTTTTTTTTTAATCTGAAAACAAACTTGATACATCTCCCTTGAAGCTTCAAATCAATAACCTAAAGTAATTGCGTCTCATAAATGGGTTTCTGGACTGACACTGATATTTCAAAGTGTGATTCTTCTTGCTAAATAAAATAATGCTAATATTATAGCAAAACCCATTCCAAGCAGGGTGTGAGCTTTCTTTTTAAGGTAGAAGATTAGGGAATGTAGGTTCTGTTTCAGATTATATAAATAATTTGCATAACAATGGAAAAGTTTTTCTCTTTTTTGCTTGAATTTAACTCTTTGTTGAAGATGTGTAGTAGTGTTTGCCTTGCCTGTGAGCTGAAACATTTGCTTAATGATTACAAATTGCTTTGAAAATTCAGCATTAAAAGCTTTTGATCGTGCCACGTGGTAATTCACGGGTGGCTCCTGGAGTATGTGGGTCCTGGGGCCTCAGGAGCTTCTCCCTCCTCGTGTGTCCAGCCGGGCGTCCCGGGCAGGGTCAGGATGGATGTGAGGAAAACAATTTATACTGAAAGAAGTGACCAAGAACACATTCTGGGTGCCAATTGCTGCTTGATTCAGGCACTCCGTTTCGGTACTTCACTGAATTCTACTTTAATGAAAGTTTAATCAAAGTATTTTTTGGTTAAAAGGAAGCATGTAATTGAAACACAGAAAATATTTGTTGTATTCTTAGCACACATTTTTCTGATTCTGAAGGTTCCATTTTTTTTTGTTTGCATTTTTAATGGATCTTGTTCTAATTAATTATTTATGTTGGGTGCTATGTATTTTTAGGTTAGGAAATTAATCTTCACATTTTGATGTCCAAATTCATTATTTCCAAGTGTTATCAACAAGGCCATATCCAGAACCTGACCTTGCTGATTAAAGTTTGAGAAATATATTTTTTGCTTGCTTTTGGGAGTTTTTTGTTTGCCTTCTCAACATTTAGGGTTTATATGTCTAATGAAGGTCATTAAGTCACCCAGTACATGGAAATGGGCAGAAATATTTTAGGTTTTAAGTACTGGAATGGGAATAAAGCAGAACCCCTTGTTTTCAGTGAGTGAAGCTGCTCAGAAATGCTGAGGTTTATGTTTTTGAAAGCAGCAAGTGAATATATATATATTTTTTTAATTATTTGTCACTACAGTGTGAAACAGGTGAATTTTGTCTGTATAACTGAACAAAGAGCTTCCCTTAAGCACAGATTTTTATAGCTTCAGTTTTCATACAGTGTGTCTGGGCCCTATTTGCCCAACTGTCTCTTCTAAGGTATTTTCATAGACTGGATAAACCAGCCCTGTGATCCAAGAGCAGGGACTTGTACCTTTTTCTCTGAGATGGGGGTTTGTAGCGGACAGTGAGGGCTCATTTAAACCTGGTGCTGGCGCTGGCAGGGAGCGGATGCCCAGGAAAAGAGGGTAAATACTCTCATAGGACTTTATTCCAGCACAGAAAGTTTCCCTGCTAAAAGAACCTGTCTCTGAGTTGCTCAGGCTGGTGTCACTGAAAAATAGTTCTTATTGAGCTTTGCTATGAAGAGCTTCCTAGGGGGCATAAAGAAATACAGGCACAAGGAGATTTTTATTTCTTGCCTCAGTTTCTTTAACCCCCTTGGACATTGTTTGGTTGGAGTTTCCATGGTCAGACCTCCTGCCTCACACGCAGGTGATACAAGATGAGGCAAAGGAACAAATATCAGGAAGTTTCAAAGCAGATAGATACACTTTGGTCACTCAATTTATTTTCCATATAGACGGATGAAGAACTAATCTGTAAATAGATGTGTCACCTCTGCCAGCTGACAAGCCAGTGCAAAACAGAGGCTTCGTGCTGCAGAGCTGTTCACGCTCACATCGTTTATAGCGGGGCACATTTTATTTTCATTTAAGCTCTGCCTAAATAGTCAGGAATCGGGATGCATTGTTATGGGTAGCCTGGGAAGTACAGGGCAAGGTGTTAATGGCCTGACCCTCGGGTAATTTAATTATCTATCTGATGAGGGAGGGGAGCCCTAGGAGGAGAGGGAAGGGTTTGACCCTGACAGAGGGGAGATGGAGCTGAGATGTGGGGAAGAAGTTCTTTGGTGGGAGGGTGGTGAGAGCCTGGCCCAGGTTGCCCAGAGAAGCTGTGGCTGCCCCATCCCTGGAGGGGTTCAAGGGCAGGTTGGAGGGGTTTGGAGCAACCTGGTCTGGTGGGAGGTGTCCCTGCCCAGGGCAGGGGGGTTGGAACTGGATGGTCTTCAGGGTCCCTTCCAGCTCTTGCCATTCTCTGGTTCTAAGAGGAGTGAGCTAAATAGTGGGTCTTTAATTTGGACGGCTCTCTGAACCAGGAAAACTGCTTCGTTTGGTTACATGTTTTTAGTCTTTGTCAGCTGAAATTACGTACCGTAGTGTCTTCTAAAACCCTTATTCAGTCAGTAGGCATTAGGTTTGCAGCCTTATATCAGCACTAGTTGCACTGTGGTATCGTTGTCTTGAAAAATATAGTTTGACTCCTTTAATCTATGCAGGAAGGAGCTGCCTCAGCACCCGATGCCATCACGGGACATTAACGTGTGTCCTGCCCAACACATGAACACCACACAGATATTTGCATTTCATAAGCACTTATGTCCATTAGTCCCTTAACAGCGATGATGTTTCCTGACTTATACCAAATATCACATATCAGCACCCCCAGGTCCATGATATATGTGATTAAGTATTTATTTCCCTGACAGCCAAGTCTGTTGCAGGGACTAAGACAACTCTTAGCTGGGCTAATTGCTTCCTGCTTCCAGAGAGAAAGAAGGAAAGGAAGGAAGGAAGGAAGACAGACTGTAGAAGATCAGAATGGTTAGACACTGTGCTTATTCTCCACTAACAGACGTTTATTTTGGGTAAAAAATAGTGTGTAGTAAAATGTTTGTGCTGACAGCCTGTCTCCAGAACCAGGTGTATAATGCATTTGCTGCACGTGTGATCATTGCGTGGCACTTGTATGTGCACGTGTGTGAGTGATGTCTCCAGAGTGTCACTGAGAGGCTGCTGAACATTTCTATTTTCTTTTTTTTCTGAGGTGAAGTTTTTAGTCGTTAGAAGAGGACATGGAACCTCCTGCACAAAGCAGAGGCCACCTCAGCCAGACCTCCCTGGGGTGGGTTGTCCCCTGGGCTCCACTGCCCGTCCCCAGCGACAAACCGGGAAGACAAAATATGATCCAGGGATCAAATGGATGTTTAGTCTTTATTTCACTCTGTAACCGGAATAATATCACGCACTCGATTAAGCAGGGCCCTTCTTTGCTTCCCTAATGCTTTGAGGAAAACTTACAAGTAATAAAAATGTGTTCAGAAACATACACTTATATTTTACTCTCTTGATGTTTGTCACAGTTTCAAATTCCTGCATTAAAAAAAAATAATATTTGTTTATTTAAAAGCTGATTGTGTAATCTTAGGGACGAAGGTGCAGGATGCTGTAATTAAGCCTGCATTGTAAATAACTCCACGAAGAGCTGGTGGAAACACCAGGATGCTGGATGATTTCAGATCTGAATAAGGCCTTAATTCATCAATAATACAGAAAGATAATCCACAGGTGGTATAATTTTTATGTGTTCTTGATATGACTTCATTAGAAAAGATACAAAAAATTTGAGTCATTAAGTTTTTAGCAGTGGTCCTAAGAGACTCTTTTACCAAAGAAATTCTTTCGTGAGAGATTAGTGGTTCTGACTGAGATGGTTTATATCCAGCACATGACAGTTTAAGAGCCTTTTTTAGTTAGAAAAGCTTTTAGGATGTTAGAAAATGGTGGGTCTTCAATAATGTTAAGCCAAATTGCCCTTCCTTCAAATGAACATCTATAATGTCTTGATTACTGCTATAGGGACTTGCCAACATAATGTTTCTCTTTACTGTCTTTATGGGCTCCATTTTTTCTCTCTTTAGATATAAAAAGTTCTTGGCAGGATGGTTCTAAAGGTCACTGTGGCACCGCGTTAGTTATTGCTAAATCCAGTCTGAGTTTTGTTCCTGGTTAAGCACGGTCTTTTTTATTGTTCTACCACTTGCTGTATCTTTAGGAGATTACTTGTATGAAATAGAGATGTGTTGAACTCCTTATTCACAGATTCTCCCATAATGACATATATTTTCCGGAGGGGAAATAATGTGCTGTGATTACTGTCTAGTGCCTGGGATAGGGGAAGGGGAGAGAAATCAGTTAGAAACATTAGGCAAAACTCCAAGCTTATTTCAAATTCTCTTTAATGCTCAAAGCCTTTTAGAAATCTTTAGAAACTTCTGATGAACGCTCATTTCATCATTAAATCTGTGCCCATCTTACAAATGAAGAGCTTTTCCCCCTCCTTAAGTAAATGGATTACTTAAGACCTTCTTTATAAAGTGTAGTTCTGCCTAGTGCACTCCTGCAAGGATGCAGCTGAGTATCTCAAGCAGGATAATATAAGCTCGTGTCTCTTTCCTGTGACACAGGAGTTCACCCAGTGATGATGACATTATCTGCAGCAGCTTATTTAGGGGTTTTCTTGGCTTTACCAGTGGCTGCCTGAGTAATTTGGGTAACTCTGCCTCCCGGCGTTCCTCAAATGGTTTCAATGGATTTTGTTCCTAACGTGTTCTTACATGTATGCATTTAAAAGAGAATGTATCCTAAATATTAATTATCCTGGAGTTTTATGCCTGTTTTCAGCATGTGGTACCAGAGTGTTCTCCAAAAGCCAGCTCCTTAGGGGCTGCCTGGGGCTGGAGGGGGAGAGGTGAGCTCTCGGGGGGGTGATCACAGAGGGTGATGGTTTCTTCCTCCCTCCTCTCCAGCCTCTCTGTTATTTTAGATATTTTGTTATATATTTTATTCTCCTCGAGAATAACATATCGAGCATGTAAAGCGATTAACAGAAGTGTGACACGTCCTTGTCTCATCCAACTTTGCCACCTTGGAAATCTTTGCCTTTAGTACAGAAGTTTAGGAGGAAGCTGAGCAGAGGCTGAGCCTGTGCCAGGGCGACAGGCACTTCCATGCCTTGCTCTCACACGGCGTCCTTGATGCAGAAAGACTTTTATTTTGATTCATACTATCAGTTTACTTGAGAAAGAGACAGGAGACCAAAAAAAAAAACAAAGCAGAAAAATAATACTGTGTTCTGTGGAAGAGCAAATCCCCTCTGGGTGAAGGCGTGCTAGGATAATCAGATAAGCAAAACGACTGCAACATCCCGTTCCCCGTGTAAGAAGAATTCAGTCAAATTTGCCCTGATTGTATAGCAATGCATTACTAATAGGACTTAATATAAGCCTTTTAAACCCAGCACGTATTGTTAGAAAAACAGATTAGATTCCAGGCTCTGCATTTGTAGGCAAAATTCCCCTTGATGTAAAGTAGTTGAAGGAGATAATTTGGTGCCACTTGGTTTTGCAGACAGTATTGCACTTGATTACAAAGTTTTGTCCCAAACCCATCAAGTTCAATGAGCTAATTGCTATGAATTAAAAATTATATTGTCCAAGGAGTTTTGTTGAAGTCCTCATAACGACGGATGCAATTCAGCTCATTTCAGCTCAAATCACCATTAAGATTGAGATGAAACACTACAAAACTCTTAACGTCCTCACAGATGTTTTGTGAGAAGTCTTGATAAGCTTGACATAAATACACTTGCCCGTTCGCAACAGTTTGCACATTGTTTGCTGTGTTTAAAGTCTGCTGAATTAAGAAAGATGTGCTTATTAAGACTCACCATGTGCCTGCACTCACTTTGTGTTTATGTATGTAAGGAGTTGGGCGTTTGAGTTCATCTAATTGTGACACCAATTGATGGGGGATACTTGAAGCAAAATTTTATGTTGTGTGCAACAAAGAATAAACAACTTGAAGGGATAATTTGATCAAATTTTGATGATTGATCAAATCAAGAAAATCCTGTAGCTCTTGACAGCTGATGCTCCCCACGAGGCTGTGATGAAGTGTGCTCCAGAGCAGCCAGCAATCACGGCCATTATGCTGTTTTCTGCAAAAGTAGAAGTTCTCAGAAATAGGAATGTATGAAAAGAGAATGCCAAAACTTTCTTGGTGTGGTCTTTGCAGTGACGGGTAGATGAGGTGCTTGGGGACATGGGTTAGTGGTGGTTTTGGCACTGTTAGGTTGACGGTTGGACTTGAACCTCCGCCAAAACCAAGCCACTCTGTAAGGAAAGAGAAGTTTCTTCTTTGTGTTTCCTTGTGACACACCTACAATTATCCTTCATTTTAAAAGACGTGGGTCTGTATGTAAGGCTTTTTAAAGTTTTTAAAAAATCCAAACAAGCTTTGAAAGCTCAGCCTCCGTGCCAGAACATCACTTATAACCATCCCTGGGCTGTGCCCCTTCCCTGGGAGATTGAGCAGAACGGGTACAAACAAAGGAAAAACAGAGACAGGGAAACACACCTTCAGCTGTTCTTCTGGGCTTCTCATGCCCTGTTACCTGCACACTAGTCACTGAGAAATTATAGCCATGATACCTTCTCTTGGGTATTTTGGCTCCATGGTTTTTTTTTTTTAATTTTTCTGTTTTTTCTTCTTCCTGGCATATAACTGTGAAAGCCAAACCATGACCCAGCCAGCAGCTTTTGCAAGGGCTGCCAGCTTGAGTCCCTGCATGCAGATGAAGGCTTGGCCTTCAGAAGACGTGCCGTGCTTTGTTATTTGTGCATGCTCCTTTTGGGACGGGGAGGATTTGTTCTTGCTCTTGGTCTCAGGCTGGGGGGATCTCGAGTGACCGGTCACCCCAGCACCGTGTCTCCAGCATCGCCACTGCCCTTCAACGCCACCTCCCCCCTCCGTCGCTCGAGGGGCAAAAAAGCTACAAGGACTAGAAGAATCAAATGGATATGTCCTCAAACCGTTATCTTCTAACATAAAGGGAGATAAAATAACTGTAGCACTGAAAGGCGTCGGAGTCCTTGGCAATGGAGTCATGTCCTCTTCTCGCTCCATCCCCGCCGAGGTCTCGGGGTGGGATTGCCCTGTGTGCACACAGAGGTGTTTGTCGTCCCGTGCCTTGTTCATCAACATGGAAATGAGATTATCCCTGACATTTCGTGCCTGCCAGGGTCGGGGCAGGGCCTGGCTCTTGGCTTCTTAAGCCAAAATGTTGGTGCCAATTTCCTGATGGCCGGGAGGAGCCGGGTTTTGTGCCTGGACTGGGAGCAGATGGCTGCTACTGGGGATCGGCTTTTCTTGGAGACTTTTATTTATTTTTTGCCCTGCTTGTGCATTATTTATTTGAATGAGCACGAAGCAAATGCTTTTCATTCTCGTGTTGTTCAGGAGGGTGATCCAGCCAGCTGTTTGGAGAGCAGTGTGGGGTTTCATTAGGCTGTTCAGGGTCAATTTTCTTGATTATGTCACAACGCCAAAAGCGAGGGGAAAGATGCGCCTGAAGACATTGAACAGTGAGGTGGTATAAATATGAACTTCTGTAAGCAGTTTGCTTGCAGCTATTATATTAAAGCCTTATAATGTGTCTGAGAGGAGCTGAGACTGGTGGTCAAGGCTGGATAAAGCGTTTGTGATTGATAGGATTTGATGGAAAGATTTATTTTCAAGGTTGCTACCTTTTTTTTTTATTTTGGAGTGAATCAGAATAAGAACCAGCAGAAAGACTCGAGTGACCGTGCGAGGCTCCAGCAGCACACCCAGCTACAACTCTAGAGGGAGAGCAAATCTCACATTCTGAGCCAGGCAGCACATCTTGTTTAGCAATACAGTATTTCTTCTTCGGGATTGGAGGGTTTGGCGTTTTAATTTTTTGGACCTGAAGTTTACTGGCACCATGAGACTTGAATTTCAAAATATTGGCAGAAAACAAACCCACTTTCTTGCTCCCAAGCTGGAGGTGTGTATGACTATATAGCCTAACCCCTCCTATCAAAAGTTCCTCTTTAAACATGAAGAGTTGAGTCTCAGGGGAATAAATCAATGTGTAAAAAAGTATCCTAAATGGTTATCCCTGTCTTAGCCTCAAATGTGTTTCATTCGGTGTGTCAGCTTGGTCAGTGCCCAGGACTTGCTCTGGAGGGGCTATTCTGGGGTGATTTGTTTGGAAACAGGAGGAGACGTTTTGGGGTGGATTTGCTGGCTTTGGGGAAGGCCATCAGTAGATGAGACCATCTCTAGGGATGTTTTCCATCGATGTATCTCAAGCTGGGGTTGCCAGAGACCTCAGGAGGGCACTGCAAAAAGTGCTGTGAAATAGAGAACTTAAAAAATTATCTTGATTAAATTCCATAGTAACTTTTTAGTATGTCTCAGCTCCGGCAGTTGCAAATGAGGTTGGCTTCGGAAGAACAAAATCTAAGCATATATTGTAAAAAAGACAAGGAAAAGAAACTTCATATTCAAGATTTTTTGCATTTCTGCCTTGATCTAATCCTGTAAGTTTTATGATGCAGTATTCTTGCAAAAGCAGTCTGTTCAACAGTACATTGCGTCTATGGCAACAACATTGTTTTTAACTTCAATCATAAATTCAACATGTCAAAAAGGCAACATCTATAGTCATAACCTGCAGAACTGAGCCTTAAATGTTATTGCTTGCTTTTCAATAGGCCCTTCTAACTGTGTGGATTCCTTTTCTCTTCCTGTTGTCCTAGAAATCCCTGCAAGTTTCACAGTGTCATCACTCGCTGTGGTCACATTTAACCCGAACTGTAGTTGTCAGAAGTACATCCAGCTGCCAAGGGTTTGTAGCATTATTTTATTCAATGGATCCAGCTATGATCCTGTGAGCTGTGGAGCCTGAATCTGACTTTAGCGAAAAAATCGATCTTGAGCCAATGCTGTATTCATTAGATCTGTATAGAGAACTGATACGTCTTTTCCTTCAAACTTAATTAATTCCCATTCATAGAATCATAGAGTTATAGACTCATAGAATGGTTGGAGGGGGAAGGGACCCTAAAACTCATCTAGTTCTAATCCCCTGCCCCTTGGGCAGCCTCCCACCAGGCCATGGCTCTGCTGCAAAGCCTGGACTCCGGCCGAGGTTCTAAGTGCAGAAGTGAATTGAAGGAAAACAAATATGTTCATGGTTTTCAACACATTAATTTTCAGTGTTCATATACTTGATCTGTGCCACACAGATGCCAGAAATTTAAAATAATTGTGGGATGGATGCCTGGAAGCAGAAGGCATGTCACACTGAGTTCCTTTCGTGGGACTGAATCATTATTCTTCTTTATTGTACTTTCCTGTTACATCAAATGTAAATGAACATGAAAGGTGTGATTTCCCTGGAGACAGAAGCGATACCTCTGTCAAGTTTGGCCCTGCATCCTATCATTCTGTTCCCTCTCTGCCTGATTTTGTCATGTATCTGTCTGAGCTTTCCATTGATAGTTACACAATTGCCTGAAGCTCTACTAATTACTAATTAGCATTTGCTTTTCTTTTCTGGTTCTTGAACCAGTTTTATTTTTGCGGGCTGTGGCAGAGCTGTTACCTGTAATGGTGCTGAGCTGGGTTTCTCATAGAGCAGAATTGTCCTTAAATGCACTAAAGGATGCTCTGTTGGGCCACCTTCGAAATGATGTTTGTGCCTTGGCTTCTCTGGGCCATGGATCCAGCTGAGAGACTCTTTCCTCCCAGCTCTTTGCAACAATGGCCAAACACAGCCCCGTGACTTCTTTTTCCTAATGAGGGTGAGGCATGGCACCTGGGATATTACTTTGATTTCCTTAGTAGGGTCAAGGACAGTTATTCAAAGTGTTACTTAAGTGTCTGATTTTGCTGGCTTGTTCAGGTGTTATCCCAAAGAATTTTATGTCATCAAAGACTGTTGTAATAAAATAAATTTTAAAAAGTAGTTATGATTATATTTTCAAAGCAAAGGGATTGAATAGCATGGGTCTACAGTCAGAGAAATTCTAAACCTCTGCTGAAACTGCCTTGAGACAGACTTTTTTCACGTAATTTGTGTTGAATTGAAGCTATTTTTATTCTCCACGTGAGGGAGATTCCATTCAGAATGCTAATGAAATATTAAAATAACATAAGCTCTTTCCTAAGTAGTTCAGTTAGTGAATCTCTGCTGCAGTACCTCTGCTAAGTATGATTCCTGTTCATTAAGTGTAATGACACAACATTAGAAGTTGAAATAAATGCTATTGCAGGGTGCCCTGAGAGACCTGGGCTCTGAATTCCCTTCCTGCATTTCGCTTAAGTATATTTACATTTTAACTATTTCTTTGATTTGCATTTTCTTGCTCTGTGCAGAAGTGGATAGAGCCTTAGGATGTTAACGTGACAGTCCTGTTGGCTTCAGAAGATTTTGGAACAGACTTTAAATAAAGAAGCAATAATCCTAAACTGCAGGTCTGCGTTACAACTTTGAAAGGATGTTATTTATTTACTTACCGTCCTTATTTCAGCTGAGATAGAGTTAATTTTCTTTCCAGTAACTGCTGTGTTTTGGATTTAGTATGAAAAGAATGTTGATAATGCATACTGTTTTAGATGTTGCTAAGCGATGTTTATGTTAGTCAGGGAATTTTTTGGCTTCCCATAGACGCTGAGAGGGAGCACAGACAGGACAAGCTGGGCAAAGGGACGTTCCACACCACGATGTCATGTTCAATACAGAAATGGGGATGGCCGGGGGGCAGGAATCCGCAATCACTGCTTGGGACAGGCTGGACAACGGATTGTTGGGTGGTGAGAGCAACCTGCCTTGTATCATTTTATTTTGTATATTCTTTTACCATTTATTACTGTTATTTTTTCCTTTTCTGTTACTGTTCTATCAAACTGTCTTTATCTCAATCCACGAGCTTCTTTCCTTTCCCCTCCTTATCTCCCTGCCCTACCAGGGGAGTGAGCGAGCGGCCGCACGGCTGTAGCTGCTGCCTGGGGTTAAACCACAACATTCACTCACAGGATTTTTATTATTGCCTAGGATGCTATTAATTATAGAAGCCCAGAAAAGTATAGTTTGTCATAACTCTAGACTCACTTCAGTTATGCAATTTGCATGATGATTTCTTAGTGAAGGTTCAGAGAGTCCATTGTCACTGAACTAAACTGAAAATCCTTGTAATGCCAGAGCTTCTCTGACACTAAGGCTGAACAATCCTGTTTAATTCCCCACCTCGGGATTTATTCTGCTCTGTTAACAGAGTAGCTGATGTCTTTAGTCACTTAGCAGCAAGTTCTGTCAGCAGCCTTGTGAAAGAAAGAAGAGCATCTGCTTTTGTGAGAGTTGATTGAATTTGGAAGAAAACTTCCCAAAGTTCAATTTCTTGGTGCAGTTAAGCCTCTCTAGATGTTAATTGTGGCCAAGAGGGAGAGTCCTTCTCTGTTGACAGCTGCAGCATCCATTTGTGCCTTGCAACAGTGCTACGATTAATCTGATGACCCATGAATCTAATTCAAGGAGCGAAACTGGCAAAAAAAGGTCTGGCTTTGGAGGGCGATTTTTTCTGAAGCAGGTGGTGGGATCAGAGGAGCTGTGCTGGTGGTGACCTGTGGTTGGACTGGCTCAGCTGCACTGTAAAGCCATTCCTCAAGGAACATCTAAGCCATGGCTCAGGGCATTGAGCCATGAATGTTTTGTCTTCAAAAAATGAGCTGAAAAGATAATGAGATCCTGAAAACATGCTTTTTAGTAGCGGAGAGCAAGCAGTGAGAGCAAACCCATCACCGCCCCAGGGGTGCAAACGCTCTTCCTCCACAGGGAGGGAGCCCAGTCAGGAGTTCTCACTTCTCTCACTGCACTTACCTCTGTCTTCCATGGCAATGAGATGCATAACTGCCCTGCAAACTCACCCAGAGCAATTACAGATGGTGTTAATTATGGGCAACACCCTTCTGATGGTCCCACGTGCTGCGTCCAGGTTTACACACCCATCGCGACCTTTCAGCGGTTGTTCAAATGGTGTGGCTTTGTCTTTATTTCTTTATTTTTGCATGGATTAGATGTGTTCACCCAATCACCCCCAGTTGAGAGCAGTAATGTTTAATTGAGCTGTGATTAGCTTCTTAAACTACCCGAATCTGATGGCAGAAATATATTGCACCTTTTGTTAATTAGGAAATTGATTGCCTGGTTGTGCATCCCCGGTGGTAAATATGATAACCTTTAACATGACAGTGGATCAATAGTTCAGGGGTTTGATTTCTTTGTTTTAAAACAATCAGACCTGACTATGCCTGTCCCTCATCCTCCCCCCCCCCCCCAAAAAAAAAAGAAAGAAAAAATTAAAAAAGAATAAAATTGAGGAGATGTAGGAGTTTTACAGAGGTGACGTTGCATTGTGTCCCTTCTTGGTGCTTCTGAGAGTGTGTTCAAACTTGGGATGATGAAAATCAAAACATGAAGCAGAAATGGTAACTGCTGCCTATAAACTTGTTTTTTATCACCTTAGGAATGCCTTCACTTCAGCATTCTTACCTTCTTTTTGCCTTCAGAAGGTGTTGACAGATGCTTTGAGAAACAGCAGAATTGGACACCTGTGGAGTAATTACCCCAGGAATTACCCCAGGCAGCTGTAAGCCACCCCTCTGCCCACCCCTCCCGCCTCCATCTCAACTCGGTGAGTTGTATTATTTGTTTTTCTCTGAAATGCAACACGCTGCCTGTCCTCGAGCTGTACTGGAACATTTTATGTGCCTTTGTGTTAAGAGCAGATTAAGAAAGCAAAGGAAACTCATTTGTCATTGAACGGCCAATCACCCTGTGCCTTAATTAGCAGTCACGGGTCAAATCCTTCCTGCTTGTTTTTTTTTCCCAAATCCATCTCTTTTTTTTTTTTTTTTTTTCCTTCTAATGTTTTCCCAGTACTTGACTATAGCCTATTTTGGGTGGCAACCTGAAAATATCCTCTTAATCATGGATCAAAGCTAGGCAAGGCTGGTTTTCCAAATGAACCCCTGGTCTATGTAAGGCAATGGTTAAATCATCACCCAGCTGTTCTAAGCACACATTCAGTCCCGTGTGCTTTGGACTTGCTTGGCTGATACACATTCCCATGTTATTTGCTTAATTTTTCACCAAAAAAAAAAAGAATGCATAAAAGATGATTATGTACATGGTTTAGATCTTCCTTTCTCAGTGTGGAGTTTCTGAAGCAAAGCCATCCCTAAATTAGTTTATCAGCGACTTGGTGATTTACAAAGAGACATTGTCAGAAGTGTCTCTGTACAGAACT
Source organism: Gallinago jamesoni (assembly GCA_025769975.1). Lineage (NCBI taxonomy): Eukaryota > Metazoa > Chordata > Aves > Charadriiformes > Scolopacidae > Gallinago > Gallinago jamesoni. The sequence goes on from JAOQGH010000002.1 coordinate 37,778,561, forward strand.
TACCTCGAAGCTTGTGCCCGGCAGCAGGCAGTTGTTAGTTTTTAGCTAAAAGTGACTTACATTTTTTATAAATCACGCTCATTCTGGTTCCTCGGAGGACCTGGTGCAGTGGGTTTGAGCAATGTGGAGGTGAGGCAGGTTCTTCCCATTAAGCCTGTGCTCCTCGCAGTGGCTTGAGGTCTCCTCAATATTTCACACGGTGAAATTCCTCGAAGACCTGCCCTCTTGAAAGAGCAGGCTGGATCCGAGGGCAAGGAGCACTGGAATATGAACCCGAGCGACCTCTTCCCAACAAATTTGAACTTTCCAGTTCAAGTGGAAGTCTGTTCCTGCTGAGACTGGTAATGTTTTGTCCTTCTTCCTATAAATCAGCCCTGAATTATGCAGCAGGATGTTCAGGAACCTCAATGCCTGAAACGGGTGAGAGTGACAGGGACCAATTACTGTTAAACTGCCGGCTGTAAAACACCTGTCTGTATTCGGCTTTTTTACAGACCAAAGCCATTACTGTTTTACAGCAGGGCAAAACCCTTAATGTTTGTTACAGAAAAACGGCTCCAATCCTATTCTTCGGGATATACAGTAGAGATGTCACAGTAACAGCCTCACGTGTGGATGGGAACTCACAAATTCCCAACATCCCAGACGATGTGTCCTGCTCATCATCCCGTGTGAGAGGCTGCTGCTCTGGTGAGTCAGGCACCTCAAATCCCATCTTCTACCCTTATTTATCTTCCACTGTATGTATACATTTCATCACTTCTACTTGAGCATTAGAGTCATTTATGGAAAGACAAAGTTTGGTTCAATAGGCATTGGTTTGGAAAAAAATCCCAACAGAGAGCTAAAGGTCTCTGGCAAAGGAGGATAGAACCTTCCTCCTCCCTGTAGTCCTTTAAGGCTTCCGTCACTGAAATGGGAATATGAAAAACTTTTTACATGTCGCAATTTTTTAAATCTTAGTTGCAAACAGTTAAGTCAAAACACTTGAAATGGGCCGAGCAGTCTGCAAAATCTATGAAAAGTGGCATTATTTATAGGTGGGAAGTGATCTCTGGTGGTTTGTCTGCCCGGGGAGCCTGGGGTAAGCTGGGGTTGTGCACATGGACTGGCCTGTTTGAGAACCAAGCGACTAGTGAATGCAGGACCTCTTCATGGGGCTTTTCCTTCTTGCATGTGGTAGCTCTGGCAGGGATGTCGACTTCTTCCAGTAAAAGTATTCTACTGATACAGGGGAAATGGGGAGATACGGGGAAACCTTATAACAGCCTTTCAGTATCTGAAGGGGCTACGGGAGAGCTGGGGAGGGACTCTGTGTCAGGGAGTGACAGGACAAGGGGCAACGGGTTTAAATTGGAAGAGGGGAGATTTAGATGAGATATTAGGAAGAAATTCTTTGCTGTGAGGGTGGTGAGACACTGGAACAGGTTGCCCAGGGAAGTTGTGGCTGTCCCATCCCTGGAAGTGTTCAAAACCAGGCTGGATGGGACTTTGAGCAACCTGGTGTGGTGGGAGATGTCCCTGCCCAGGGCAGGGGGGTTGGAACTCGATGATCTTTAAGGTCCCTTCCAACTCAAACTACTCAATGATTCTATGATTCTATGAAACAGTCCATCTTTCCAACAAGTCATAGATAACCTTCAGCTATATCTACAGCATGTACAGGATCTACAGTTAGCCACCACTGAAAGAATATATAATGAAGTATTTTTCTAGCACAACCCAGTTTCTGATTGTTTATTTAACATTGTGCTCCCAAACATCCATTTCAGTGGTCACTTATCACTTGTAATTAAAGGTCTATAAATAAGACCCAGTAATTCCCTGTCGTTGGAGGCGTACTTGTGATGATGAAAGGGTAGAAGACTTTGAAGTAAAATAAACAGTAGAAATATGATTTAGGAGGAAGATAAATGAGATCCCACAGGAGAGGAAGAATTGCTGTCACATTTTATTTTTAACTCTTGAAGCCCTGTGCGTTGTGTGAAGGGCAGTGAAGGTAAGGTTTAATCTGAGGCTAGGGTTCAGGATAACAGGTCAAAGCAAACCATTACAGATGTTAATGGTCTAAAAAGACTTTATTTTAGCTGAACAACTGGTTAGACATCCATGTGGTTTGCATCTGGGTATCTCTGCACAAGTTTTGTGAAAGAGGATCTTGGTTCAAGTGTGATGCTCAATCTGGTTTATATGGTTAAAATTACTTATTTGTTATAGCTAAGAGTAACTTCTCAGACCTGCTGCCTCATAGACATTAACAGTTTATCTGCTCTCAGGACCATTCAAGGAGCACTGCAGTTTGAAATAGTTTCATACATATCTTATCCAAAGACTTAGATGAGACTCAAAGCTAAAATAAATGTGCAGAAACAACATCGGCATTTTGAAACCCAAGATAATTTAGAGCATATTGCATGATTGAATTACAACCTAATATCTCATAATTTTTCCCACTTGTCAGAAAAGGTCATACAATGCTGTAAACAATCAATAGTTTTCATGTCTAAAACGAAGGAGTTCGAACAGTTTTTCACGAGCTGTGAAGGTTAAATGAGGCACTTGCCAAGATCTATTGAGACTCATCCAGGCTTTACATATTTTATAGTATGCTTAGTGGCATACTCATTACCATTACCATTAATGGCTTATGATTAATCAAAAGAATTTGGTTTAGATCCCGCACATGGAAATCATGTAATTTATCTCATCTTCTGGGAGTTATCCTCAAGAAACTACCGTATGAATGATCTTAATGTACGCCGGAGTTTATGTGGTATGTTATGTGCAGTAATGCCAAACATTATCATCTGGGAAAGGAAAATGTGCTATTTGTGTATAATATCACAGCACTGACATTTACCCAAAGCTTTCGTTAAGTAATTCTTGGCTTGTGTCTGAGAAACCACCATCTCACTTGGCCCTATAGAAAACAATATGGACTCAAACTTGGTGGTTGGCTTGTCGTGAGTGGGGAGCTAATAAGATTTTGCTAATTGGGGGAGATACTGGTGTGGTTGTGCACTTGTACAAACACAGCTATATTTATGCAAGGTTGCTTACAAAGGCCAATAAGGAGGCTTGAGGGTTTGTTATGGGAAATGGCAGATGGGGATGTAACTTCAGTGGCAACCAGTTCAAAATGGGTTGGACAGCAGGTCTTCAAAGGCACCACCAAGATCTGTGTTCCCCAGGAGAGAACAACAAACCACACAGTGAAATAGTGGATGTTCAGAGTGCCCTACAAGGGCAGGTGGTGGTAGGACGAAGGGTGATGGCTTCAAACTAGGGGAGGTTGAGGTGAGATCTGGGGAAGAATTTCTTTGGTGTGAGGGTGGTGAGAGCCTGGCCCAGGTTGCCCAGAGAAGCTGTGGCTGC
>JAOQGH010000002.1:37791200-37812974 GCA_025769975.1 Gallinago jamesoni
GAAGCTGTGGCTGCCCCATCCCTGGAGGGGTTCAAGGGCAGGTTGGAGGGGGCTTGGAGCAACCTGGGCTGGTGGGAAGTGTCCCTGCCCAGGTACTGGGGGGGCTTTAAGGCCCCTTCCCACCCAAACCAGTCTATGATTCTATGATTTGTTAGTAGCCCATGTAACTTGCCTTCAAAGTAGGACCTTCTGCAGGAGCTGGTCTTTGGAGAGAAACATTCCTCAGAGGCTGCAGAGCCCCTGTCCCAGCTCTTGGAGAAGAACAAGGTGACCTGAGCCCTCTTAATTCAGCCTCGCATTGAGCAGATTGTTTTCTGTAAGAGAGCTGAGCCTGCTCAGGTGATGTTCTCTCACTCTCTGTGTTGGTAGAGAAGCATCGTGAGGGGGTGCTGGGAGGGCAGAGCAGGGACAGGGAGGACTCGTAGAGCACAGCAGGAGGGAAATACTTAACACAGTTCCTTAACTTGGACCTTTATTCCCGCTCCAGTGTCTCTTCCGATGATTTATACAAGGGCAGTACAGCAGTGTCAGATCTGCATGAATGCTTCTAGGATCAGAAAAAAAAAAAATTTAATTCCCACGTGCTTGTCGCACAGCACTTGTCATTTTTTGACTGTTTAAAAAAATGTTTTATTTATGCAGTACCATGTAGTTTTTGCAGGTTTTACATAAATATTTATAAACCCCTGCATATCTTTAATATGAAAGTAATTTCTCTTATGGTTCTTGTTTAGGAAATTACAGCCTTCTCAGCAGATGTTGGGGAAGCCCATGCTCCTTGTGTCCCTTCTTCCCCCCAGCCTTGTGGGGAGGAATCATTCCTTTGGTCCCTTCCCAGGGTGACAAAGTGCCAGCACAGCCCAATTGTCATTAGTGCTAAATGATGTGTTGGGGCTTAACTTACCATCGGCATCTCAAAATCACTATATGCTGTAAGCAAAGGGCCAGCCTTTGCTCGGGGGGGGGGAGGCTGGGGGTCTGCTGCCAGGATCACCCGGGTGCCCGTGGTCTGAGCCCCGGTGAGACACCACCGACCTTCACGGAGCAGCACCGGGCTGAGATCTGTCCCCCTGCAATTAACGGGAGATTGTCCAGCCACATATTTACTCCACCCAATTATTGCTTGAGGAATTATTCATACTGTGTGCTCACGAAGATTCATAGAGGTTTCCTTGGGAAAATGCAGATCTTTGGGGACTCGGCTATTTTATATTCACAGAGCTCATTTTTTTCAGAAATATCCAATTTTCTAACTATTCTTCAAAAAATGGAAGTATTCTTTCCTTGTCTGAGCTAGAAACACATTTCTCATGCAGGAAACATGTTTTCTTTTACATTTTTGGCAATTGCACTGTAAAGGAGAACAGCAGCAACACAGCAGGGCTGTAACAGGGCCTGGGACCACTGGTTGTCTCCTCAGCTCCCAGTGCTTTCAGCTTGGTGCACCCACAGTGAGTTCCTCCCATGAGTAGGAAAGGTGAAACATGGTGGCTTTGTGGGACAATATTCTTGTGGGAAGCTGAAGTATGGTCAATGCAGTAAATGCAGTATGTTTTCTGTGCTGGATCCTTGTCGACTGTGGGGAGGGACAGACTTTGGGGAAGCAGTGGGAGTTTGCACGGTCTGAAAACCTCATTGCAAAGTCCAGAGCTGGGGTTTCATGGTACATGGTGATGTTTCTCATGATGGTTCGTGTGGATTGGAAATCAGCTTGGGGATTTAAGCTTGGAGGTTCTTTTGAGCAAAGTACAGCAGATGCCACCAGGACCAAATATTGATGAGATGTTGAAAGTAGCCCAGGTAAGTTGGATCGTATCTGGTGGCAGTTGTACTCTGTGAGCCTGCTCATCACTCACATTTCATTTTGACTTCAGTTATTGTGATGGCGTTTGAGTTTCGGGGAAAAAAAATCTGTCTGTCCCCAGAGCAGCAGCATCTCTGGGGGTGTGAAATATCACAGTTTCTTTTGAAGGAGCTTCTGACAGCTCGTCCCAGCTGAGCATCTGACCATGTCTGTGTTGAAAAATGTCTGCTCTTTTCCACCTAACGCTGATAACCAACTGGGCCAGGGCTTAGCAGCGAAATGTTGGTGGCCAATGACCCCAAAGATGGATGAATTTCCACTGGCACAAGCAGGGCCTGTGCTTGGACAAGTGCTTCATCCCAGGGCACTCCTTGTACGCTTGGTGTTTTCAGAGAGCTTTAAAAGCACATGATGAATGTTCAAATTGGCATTTAATTTTCTGGGAATGGACTAGCACTGAATTGGATGAGATTGCTCCATGCAGTGTTTACCCAAGCGTATTTTCTAACCACAGCAGTAGGGATGTGGATGTGACCCATTGTTATGTCATTTGGCTGTTTAGGACAGATACGATTCTCCAGCTTCCCCTGGTTCAGCCTGGACAGAGCTGGAATGTCTGTGATCATATTCAAATGCAGCCAGGCTTAGATGCCATCAAAACTTCCTTCGGGAAAAGGTCAAGAGTTTGGTTATGACCGAAAGTTGAGTTGAATTACTTTGGTCACCACTGAGTGAATGATTTTTTCCACTTTGCCCTTGACCAATGTCACTGTGGTTCTGTTCAGATGCTTTTTCTCTATAAATCACTGCCTCAGTGTAGGGGTAGCCAATGCCATCAGCTGCTCTTGGGCTTCTGTTAATATTTGAAGCTGCACCAAGAAAGCGGAGAGAAATCCTCACTACCAGCCTATATTTTTTGTTTTGGTTGCTTCTGTACTAATGAAGACAACCTTAGCTGTTGAGAATTAGCGAAATTCTGGTGTTTCCATGTGAGAAGCCGAAGGCTGTGGTCACGGAACTTCCCCAAAAATGGTCTCCTGGGGTCAGAGGCACCAGGAAGGGCTGGGTGTGGGTGGGAAAGGAGACTTGGAGCTTCAGAGCTTCCTGAACCAAATTCAGATTCTAATAAGGAAGTTGTTGTAAATTGTGGGCTTTTTTACTTTCTTTTTAGACTCAGCCACTTTTCTCCTGACATAATTACACCGAATGTTCTAATGGGAAAGGCAGTGGGGATCTGCGCTGGTGTAATGAAAAGGGTTTAACTGACTGTGAGCTTCCATATAGATCTCTTTGATTTAGCTCCCGTCCCCGGCTCTTTGGGATGCAAATTGTGTCTGTTTAGTCTCCTTCATGTATTGATAGAAGGGAAGTGGCTGCACATGAGGGATGTTACAAAATAGGCTTCATTTAAAGAAGATGCTTCACCTGTCTTGTGAAGGTTTGTAGGTTGTGGATGGAGAAGGTAATTTGATTTACTGACGCTCGTGTTTTTTTCAAATTTTAATGTGTTATCCTCAAGAAAGGTAGTGTCAGTGGTCTGGGTATTGAAGTAGGGACGTACATTGTGAAATGTCAAAAAATGCATCGTGTTTCTTTGGGAAGAACAGTCCCGGAGTGTGAGCAGCCGGGAGCTGAGTCAGGGAGCACCTGATGGGAGACTTCTGTGGGTGGAGCCTTTGTCAAAACTGAAGAGCGAAGGGAAAGACATATTTTTAAGACTTTTTGGTTGCTGCATCTTAAGCTGATGCACCCTGTCAGATGGGATCTCTCACATCAAATTACAGTCTGGCTTCAGATGTCACAACCCAGCCCATCAGTCACAAACCTGCCAGGCTGGGTCTCCATGTGAAGAGCTGGTCAAAGGAGGAGCTTGTGGGAAGAGCTTTTATTTTGGGATCCACTTCTCACAGAATGTTTCAGACCAAATACTTCTTCCAAAAGCTTTCCTAGGTGAGAGTAAGTGGTGTGTACATCCCTGCGTCGTGCAAGGCTGTTTCAAGTACAAGACTAATGTCTGGTATTTTTTGGGTCTTGTTTGTCTCCATCTGTCACCTCCTCCTGTGCCAGCTCCCGGGTGCCTGGTCACTGCTGTGTCCCCTACGTGAGACCGTCTTTATGCCTGAGGGAAACATTGGCTTGAAAAGACCTGCAGGTGCCAATATCAGCTTTTCTTTTGGAATAAAAGCATTTCTCGTGTCCTTCCCAGACTGTGCCTTCAGCGTGAGTAAATCCCCAGCTTCCAGCCCAGGGAGGATGCTCATATCACCCGAGGGCCTGTCCCAAAGCTCCTCTTGAAGCCAACTTGTCTGCTATTTCTGTAAATAATGCACTTGGGCAAGTTTATGCCAGGGAAAATGCTGATTTGGCAGGTGAAGTGAGCCTGACTGACAAAATATTTTTATGCTGCTGTACACTGCTGGAGCCTTGTCTCAACACAGAAAGGGCTTCTCCTGACTATTGGAAAGTCCGTGGAGCAGTTTGGTCATCTCAGTGGTTACCTGGGCTCTCTCACCTTACGTTGGATTAGCTTGATGGTGTGCATTCACATCACATTAAATGAAACAAAATTAGCTTTAATTGTACTTGAATGACAGAGCAGGTTTGTGATTGGATTTTGGTTCTTACAGACACTAAACTAAATATTCTACGCTAATTACATATGCATATATTCAGTGAATACCCAATAATTTATTTTTTTATGGTTAAAAGGTAACTGAATTAAAAGTTAGTCTATAGTTGAATAATTAGTGGTTACTCTGCTTTTCAGTAGACACACAGGCACAAACAGCAGAGCCGAATTCTACCTTTACACTTTCTAACAGAGATCTGTCTCGCAGTGAAATCCCAACGCTGCTCAAGTCTCCTCCTCATCTTTCTCCTTCCCTTGCATTATTTAAAGTCTGCTCACCGTGTTTGAGACTCCTATGAGGGGTCTCAAACTGGGCCCCAAGAGGAAGTAGTGGGTCCCTGCAGCTGCAGAGAATGCCAAAGGCTGCACATCTGGTGCATCCCAGTCCCTCACATCTGGCTGGTGCAACCTGGTTCATCCCATCTGGTTGAACAAAACAGGCTAATTCCATCCCTGGGAATCACGGCCCTGGGAAGAACAGGGGAGCAGTTACCTAGGAGGCATTTGCAGAGCACTGCTGACTGCAGGTCTCTGCTGTCCCACTTCTGTCACCGAGCATCAGACCCTTCCAGAGGTGAAAATGTCTTTAAGAAACTCTTTCTCTGCCTGTGACTGTCCCCGGTGAGGAGTCCGTGGTGTGTTCCCATTATGTCCTCAGGCCTGAGATCAGAGCCTGGGTGGGTGACAGAAAAATGCCTCCTCTCTGGCAAGTGCCAGCACCGGCCCTAATAGAAAATATTAAGTTGGCTGAAAGCGACACTTTTACAACCTATTTCCCTGCACAGTTAATTAACCTTCAAAACCAGAGGCTTATGTAGCTTTGGAGGCAGAAAGTAGTCTTCTAGGACTACGATTTAATTAACGTAACTAAAGGGAGGTGTTTGCACAGGCATTGTCTGACCAGCTCTGGGCACCTGGAGTTTAACATCAGTAAATAATTGTATTTGGCACCTGCTTAGTACTGCACTTCAGCTGCTGTTTCCCCAGACCCGCCTCTAGGAATTAAAATCATCACGTTCTGTTTTACAATATTATTTTTTTATGTATTATTGATGGCACCTTATAAAATTAAATTACATCACATTCATAGTAACGCAATTGAAAAGTTTCAGTCTATTAACGTTTTATTGCTGGAGGGGACAGGAGCTGGTTGTTTGAGCTACGCAATATATCCCAAAGGGCGCAAGAACCTGCTGAAAATATGGAAAATTTAGCTTTCAATAAACGTATTAAATTGTTACAACTTGTTCATGAGAGTGGCTCACTTGCACTATGATATTATTTTCTCCATCGTTTTGGAGACGGTGGTGCCTCCCGTGGTTTTCGCCGTGTGCCACAGAGATACCGCGCTGCAACAAGAGGCCAGCGTTTAGTTAAGCCTCTTAATATTTCTCAATCAGCAGCACGGGATGTTTTCTTGAGAGAAAGGCCAACTCTTCTGCTGTATCTGCATGCTGGAATATCCACAGGACGGGGAGCCTTAATCTTCTTGAAGCTCATTAGGAGCCCTTCCCAGCCAAAAGCAGAAAAAAAACCCCGCGTCCTTTTTACCAGGAGTGCTGCTTCTCGTGATAAATTCCCTGCTTGTTTTCAGAGATTTCCCAGGCATTAATTACTGCTGCTGTTCCCCCTTCGCTGTGCCGCGCAGACTGAGCGGTAGGGGTGGGGGATGATGCTGCTGCCTGAGGGATGCCTGCTCACGGTTGGCTTCTCCATTCTCTTTGCAGGAATAAAGCCCTTCCCGACCCTCCCCTTTTCCGGGACCTTGACCCCCAAATCTCCTACAGCAACCCCTGCCGAGAGCCCGCGGGGAGCTGGACATGGGCTGTTGGCTGAGGGAAGCACGTCTGCCCGCTGAGGGGTGTCTCTGGAGTGAGGTGAGGAGTCCCCGTAGCAAACCCACCTGCTTTTGGGTAGGAAACAGGGCCGTTTCTTAAAGCTGTGAGCCAGGGACCCACCTGGATTGCCAGTGTAGCTGCTCACGGAGCTAGCGATGGGGCTGCAGCTGCCAAACGTGGTAAACTGAAACCAAAACTCTTTGTTTTGACCTTGATATTTTTTTTAAAGTTAAAATGGGAAAAATAAATTTAAAATTAAATACGTTCTGTTAAAATGGGAATTTTCTCATCCCAAACCAGTGGAAAGCCACTGCAGAACATCAATTTCCCTAAAAGAAGAATGGATTAATATCACAGGGATGTTGTTACACGTACGAAACACAACTAAATACATGTATATTTATACCTGTACAAATAAGAAAGTACTTGTGGGAGGGCAATGTCTGAGCAAAGCGGGACACACCAGAGAAGTGGGTGGTTGGTGGTGGGTCAGCACCCCACACATCTTCCATCATCCTCCCGCTCTCACAAGCTTTTTTTTGACTCCTGGGTGAGTCAGGAGTTGAGCTGTACAGCATAAAACCACAACTGTGGGATAAAATAACCAGTGACCTCGTGGGACAAATGTCTGTGTTATTTCTTTTGCTGGAACAAGCGCGTCTTTAAAACTGTCAGGCAAATGGGGGAAGCTGCTGTTGAGTAGACGAAGCAGCCTTTAAGGCCATCTTTCAGCCTCTCCCCTCTCTCGGTTTGCATTATAAAATGCTGATGATGTCAAAGTGCCCATTTCTGCTCCTCCTCAGCACTGGCTCTTTCTCTTTCAGGACCGCAGTTATCTCGCTTAAGTGAAAATTTGGGAGTGCAATGGACGCGGGGATTGTCACATCTTTAATAACTCAAATCATTTCTCGGCAAGCTGCAGACATGCCAGGCATTGATTTAGAGGGTGATTTCTATTCACTCTTTGTTTTTTATCCTCCTTCCCACACAAACACAGCAACAGTGAGCCCCAGAGTAAAAATACTGTGAGGAAGCAGAAATAAAGACTACTCACTTGAACTCAGCCTAAAGTTAAACTTCAAAAGGCTGAGAGGAAAATATAGATTACAAAGGAATCCCACTGGATTTTTGTATTTAAAGGAGAAAGAATTCCCCTCCTGGTGCCTGAAACCTGGTTAGCAAAGTAAAATGAGTTTCCAGTGGTTTCAGTCCTGGCCTCCAATTTGAGGGAAGGGAAACTTCCATTGGTGAAGTTTCCCCATTCAACTGAAGACTGAATAATTGCAATTTATGACATTGCCCAAATAACGGAATCCTAGAACTGTTTGGGTTGGAAGGGACCCACAGCCTGGTCTGGTGGGAGCTGTCCCCTCCAAGGGCAGGGGGTTGGAACCAGGTGGTCTTTAACCTTAAAGACCTTCCAACCCCAACCATTCTGTGACCATGCCTTCATGCCTTCCTTTCCCGATTTCTTACACCTGGGGATGGAGAGCTCTTCCGTTCTATGGGAAGTGTCCTTAAAGAGCTGCCAGCTCTGTGCTGCTCCCTTGTCCCTGGGGCAGTTTCTTGGGAGGTCCTATTGACCACCTCCTTGAGGAACTGGAAGTTTGTTTTCCTAAATGAACTTTTTTTGTTGTTTGTTCCTTTTCCAAATGTGAAAATGTGGTTCCTCTTCTCTTTTTTTTTTTTTTCCTTTTCAGAAAAAACCCAACCAACCCAATTGGCTTGACCTTCTGCTTTTTTTTTTCTTCTGGGCTGCTGGTTGTGCCTACAAGTGCTGAGCAGAGATTTCCCTCGCAGAAGAGGACTTTAGCCGGGCCACAGCCCTGGCCCCATACCCCACGGGTGACGGGTCCCAGGCCATTTTCTTCTCATCCCTTGCTGGGAGAGGGCTCTCTCCGCTGTGTTTCCGTGGCACTGAGCACAGCGTGGCCCTGGGCTTCCCTGGAGCAACCCTAATGCAAACAGTAACGAGGTCCTTGGGCCCAGAGGAGCCGCGCTACAGCTCTGCATGGCTGGGCTTCCAGGGATAACGTGTTCCCACAAGGATCCTCCAACAGCAGAGTAAATCAGAGCGGCCCCGGAGCTGTTTTAACTCGTGCTCGGGTGGCGGAGAGGACCCGGCAGCCCTGGGAAGAGCGAGCATCCCCAGTGATGCCAGGAGAGCCCGGCAGCAGGACGGCTGCAGCAGGCACTCCCTGCTTTGCAGCTCTCTGTGAACCTAGGCAGGAAGAAATAAGCCTTTCTAGTTGGATTTTTTCCACCTTTGTATGTAGCTGACTCTTTGTATTTATTTATTTATTTTTATTGCCTTTCCTTTCCTTTTTGTTGCCTTCAATTAAACCAACGGCGCAACGGTGCTGCTTTAATTGAAGGCAGGATGTAGCCCTTCTGCTGGTGCAGGTGTGTGGACAGGTAAGAACCAAGGGAGTTTCTGTCCTCAGGGTTGCAGGATTCAGGACAAAAGGGATGGAAGGGCTGTTCCCATCATTCTACAGGGACGAATCTTTGAAAGTCTTTCCCTGTGGAGAGATCGGAGTGAAAAAGGTAAGAAGGGACAACATGTTGGTCATAGGCCTTTACTTTGGTTAGTCATTTTCACGACAAATAGCAGGAGATATTGCTTCAAGCTTCACTCAAAAATAATTAAATAAGCCATTTTATTATAAAATTCTCACTTCCTCTTTATGTGATGAAAGATGCTCTGTATGTCTTTAGATAATTTAATGTCCATGTTTAAGAAAACAGGGAAAATCTTTTAATATCAAAGAAAATGATTGTATTGTTTCCTTCTTCCCATCCCCTCAAAATTCCTGTCAGCTTCTGACTTGATTTTTCCAAAATGCAAACTGCCTGATGCTGTTATGTAAACGAATTCTGCAAAAGCACAAGAAGTGTTTCGGGTATTACTCAAGAGCAAACCTCTCCTAAAGACCTGAACATGGTAACAACATGCTTTAAATCTCGTGGGCTTCAGTGGAGTTTGAGAATCGATTGCGTTTGAAGGAAGAGCCCTTGGGCTCCGTCCCCGGTGGCTCCAGAGCATTTGAGTCACCAGCCTGGAAGGCTTCCCAGAAATGGGGGAGTTTCTTTACTCTGTCCTGAAATTATAGCTTTAAAAACAAATTTGAAACAAACTGTTGTGAACAAAAATGCTGTTGCAAAGTGAGTGAAAATTTTAATTTATAGTTTTAATGTTTAATATTTACTTAATTTACATGCTGGCGTCAAACCAGCTCAAACTCCCTGGGAGCAAGAGTGGGACAATCTGGGGGGGGGGGGGGGGGGGTAGGGGGAAACGTTGGACAAAAACCAGGTGGAAACCCTGTGTGGCCCCTGGGCCAGGTCCCTCCGGTTGCCTTTGCCCGTCCCTGCACCCGCAGCGCTCTCCTTTGCTCCCCCACCTCTTCGGGGGGGCTCTCGGAAGCGCATCTGCAACCAACAAATCTTCCCTGCGTTTGTAGTCCAATTTTCCGATGACATAAAGATTCTCTCTTCAGCAAGAAATACATTTATAAAGTGTGAAAGGATTAGCTAGGCATCTTTTAGCAATTCAATAAGTGTTTTATGATCAATTTTAGCTAAGAGCAGCATTTCTGCAGGCAATTGGTCTCTGGTTTTGACAGCGCTTTTGCTGGATTTCACTGATGTGAATGGGAGCTGAAGGGTCTCACCACCTGGCGGGGATTAGGTTGCTGAAAACTGCAGTTAATTTCTGAAAACTACAACTTCTGAAAAAATTCCCAGAGCATAAACATCAATGTATTCAGCCGGCATAAATCAGGGAAGTTCCACTGGCTTTAGTAAAGCTGGCTTACACCACTAGAAGGTGTCATCTTTTCCTCGGATGCTTTTGAGAAAACAGAAAAAGAGGTTGTTTTTTTTTTTTTTATATGTGTGTGTTTCTGAGCCTTTCAAATTGCCAGCAAAATAGGCCAACCGTGAAGAAAAATGCAGAATGATCCAAAAAGTCTCCCAAATTCAATCTGGTGAAAACCAGCTCTTATCACCGCTGTAATTAAACACATTTCCAAACTCCCATCTAATTTAAGTAGGCCTCACTTCTTACAGTTCAGGGGTGCCTGTGAAGATTCCTCCTGTTGGTTATTTAAAAAAAATAAATTGAAATCACTGCTTGGTTGTGTTTTCAGATGAATCTTGCTCCCTGTAGCCTACAAGGTGATGCCAATTTTTAACTTCAGCGGGAACGGGCAGTGGTTGCTCATTCCTAAAGCTGCAGCCTCTCAGAACTCAAAGTTTGGGGCTGTAGTATGCAGAAGTAAAATTTAATCAATGAATTAAACTCAAGTGGAGCAGTTTTAGTGACATAAAGAGAAATATATAATCCTACGCCAGCGCCTGCGGTGTTGCCTGCGTAGGCTGTGGGTACCCACTGTGTTGGGTGTCTCTGCTCTCTCTCCTGGAGACTCCTGAGTCGGTCCCCGACCAGTTTTGGACACGAAGGCACGTTCCCAACCTCTGCAGGGGATTTTCCTCTGAATCAGGTAGGAGACACCTAACGCTGCACCATGTGGGAGCAGGTACGCACCAGCCTGGGCACTTGTAGCTGCAAAAAGATATTTAAAATGTTCTGCTCTTTATTTCCCTACAAATATTTCCTATTTCTGGTGGCATCAAAGATGCTCTTCTTGGCTTTTGAGTTGTTTTTGGATTTTTTGGGGTATTTTAATCGGATGCATGAGCTGCATTGGTAGCTCGGTTTCCTCTCTGAAGGAACAGTGTTTCAGCAACTTGCACATACTAAAAAACTTAACTATTCCTTTTGTAGCTGCTGGAGCCTGGATGGTACACGATGTCCAAACCAAAGAGCTCATTTCACTCACGGAAGGCTCTTTGGGAAATAATTCTGAGGGGTTATTCAACAAAGTACTTCCTATTAGCATAGATGGTGTTTTGTCTTTTGCACAGTGAGTCTTTCTGAGAAGCAAAATACATAAAGGGCTCAAGTATGGCTTCTTTTAAGAGAAAAATAAGCCAACAGCAACAAGAGAAAATAGAAACAAGAAGAAGGTTACGTTGCAGCAGAATAAATAGACGCTGTTAGCTCATTCTAAGAATTTTTGTTCCTGAGATAGAACACAGTTCAGATTTTAAATCAAGTCAGCTCTTACCATTTCATGGTGGCCAAATAGGAGAATCTTTTCCTGTAGCATGAGGATTAAGAGTGGGTAAATGGCAGCCTGTGCCCTTCTAGGAAAAAAAAAGAGAAAAAATGAGAAGTGGATTGTTTTTCCAGTAAGGGACAGATCTGCGGTTTTGTTTTGCGCTTCCTATTTTTCCCCCGAGGGAAAGAGCAGATGGTTTGAAAAAGCAAGAGGAGGTTTGGCTCAGGTTTGAGTGCTCTCTCTGGTCGGGGAGCTTGGCAGCCTCCGCGGCCGTGTGATCTGTCTGGGAAGACTCGTAAGAAATTCATTACGATGGGAGAGGGGGGGAAAAGCTGATTTCCCTCCCCAGGGCAGCTTGTACCCTTGTGAGGGACGGCACTGATTTGTGAGCACGGCAGAGGCAGGAGCAGGGCACGCCAGGGCCAGGGAGCTGATGGTTCCCTTTCTCCTTAAATGCTGTCTGGCTTTGCATTTGGATCGTTTTCTGTCAGAAACCAAAGAATAAGTGATTCTTGCAATGACAAGTTCAATAAATGTAAAATATTGGTTTCCTTCCCAGCCTTGAACAGATACTTAGAGACTAACTTCAGTCTAAGCCAAAGTGGGAAAACGTCTTTTCAGAGAGACAGACAATATTAAAGTGTATTTTCTGAATGACAAAGTTTTTATGATGGCAGTGGTTACTGTGCAATACAAGGACTGGTTTGAATTTAACTCCTGTTTTTGATAGACAGAAATATAATGCTTTGTGTGATACAGTATAGAGAATTTTGACCTTCACCTCCTGGTTTTCTGGCTTTCTTGGCCAGTGGGGGTGTTCTCTGGCACTTCCCAGCCCAAAGGAGAACATTTCTGCTCACGTTCCTTTGGCAAAGCAGATGTTGAGTTCACCTTGGCCGTGCTACCAAGTGTGATAATCCCCAAGAAATAGCTCATTTGATTTTTGGGGTGTGAATTTTAGTGCTTCTTCCTATTGGTCCCAATGGATTCAGCGACAGCTCAAGCTTCTCCTCAGCTCATGCCCCTCCACTCCTGGTAGGTCTCCCAGCTCAGCCCCACCAGCCCCAGGCTCGTTTTCTTGGTTTATTATCTCTTACAATTCAGATTTCCATCAGTTAAAAACTCCCTTTTTTTGAAACTTTAACCTGACCGTGTTCAGATTACCATATTGAGAGCCTGACCATCCCTCCCTAGCAAAGGTGTGAATGTTGATGCTGCCTCTCCACAGGCACTAAGTGAGGTTCACCAGGATGTTGGAAATGAGACCAGAGCTTGGCCGGGGGGGCTGGAGGCAGCGAGAGCCGCCCAGGAGCTCGTTAACCAGCCTGCGCTAATGGGGCTGGGGGGGAGACCTCTGCCTTCCAGGCACGAGCGGAACCAACTGTTCTTGGATTAATGCAGGAGTCTTTCTCATAGTGTGGTTTCAGAGAAGGCATGAATTTCCTCAGGTAATGTCTCTGGAATCAATTCTCTGATTGGGTGGCATTTTAACGTCTTCAAAAAAATATACCTTTTTTTCCCTGTTAAAAATACCTCAGATACTAAGATTATCCTGGTATTCGGGAGAAAACAGCTCGTCTGTAGAGTAGATTAGAATGCATCTTCCTTTGAAGGATGCCTCAAATTCCCTTAAACATTAAGGAAAGGGATCACAAAAGGGGTATTTTGAGAATATTTCCTGAATCCCTGGTGGTAAGGGTGAGCACTGTTTGTACCACACTCTTTTGTTTTCAGTAAGAATGAAAAACAGTTTACAAAATCGCAAACCAGCATAGCTGAGGTGCAAGGACCAGATATTAAAGCCCGACTCATGCAGAGATCTGCAGACACATTTGTTTTTACCTATCGGGGTAATTTCTATCTCTACAGCCATGTTTTAAAGAGGAAGAATTATTAGGACACGTGGCAACAGCCCAGCTGGAGGTACGGGGTGACAACAGCCCCCCAGAGGGGTGTTGGGGGGCTGGGAGCATCTCCCAGCTCTGCCTTGGCTGGGTAAGGTGCTCTGTCTCCGCAGCCGTACCGAAGATTTGCTAAACTTTACGATAATGCTTTTTTAATTTTATTTTTTTTTCTGGACGGGCAGAATTCATTCTCACATTTTATGGGAATGTTTTTACCACTTCAGTGTTATTACACATTAAGATCAGTTACATATTTTGACCCACGTGTGGTGCCTGTAATAAACTCTGCTGCGGAATTGGTGCTGTTTATCCAGCGGGCATTTGGGGGCTGTGGATGTGGGCTTGGGTAGTAGCAGTGATTTAATTTCTTATTCCAGCATGAAGTCTCGATGCGGTGGTGCGAAGTGCGGTAGAAGTACCTGTCGCTGTGATTAAACCAGTGAAAAATAGTGGGGAAAAAAAGGATGCCAGAGCATAATGCTCTAACCCTTTCCCTGCTGATCTGAGGCGAGAATGTTCCTGTGCGTGAGCTCTGCGGGTCTGCCTGAAAAAATGCAGTGTCTGTGGTCACCTCTGCTTTTGAACGTGCTCCTTATTTTGACTGTATTGTCACCCAATTCGGTACATCACCCCACTCATTCCTTCCCTTTCAAAGTGTGTGCGTTGCTATGGAGACAGGAAAATAGTTCATGAGAGGGGAGCTCGGCAGCACGGATGGGGCACAGCAACAAATTGGTTTATAGAGTGGCTGGAAAATCGTATATCGGCCGGTGGATAAGCAGGTATTTTACCTAAGAGTTATATATTTGCAATATAACAGGATCTCTGGTTTATTTCTTCCCTCAGAGATTTATTAGTGCCTGGAGAAGAGGGAAACAAGCAGCCTTAATTGCCGGCCTTAGAGGACAGCAGCATTAGACACGGCCCTTCCAAATATTGCACGTTTTAGAGTGAGTAATAGTTTATGCTTCTGTGAGATGTTATTGATACCAGTTGTGTTTATCGTAATCCTTGCGATAGATTCATTTACTGGGGTATGTGCCTGGGGAAAGAGGAACCTCCCTGAAACTGGAAGAGTTTCGTGCAAGATAAAAACTGAACAGTAAGAAGTCGGTGCAGAGAGGGATGAACGCGGAGCAATCGGGGTGCAGAGGGGTGGAGGGAGGAGCACGAGGGGTCTCCTCAGAACCCAAACCTGCCTTTTCATTTCTGTGTCTGCTTCAGGTACAGAGCTTCTGTCCATGGAAGCCATAAACGCAGGGATCAGGCTCACACAGTTGGGAACACGTTCACGTGCCATTCTTAAACTAAATTTAATTTAATTTAATTACAGGAGCTAGAAGGGATACAGGAATATATTTAAAAAATGTTCTATATCTTTCTGTATCTTTTTTCTCAAAGAAAATGTGTTCATTCAAACCCATCTTTTTTTTTTTTTTTTATTTCCTGCTGTTCCCTAACTCAAAATTACTTACTGTGTTTTATTCTTTGTCCATGGCACCAATAGGATTATCAATGTTATGTTGGTTTGATGATGGATAAAGAGGAACAAGACTGAGGTGATGTATTTTGAATTGTTCTATATTTTAGCAGTATTGATCTGGGGGTATGTGATGGTTGGGCTCCATCTGACCTTCCCTTGTCGGGTTATTTTTAGGATGGGTTGTTTATAGAATTGCTAAAGAAAAGGTAGCCCGAGATAAGCATTTTAGGATGTTTTGCAGGTTTGCAGTGATGGCACAGACCTGACTCTTTAGGGACAGCAGGAGCTCTAAGGAGGAAGGGTGCAAAGTGACCTGCCTGCTTGAAGGGGCTTAATGCTTTCCAAGAGGTGCAGCTCCTCTCGCACCCCAAAACCCCAGCAAGGGCTTTATAAAACCTCTCCTTGCAGGGGCTCTGACTTGGCCCAGGGCTGGTCCCTGCTGTTCAGCTGATTGAGGAAAGCAGCAAGTATTTACAAACAAAAGCTGCAAGGGGGTTATCAAGGGGCTATTACAATGTGTGCATTCTTAATATCCTGTGGATTGCAGATTTCTTGCAATTTCTTGTTTCTTAATGAGCGCTTGTAGCCTGAAGCAACAGCAAATAAATTACATGGTCCGTCCTTTGATGATGAGACATTTCTGCGTGATAAAACTGATCCAACAGTAAAAATGTTGTCAATTTTTAAGAAGGAATGTGTCCCTTGGGCTGGTGCCCTCTGCCCCGCCCCCCCCCCCCAAACCAGTGTCAGAGGGGACCAGTTTCCATGGTGTCCTGTGGGATGTTTGGCTTTGCTGCACAGGGGATGCGCTCCGTGAGAGGAGGTCAGGAGTGTTCTCTTGGGACTGAGCTGCTCTGGGCCCCCCAGCAAGAGGCAGGAGGACCAAGAGCCTCAAATTTCACAGAATCCCAGCCTGGCAGGGGTGGGCAGGGACCTCTGGAGACCATCCAGTCCACCCCCCGGCCAGAGCAGGGTCTCACAGGAACGTGTCCAGGGGGGTTTGAATGTCTCCAGAGAAGGAGACCCCACACCATCTCTGGGCAGCCTCTTCCAGGGCTCTGCCACCCTCATGGGAAAAGGTTTTCCTTATCTTGAGATGGAATTCCCATGTCCCAGTCTATGCCTGTTGCCCCTTGTCCTGTCACCTGGCACCACTGAGAAGGGTCTGGCCCCACCTGACACCTGCCCTTTAGATATTGATAAGCATTGATGAGATATCAGCAGGTTATTGGTTACAGGTGCTCTCCTCCAGCCGTGACCACCACCCCCAGTGAAGCTGAATGTCCAGTGTGGATCCTGGTGCAGATTTAAGAGAGAAGAAGGTGTTGGAGGGAGAAAAACCCACCCAAACCCAGCTCCCAACAGATGCTCGTGCAGAGCATCCCCACAGCAGATCCCTGTGACTCTAGAAGAAAGGCACCACTCCTCTGCTGCCCATCCCTTCCTGTTGAAGCTCTGGCCTGGTAACCCCACTTTTCATCTGTCTTTTGTGAGTGGACTGGTTTAGCATCCTGGAGCTCCTTGACCTTAACAAATGGAAGGGATGACTCCTTGTTTTCAGAGGAAGCAGTAAATAGGACTTGAGGCTGTTGTTGAATTGTCTGCAGCTCTGTGCGACGGCTCTAGCAGAGTTTTGTGAAATCCAAGACAAGTGCTGGTGCTTTAATTAGAGCAGAAATAAACCAAAATTGTTTTTAATGCCTATCGACATTGAGGCTTCACGATGCCGGGCAGAAGAGCTGTCAGATGGTGATTGCCAAAACACCTACGTTTAATTTGGGCAGTGGGTGAACTGCAGTATTTGCCAAATCACGAACAAGACAGACACTTATTGCAATTATCTGCTGCAGCAATCAGTTTGGGGTCAAAGAGCTGCGGCGTAAATTGACAGTGAAGCACTAAGTGGCCTCAACCGCCCTTCGTTCTGCTGCGGCTCCCCCAGGGGAGGCAGGTGACACCAGCACCCGGAGGGAAACGATGGCAAACGTTAGCCATCCCGTTGGATGGTACCAAAAACGTGAAGACATGTTTATTCATGGCTTTCAGTGGGAAAGGTGTCGTATAATTGAAGCGGTTGATTGGTCACCAGATTCACACAAAGCATCGCGCCTTTCAGAGCGATGGGGATGAAGGCAAGGCAGTGATTTTGGGTAACTGAGGGTTCGTTTTTTGTGAACTGGTGGGGAGTAGTTAACAAATTATGAGAGATCTTTTTCACACCAGGAGAGCAGCAGGTCCAGCTCTGCAGGAGCAATTGCTGTGGCCCCAAAGGGGAGGTGTGAGAGCCCAAAGTGGTGGGACCGGGCTCTGCTGGTGCCGGGTCCGTTGGAAGCAATAACAGGAAAAATGTCAAGAAAAATGAGTGAGAAACCAGAGCAGCAGCAAATTGCTGATTGTAAAGAAAAAAGTACTTTTAAGATTTTTTTTTTTTTTTTTAGACTGTTTCGCTTCCATTTCAGCATCCACCACCCTGGCAAACCAGGCGACTGGTAAATGAGCCAAGATCTTCTCACAAATACCTGGCTTGGAGGGAAGCGCTGCTTGTGCTCTCAGCAGGTTGTTACAAAGCTTCTTGCAGAGCAGGGGACTCAGCCAGAGCATCAGCACTGAAGGTTTCCAAGTCCTTTGCAAATTTTTTTGCCTGAATCAAAGTTTTCCCCAGGCTTGAGAGAATCTGTTTGGGAGATGGGGTGAAACACTTTGTTTTCTGTGAGGATTTTTTCTGGTTTTGCCTTTAAAGTGCAATTAAAAAGGAAGATCTTTCTGGTGTGTTTTTGCGATGTTCGTCCTAATGAATTCCAAGCATGCTGCGTTCGCAAGCTGCAAATTGCTAAATAAACTGCCAGATAATAGAATTTAGTGCGTATTTTTAATTTGATACCACTGCCCACAGCGTTGCAAAATGTTATTGTGACAAAGTGCTTATGGCAGTGTGTTTCCATCATTATGTACCTTCATTTAGAGATTTCTAAGACGGCATTACTAGTGATAACGCTGTCCCAGTCTGGACCATGGCACTCCATGCAAAGCTTTCCTCCAAGGTGCTGGTAGTGGGCTACAGGTGATTTACTCTTGTGTTAAACTGATAGATGCGTTTTAAGACTTGTGAACACTGCAAATTTCCCTGTAAAATTTACTAAGAAAATTAAAAATTGACCTTATCTTCATGGGAGGAAAATACATACTCAAACAGTTGTCTAAAAATAGCAATATTAATTTCTTAGTGTCACAGGAGGCTGCGCATGTTTTTGTCTGTATTTGACTAAATTTTTTTTGAGCATCTCTGAACTTTCACAGGAGATGTTTCAGAAAGGCCTCAGAGCTTTAAATACCTTGTTTCCAGCATACAGGGCTGGGGAAAAAAAATTAAAAAATAAAAGTTCTGTGGCCAGATATCCCACAGCTGAGGGTGCCTTAGTCGTTACAAGGAGTTCAGCACGAGGCCAGGTTTTTCCAAGGGACAACAGACACAACTCCCCATTTGTACCCACAGCCACTGACAGGTCTGCCCTATGCAACCACATCTTAATCAAAGCACGCCCTGAAATACAATCCCAGTGAAAAAGATATTTAAAGTTTGCTGAAACTGACATTTCTGCGAAGCCTTTACTTTCAACTGTGTCAGAGTATTTCATGTTCATTGTTATTTTTTCATTTCACCTTCAATATTAGTGGGTTCCACACAACCTGCTTTATTACAGAGAATTTTATTGAATGCATTCAAATTGCAGTCCAAGGGGTACTTGAGAGAGCCTACAAATTACTGAGGGTTTTAAAACTGAATTTTCAGGGTTGTAAGAAAATGGTTTCTGTGAAAAAGGGTTGAGATTGGCATAAACTCCACCATCTTTATTATTAAACATTTATAAATCCATCGCTGTGTATGGCTGCTGTGTGGAAATGGTGACGATCTCACTCTGGCCCAGGTAAGGAAGTGGGGGAGACCGGTAAATCAGGGTTTTTTCTGTCCCTGCTGTGGATATTGTGGTGTTGGGTTTCTTCATGCTTCATTGATTTTGGCTGTAGTTATGGGAAGCTCTGCCTTGAAGGTTTTTTCTTTCATGATTGTTTAACACTGCCCCTCTGCCGGAGGCGTCGGATGTTACTAAAAAGAGTGCAGGAGGCAGAACATCACTTGAAAATAGATTTTAAGTTTGCCCTTAGTCTGTCTTTGCTTTGTCTGTCCTCCCAAAGCCAGCACCTCTGCCAGGCAGCCCTGTGTGCTCTGGCTCCTCTCAGACCATGCTAGAAATGGGCCTCAGTAGTAAAATTTGCACCCAGATTTGGATCCTGAGCTTTTTTCTCTTTAGCAGTTCAAAGGTGTGTGCTCGTTGGTTGATTTGAACCCATCCCTACTTAGCAGGGAAAAAAAAAAACAAAACAAACAAAAGTGTGGTCATCTGTAAGTCACCTGTTGCTCGGATAAATCAGAAATTTTGTCAGGTGACAGTTTTGTTTTTTTTCCAAAGGGCCTGTTCTTCCCCAGGGTGTGAGTTCTCAACGCCCTGTGAGTCTGAGAGGGTGCAGCTCCTGGTTGGGGTCCCACCTCCTGCTCAGCTCGGCTGGACCATGGGATGATGTAAAGCTGCAGCAAACTTCACCAGCCCTGTCCTGCGACCCTCCGTGTGCCATCAACTTGAAAACTTCTACTGATGCTGTAAGAAATCTTTTTTTTTTTTGTAATTGTTCAAGTAATTGTCATAAAAATTTGCCAGTGATGCTGCAGGGAGAAGATCTTCACTGAAAGAATAAATAGCATTGCAGCGTATGAGCTATGAGGTTGGAGAATTTTGTGTCTTATCGGGGGATTTTTGGTGACCAGCTAAATTTGATGGACATGGTGTTCCTGACTCAACGCGAGGTGAAGAGAGTCCATGGTGTCCTATTCTGAACCCTACCAAGGACACAGGCTCGTTGCACCATCTGACTGGTCCTTGGTCTGTTCTCCTACTGCTCCGAAGGAAAGGAAGGACCATGGAAGAGGAGGCTGTAGCACTTTGTGTCTTCTCCCTGGGGCTGTTACTCCAATACTTCTCAAAATCTAAATTCATTCTGACCCTAAGGTGCTCCAAGGGGTCAGCACACAGACTTTATTGTCTAATTAAAATGGTTTGTATTACAAGCAAACCTCACTGTATTAATGGAAGAAGGAACAGAGTGATGTATCCTCTTTGAATTATTTTGTTTAGTGTCTGCGTTGGATATTAAACATTATGTCTTAAATGTGTGGCTATAGAAAATTTCAATAAGCTTGATATCAAGGTAAGAGAAAAATAATAAAAACATCCTCGTTTCTTTTATAACACAGCCCCATGTAACAAGGGAATGCTAAAGCTGAAATGACTTTTTTCCAATAATTGTCTTTTGGTTCTTTAAAGCAATATAGTCAATTCTCCGTAGGCTTAATACTACTGGTTATGGGATTTGTGTCTCTGCTAAATGCAAAACTTAATTCAGTGTTCAGTTGTTTAAAATTTTAAATCTAAACTTTAGTATGTCATAAAAATCGGAGACTGCTTCTCATACTTATTAGTCTGAAGAAAAAAAATTGTCTAATTCAATAGAATTCATGCCCATTGATACTACATTGGGGCTTATTAAAGAGATGAGGTGGTTTTAATATATAAACCATGAAAAGGCTGTCACATCAAGCAAATTATGCAAATCCACCTCTGTAAAAGAGGCATCTAAAGACTTAGACCGGCTGCCCCCTGCCAGGCTTTGGCCTGAAGGTGGTTGGGATTTGCACAACGTGACAGGGACGTGCACGGTCACGCTGGGCCGCTCTCCTCTGTCTCCTGCTGGCAGCACAGCCCCTAAAGCATCCTGACGCTTTGTGGAAATGAAAAAGAATAGATTTTGGAGGCCCTGGCAGAATTTGAAGCTTCGTTATGCTTCGTTATGCTTCAAATTCTGCTGCCCAGGGCAGGGCCGTGGGACTAGATGGTCTGTAAGGTCCCACCCAACCCAAGGCTGTCTGGGATACTGCTCCTTTGGCACCAAGAGGAGAAACTGGGGTTTAATCCTGGGATTAAACTCTAATCCCAGCTGGGCACAGATGGAAAGGTCCCTGCACCCAGCCCCCTCCTGTGGGACATCAGCCTCTGCCTGAGGGACAAAGGGAATGAGATTTTTCAGTTGTGTTTTTGCTTCCTCCGCCCGTGGGAATTTCGGAGTCTGTGTGCACAGGTTTGCAATGATTTGTAAATTATACAATAATTATTGTAAGTTTAGAATGGTTTGGTCCCTGGGAAGTTTGCTGCCCCATTCCCTGGCCTCGACACCCAGGCTCTCAGTGCTCAGGGAGATCTTCTGCCCCTCTGCAGGCAGGTCTGTGCTGAGCACATGGAGCAGGGCACGCAAGGAGTAATGAGACTCTTTAACCCTGACACTTAAGCTAAATCTGAGCCTAAAAGTATCTGAAGAAATCCTTGTCTGCAGTTTAAAATATTCTAAGAAAGAGCAGTGAAATTCTTAATATTTTCTCCTTGCAAATATAAAGATTTACCCTTTCCCCTTAAAAATGCACCTGGGATTCCTGAGTGTGAAGTTGTCCTGATTATGAAGATGTTTGGGATTTTATCGGTTTCCATTTTCAGCAGTTTTCCCAATGTAAATGTTGGATTTACAGTCTCCTGTCAGACACTGCGCACAGGGAATAATAATCGGGCGCTAACATTTTTTTTGCTTTCCAGCTTAGCGTAAATCTTTATCAGACTTTGCAAGTGGTGAAATAACCTTTGGCAGGAGGCGCTCGGGGGGTGATGTGGAACCTCCCACGGCCAGGGGGAAGGCTCGTCTGGATTCAGTAGGTTCTCAGCCAGGCTCAACTTTATTTAAATCCCCTTTTCTCTTTTACAAATTTGCTGCTGGTTCCTCCCTGGTCACCCCCGAAGGCAGCGGGAGATAAAAGGAAAATTGGTTATGCCAAGAAACTGGGGGAAGTATAGGTAAGGCTGGAGCACATTGTCCTTCAGCATGGCCACCATG